>CM062806.1:531285374-531621669 GCA_031772625.1 Pinus tabuliformis
TTGGACGGAGCATCCAACTACGTCATCTGGAAGGCTAGATTGTATTTCCTTCTAGATGAGCATGCCCTCAAGACGTACATCGATAGTGTGGTAGCTAAACCTGCAAATGCATATCTTCTGAAGAAGTACAAGGCTGAGATGGCAAAGGCCAAGAGGATGATCCTGGATGGAGTCAAGGATCAAGTGGTGTGCCACGTTGCTAGCAGAGCAATTGCTAAGGAGATGTGGGATGCCTTGGCCACATTGTATCAAGGATCTTCCGAGCAGCAAAAGATGTACTTAGAGCAGAAGCTGAGATCTGCTCAGATGCAGAAGGGAGAGAGTATGGATCCCTTCTTCACAAAGCTGAAAGAGACTCGTGATGAGTTGTTAGCTACGGGGCATACACCTCTGGATTCAAAGTTAGTGAGACTGGCCCTAAATTTTGTCTCAGATAAGTGGCAAGTATTTGTCCAAAGTATCCTGGGCAGAGCAGCATTGCCTAATTGGGATGAGATGTGGGCAGCTCTAAAGCAAGAGGAGTTGAGGAGAGACCTGGTCAAGGTCAAACTTGACGAAAGCAGCAACAGCAGTGGGTCCAAGCCCAAGGAGGAGGAGGATAATGCAGCCCTTGCATCAAAGGGACAACACGGGAAACAGAGACGAAAGAAGGAAAGAAGGACGTCTCCAAGGTGAAGTGTTTTAGATGTGGCGAAATGGGCCACTATGCATCCCAATGTCCTCTGAAGAAAAAGGATAAGGATGAGAAGCACAATCCTAAGGTTGTAGCTGCAAAAATTGAACAGGAGGAGTTCACCATGATAGCCAAGATACCTCTAGGAGGGAGGTGGGCTGATTTAGAACTGTAGTTCGATAGAGCTATAGATGGGTAGGATCCTTGAGGAGCCCACCTCTTGGATCATCACCTTGCTACAGGAGCCCATGATCAGTAGTAGCAGGATGGAGGAGTTTTCAGTTGGTGCCAGGAGTGTTGGTGCGATAGATGCAGTAGTTAGCAACGCCAGAACTTGAGCAGCGCAGAGCAGAGAGGCAGTAGTGCATGGAGGCACAATGCAGAGCTTCAGCAACGAAGTGGCTTCAGAAGACAGCGTGGAACTAGTAGCAGTTAGGCTTTCAGCACCAAGGTGTATCCACTGGATACTTGTCCAGATTTGGGTGTCTTCAATTGCTTCTCTCAGCAACTGAGTTGCAGTATGGATGCAGTGTTAGCAATGGCAATGCTAGCAACATAGCAGATGCAGCATTTGAGAGGGAATTGTAGTACAGATGTAGCATTGGCAGTGGCAGTGTCAAAGGCAGCGTTATAGTTGCAATAGCAGCACAGTAGTTGGTGGACAGCATGTCAGACATCAACAACACAAAGGACAATGCTTCAGAGTTAGAGCAGTATGCAACAGTGTATATTGCCAAAGCACATTCTTCGCTAAGAGGGAGTGTTGATTTGGGGTAGCATCGGATATGTTCTAAGCCTCAAATTTTGCAGGGAGGCTTGGGCACATGCATTCCAAAGAACCCAGAAATTGTTTTGGCAAATTCCGCCAGAGATGATTATATTAAAATAATTAATATTTTTAATGGAGTTACTAAGTCTAAACTTAGGAAAATTAAAATATTAATTGGTATTAATCTAATTATGGGTGTAACTTCTAGAAAAATACGGAGATCAAGTCAAAACGATCTAAGCCATAGATTAGTAGTTAATCTAGGTCGTTGGTTGTCCAATAGGAAGATATAAGAAGGGGCTTGAGGGTCATTTGAAAGATACACCAAGAGAGATCAAGAAATCAATTTTCTGAAGTGAGAATTTCTCAAGAGGAAAATTCAATTGAGGAGATTTCTTGTAGCAGAGGGGTGGGGATAGCTTCTGGAGAGAGAGTGATTTTCTCAACCGGAGAATCATCAGTAGAGAGAGGCAGACAGTAATCCAACAGTGGCAGCGCTGAGCCATAAGGGTTGACGCAGAGCCACACAGAGGCAACGCAGAAGCTAGTGAGGAGCCCAAAATTAGTAGAGGTAATTCGAGTTTCAAAAGCCAGGAGCTGGGGTGTGAGACCGAAAGGCAAAAATCGAATCCTTTGGGCAGCAAATCGATCAGCCAGAGGAGTGACGCAGCGCCTGGAGAGCTTGATGTTGCGCTGACGCAGTTACTGCGCAAAGGTAGCCAGAAAAGCCGGGGCAATCAGTCTGGGGCTGGATCAGTCAGGATTTCCAGTGATTGCGTGAGGTAACCTCACAATTCTTTCTACCAATATTTCTCTCAGTAACTGAATAACCTTGTGAGGTATTCAAAGATGTATTCAAAATTTGCTACTGCTTAATAATAATAAACCCTCAGAGCTGCTACACCGGTTTTCCTGCATTGGGTTTTTTTGGGGACATTTGTCCAAAAATAATGGTGTCCTATGTGTTTGTGTTTCCTTGCTCAGTTTCTATGTTTCAGAATCATATTTAATTTGGTGTAGGCTGCTTCAGTAATTTACTTCAATATTTCAAAAAGAAATCTGAAATAAGTTTGTAATGTAATTTACGATCTAGGTGAAGTAGATTCAGCTGGTTGCAATAGGATTCCAAAGATTGTTAGATCTAGGAATTTTAACAACCCAACAATAAATTAGGTCATCACGCAATTTTTGGCCGTGATATCGACGATATTTCGGAGATATCACGATATTTTCTCGGCGATATTTTGTCTTGCCAAAAATGTCACGAATTTCTAAATATCGTCGATTTTCTTGGCGATATTTTGTCTTGCCGAAAATATCACGATATTTCTAAATATCGTCGATATCTCAGAGATATTATCAACACTTGCTTAAAATTGGTTTACGCCTCTTTGGAGTTTCATTTATTGAATGATAATCATTTAATTGCAAATATGAAATTGTTAATATTGTTTATCTTTCATATCAGTTTTGGTACACACATCAACTAGCTCCTAACCCTCTTTCTCAAGTGGACATATTGGTGGTTTATTGTTTCTATTTGGTTATATTTAAACATTTAATCGTTGATTGGAATCATTGTGTATCTAACTGTTATACATATATTTTGGTCTCGTTTCAAATAAATCATAAGCTTGCATGGTAATTCATTCAGTGATATGCTAATGCAATCAAGTAGGGCTACTGTTAAAATTGTCAACTAGGGCCAAACTCCATGTGGGTCATCTTATTTATGGAAACTAATATTTTTCTTGGATTACTCTCGTCCAGATATGTAGGATTGATCTAACGATCATCCAATTCCGACATGTATTCATGGAGATATGAATTTATTTGTATTTCTTGACAATTTGTCAAAGTCGGCCAGCATGTAAAATAGTGTTGCACACCCCCAACTAAACCTCAACTTGGGATATAAATAGAGGAGACCTTGAGGCATTAGAGCACTCATCTCATCCACACATCTCTCCTCTCTCCTTGTCTCTTGGGTATACGAAGGAAGGAGGACGCAGATCTCACGTGGGAAAGAGGATGCAGCTAGGGCATCATTGTGAGAGGACGCAGTTAGGGCAGCAAGGACGCAGGAAGGTGCAGCATCTTGTTTGGGGTGATTTAGGCCTACGTTGACCAATGTATTACCTCCATTGGCTACGGATTTGTATGGGCAGCCTCTCCTAGGCTAGCTGAAGTGTTGGACAAGTCTGCATTGACTGTTTGAGGGCACATTTATGACAACATTGACTGGTTAGGGTTGGCTGCAGTTTTCTGTAGCATTCACTGTTGTTTTGACCATCTTACTTTGACTGTTTTGGGCTGCCATTAATGTTGTTGGAGACCGAGTTCTCCTAGGTTGTCTTGAGGACATTTTTGGAGCTAATTGATCACACTTGTTATTGTTGTTCAAGGGTCTCTTTACTGCTATTGTAAATCACAGATTTGCGATATTGTACTATCTCTCTGTCTGCTGAATTATTGAAGAATATAGAAGAATTGATCAAAGGGTTTCCCCGCATTGGGGTTTGTCCCTGGCTAGCACCACATCTTGTGTCTCTTGTCTTGGCTTGTCTTCTGTTGATTTCATTTATGTTCTATCAGCATTTTACTTTTATGTTAATGTGATTGCTATATTGAGAATTGACATTGGGCTAATAAGAAGAATTGAAGTAAATTGCTCTAAGCATAGAACATACCATAATTTAACAAATACCCCCCTTGGCTTCTAGGAGTTCGCCTAAAGTGAAGGGAAAATTGTGTTGAGGTGATAGCAGTGCATTTGCTATCTTGTTGCCCCAAGTTAACACATGTTGGGGCTTCTCACAAAGGTGTTATTTTAGGCAATAACACCTTATATAAGCCCCCTTTCATTTCCTTGACTTGTAGAATCATAGCCCCACATCTCCCTTTAGTCCTTCTTCATTTGCAACAATTAAAGTTCTCATATTATAATCAAACATAGAATTACAATTCACATATGGTCTTGGTTTATAGCCATGTCTTCATTACATTCATATTTTGGGGTAGAACTAGGGGTATTGCATGCCTAAAATAAATAAGAGGATGCATAAAAAAGGTGATAAGTCTACAAGGCTTGTGGCATGCACCTCAAATAGAAGGCCTGAAATAAAAGATAAGTGAATAAGAATATAGGTTGCGAACTTTAGGTAAAATGGGTGGCCCAATGATGAAGAGAAATATGCACACAAATATGCGCAACAGAAATAACACCCACACAAACAACAATTAAAGTAATAAGAATCAACAACAAAAGCACGTCCACCACAAAACACTCAAAGAAAATACTACACATTTTTGTGACCATTATATTGATATGGCCAATGATCTCGGGCCTCTTTACATTCACAAAGGCTATGCACATGTCTTTTGATCATACAACCATTCACAATATACAAACTAACCAAAGGAGAGACAATGACCCTTTTCTCATTCGCAAATGTCATATTTATGCTTGTGCTCCTTAACTTTTGGCCTTACAACTAGCCTAACTAGTCAAAGTCCAAATAAAAAGCTTCATACTCCAAAGTTTGACAAACATTCACCAAGGACAATAAATATTTTACTACATTACAACATATTTTTGGGTCTTCAATCACAAATAGAACCAAAACTAAGGAAATATAACGAAATGTGCAGGATAGTTACAATGCTAGGGATGCCCCTTCATCAAATTCCCCTAGTTGGAAAAATGTGACCATGTTGGTCACAATGTTGTTGATAAAACAACCATTGAATATCTTGGTCTTCTCTTTTTTTTCATTTTTCTTCTTAGCCACACTTAATAGTAAATACCACTTATCCTTTCTTCTTCTCCCCTTTACATCCTTCTTCTTCATCTTTGTAATCTACACCTTTGCTCTTTAAAATTATAGGCAATCCATATACATACTCAACGTTTTCATTCTTCCTCGGTTGGACCTTCATCAATATTACTATCATCTCTTCCACCACTTGCCACAACTCATCCATCTCTAGCAATTATTGTGCACCCAAAGGGGCTCACTGATTCAAATTTCTCCCTTTCAATGGTGCTTCCTACCTCCCCTTCCACCGTCTTGTACATTGTTACCAATGTCTTAACAAACTACACTAATGCTTATTGCCCAAGCATCTTCTCATTATATCCTTCCTTTGTGCAACCAATCCTCTATTCCAATTATTTTGATCTTGTTATTCTTCATTGCATTTTTATTCTCTTGCATCAACTCTTATCGCTGCAACTATTACATTGATCCAAGTGGTTGTTGGTGGCCACTCGCCTATCCCACTTGGACCCCCACCACTGTCTCTTTCAGTTTTTCAGTTTCCTTAATTGTAGCACGATTTACTATTTTTGGCAATTTTTTGTGTCCTGAGCTTCCGGAGCCATTTTGAGGTCTTCCTCAATACCTCATTCTCCACATCCTCTACCCAACGCTCTTAAAGATTGGAGTTCTAACTCCTCTTACAATATCTACCCAATCCTTCCACTGAAGGCATGCTTCACAAACTTGTTCAAATAACTCTACTCAGCATCACAACCTTGCTAGAGTCATTTGTGAAAAATCGGTTACCTGATTCTTCACATAGTATCATAGCACAGATCGTGCGCAGAAGAGCTCAGAAGCATAAAGGAAGAGGAGTTCGAAATTACTGGAGAGGCAGCAATTCAAATCCTCAGCAGGCAACAGAGTCCTTGGGCCAGAAGATCAAAGTTTTGAGGAGAAATCGATTTCTCTTAGTGGGTCAACAGAAGGGAGCAACGTATTTTTCCTTGCAGAGCAAATATTCAATTGAGACAGATATTTTGTAGCAGTCGCTGGCAGAATAGCGTCAGTGGGAGAGAGAGAGACACTGTTGAGGGAATTCTTCCTCAAAGGACTTCCCGTCAAGAAGTCTGAATTCTCATTTGTTGAGCAACTATAGGGAGCAGCAGATCTACTAACTCCAGCAAGGAGTGCATAGGCCAGCCCAACAATAGCGCAGAGGAGAGAGGAGGCAGTTCGACATTTCGTTGGCAGAGATGGCAACTAATGGGTTGCGAGATTAGGATCGGTTAGAGGGTACTTCCAACTATGTGACCTGGAAGGCAAGGATCTCATGCCTTTCGGATCAACACGATCTCAAAACTTAAGTCGGCAGTGTGGCAGCTGAACCCACGGATCCAGATCCACTCAAGAAGTACAAGGTCGAGATGGCGAAGGCCAAGAGGTTGATCCTCGACGAAGTGAGGGATCATGTAGTGTGTCACATTGTCGGCAAGGATATTGCTCAGCAGATGTGGGAAGGTTTGGCCACAGTATTCGAAGGATCTTCCGAGCAGCGTGTTATCACTCAGGTTGTCCCCTGGCTCCAATGGGATACGGCCGAGGTAACCACAAACCAATCTTTGGATTGCAAGTTCTAGCCTACCTGCAATCAGAGAGGCCTCTCTCTTTATAATTTAGCTTTGTTTTGGGTGATTTTAGGCTAGTTATGATGGGCATGAGTTTGTTTTAAGTTTGGTGGGGTGGATGATGTTTCAAACAGAGTTGGCATGCAGAGTGTGAGAAGTTTAGACCATTGGGCATGGAGTCAAAGTTTAAGGGCTGCTGGATGTGATTTCTTTGGTAAAGAGAGGAATACAGAGCAGAATAGCTACACATGGAATAATTTTCAAGCTGAAATAGGATGAAATGAGGTCAGGGATGAAAGGCAATTAAGAATCTTTCACCATACTAACAGAGGGAAAGAGAATGATTATGACCAAGAAGCAATTAAGGATTTCTTAGCATGTAATCAACGTGCAAAAACTAGGGAAACAGGAGCAATTAAGTATTCACTGCTTATGCTAATTTTGAAGAAAAACATAGAAAAATCACAGAAATTGAACACAGAGTACATTAAAGTAAATTCTGGGCTATTCTTTCTTTCTGCAATTTAGAATGTGACATGTAAATGGTATAGTAAACATATAAACTGAAAACACAAGTGAGAAAGACTTATTGATCCATGAGATAGCACGAGAATTCTGTGGTATGCTCTTTAGCCATCAAATCCACACCAGACAGTTCAAAGCAAAGCATTCCAGCTATCTTTGTTCATAAAAGTTCTCAGACTTACAGCACAAGTCTAGAATGAGATTTATCAACCAACCAACCCTTATTACATTGCTTGGGGAGGTATTTATAAGAAAAACTATGTACAAACAAGATCTGATATAGATCTGAGAAAAATATCTAAGTTAACCTAACTTCAACTGCAAGTAAAGTAAAAAAAATCTAGCTACTGCTGCGCTGGAGGCAGCTCCATCAAAACATGGCTTAAAGGCGTCCTTGGTAGCACGGCTATCCATCTGCAATAACTGTTTCTTGGTCTCTGATCCGCTCCTCTTAGGTGGCTCTGATTCTCATTAAATCTGACTGATTTGGCTTTTAATGGCTTTAAACTCTGTATTGATACTCTTTGACTTTGTTGGATGCTCTTAAATGCTCATTTGTTTTGGCTTTTACTGCTCCACTGATACTCTTTAACGTTCTGTTGAACTGATACACTTTCCGCTGAATCGATGCTCTTTTTCTCCACTGATACTCTTTTATTCGGCTAAATCACCCTTGCTTTATCATTGTTTGGCAAAATATAACTGCTGCTGTGCTTTTTGTTGCTTTCTGCGGGCTTTAGAAGTGTTTCGGCGCTGGCCGATCAAAACATTATCAAAAAAGGAGGACTTCATAATGACGGAGGACTGTAGAATGGTGACTGTGCTGAGGCCGTAGGCTTGCTGTCCGGAGCTTTTCTGCATGGAGGAGGCCAAAATGGGTGAAGAATGAACATGCTTCCTTTGAACTAGAAGCGCGCGTGGGCGCAGACTGAAAATATGTGAAAATAGCCTTTTTACCCCTTATAAGGCAAAAAACCACTTTACACGGAAAATTTGATGAATTAGAGGACGGGAGCGAACATTGTAGCAAGGAATATATCAGGGCCGTTGGATCTAGCGAGGGCAGATCCAACGGCTGAGGTTAGATCGCAATATCACATCGGCGGAGGGGTAAGGGGTCATGAATATATGGAATAAGCGATGCAGCGACATGCGATAGCGATATCGCATTGGCGATCGCATATCGGGGGTGGTAAGGGGCGAAGGCCTTTAAACAATAACGATGAGCGATACCGAAATGGGGCGATGCGATATAATATAGACCGTTGGATGGGCGGGTTGATCGAACGGCGGAAGCGCGATCGCAATATCGCGTCGGCGGATGTCAATGGGACATGAACCATTATATACATGCGATTGCGATATAGCGATAAAGGCTTGCGATACATGGAAATGCGATGATTTGCGGTAAATCAGTGTTTTGTGATAAAACATGGATTAACGATAAAACGATGAATTGCGGTGAAGGATGGGATTAACGATAAAGCGGAGTATATGGGATAAATGGAGACTTACGATAGCGATTGCGATATCACTTCGGATGCAATAGTGATATCGCATCGGAGGAAGGGATCGGAGGAATGTATTCGGGCATATATACATTGCGATATTGCGATTTGCGAAATCGCATCGGAGGCTTGTCAATCGGGGAGGAAAGAATACAAAGGGGCCAACACCTGCACCCTTCGACTTGCGATATCGCGTCAGAGGGGATCCAATCAGATCGAGGGAAATGCAAATGAAATCGGACAAGGGTTTCTTTGATCGGAGGATGGTTTTAAGCATCGAAGAAGGGTTTTTATACGATCGGAAGAGGGTCAAAGCGATCGGAGAAGGATTTCTTTGATCGGAGAGGGGTTTAATAAGGTTGAAAGAGGGTTCTTATACATCGGAGGGGGGTTTTTGCAATCGGAAGGGGTCCAATCGCATTAGAATAAGGTTAAAGAGGCAATTAAAGGTTCTTACTAAGTTTCAAGTAAGCTTAGTAATTCCCAAAGCATTATTTATGGTTATATTTCAACCAAAGGAGGGGATATGTATATAAAGGCGATTTTTATCATATTTTTAATATGGGGAGGGGAAAATAAAGAGGGATTTACATAATAGAGTTAGAAATTCATACGAATTTGATCAGAAAGCGCTAAGCATAGAAATCTTAGGCTTAAAAGGGGAAATAGGACTTATAGAAGGCATATGACCAGCCCCTAAGTAAAGCAGATCTTTACTTGAGCAAATGTTATGGAATATGATGAATTTTAGTGATATTAAGCAGATCTTAACATCTCTGGGGGAAATTAGTGAATGATTTGGGGAAAGGATGAAGGGGAAGTTAGTCATGCCTCGCTTGAGCTGCTCCAAGGGAAAACTGTCCTGCAATTGTGATTTGAAGTAAATTGAACACTTTGAAACACAAAATTGATCACAATTCTTCATTCTGCAACCTCAAAACTGCCTACCCAGCCTACTTACCTAACATTTTTTCTTCTTTTTGGATGGGTGCACTTAAACTAGCAAACCCTAATTTTCTTCTTTTCTTTTGGCTACCCTCCTATCTAAATCTACCCTTATTTCTTCCAGGGGCTCAGATTAAGCTGTTGAGCACCCTTGTTTCTCTACCTATCTAATAATCTGCCAAGATTAAACAGTTTGGACAAATTTTAATTCTCTATCTTCTAAAACAAGCAATTTAAGCCTAGGGAGGCCAAGATTAAGCTGTGTGGCCTTCCCTTAACTGTGAAACTCTTCAAAAATGGAATGCAGTAGTGGAATTTGAGCTAGCACACTTTCATGGCCTTTTGTTTGGGGTTCATTTCTTTTATTTTTTCTTGGCCCATTCATTCTTCTTTTTGCCCTTTGATTATTTTTTTAGGGCATACCCTCTTTACATTTTTTAAATTTTTTGGTTTTCTTTGGAAATATGGAACCTTTGCAGCATGAAAAAGATGACATATTTGGCATTTCAACAGTCAATCATGAAATATGAAACCTATTGGTATAGGAGGCTAACAGTGGCTCCTTGGGGATGGCTTTTCCAGATGAAAAGCCAAGAACAACAGGTCAGAATGCCTTAGTCTTCAACTGTTGCTGTAATCTGAAAACGTCCTTCTCTTTGATGCTTTTGACTGAATTCTTGTAAGTTGTTATGCAGTATTCTTTCTGAGTTGATTTGCAGTAAAATTACAGCTCTGCTTCTTGCATTCTTAGTGCTTTATAAACATATTCAAATCTGCCTAAGCACTTCCTTTTGAGATAAATTCAAAACAGAGATCAGAATGGTGCATTTGCTTTGATCCTTCCTTCAAAATTTGTTGCGTTATTTCCTTATCGGACTGTTGTAACTGAAATGCTGAAAATACAAATATTAATGTACAAATATAGAGCTGAGTTATACACATCAACAGGGATCAAAATAGTGCTTGAGCATTCGCCCATTGACAGGGCCATCTTCAACTTTTGTGCCATCTAAACTTTTCAGAAAGTATGTGTTATTGCCTTGCACAGTTTGAATAACAAAAGGTCGTCTCCAAAGGAAATCAAACTTGCCATGTTTTCCTTTATCTTCTCTCCTTGAATCGCATCTAAGCACTTTATCTCCGATGAAGAAATCCTCTGCTTTTGTTCTTTTATCAAACATCTTCTTCAATTTTTCTTATAAAATCTGATTTATGTGATATACTTCCTCTCTTGTCTGTTGCAAGTGAATGGTTAGACTAATCCTTCTCTGAATGTCATTAGGCTCTGCTTGTATCTCTTGTAGTAGCTTGATCACTGGGATTCCCAAAGATGAAGGGAATCTTGCCTCCATTCCATAAACTAACTCATATGGGCTTGTCCCAATGGATCTTTTGGTTGTCAATCTATCGGCCCATAGTGCATTCACAAGCTTCTTGTGCCAATTCTTTTTGTTCTCCTCCAAGACTTTCTTGATGATATTGATCAAACTTTTGTTGGATGACTCAGCTAAGCCATTACCTTGAGGGTAATAGGCTGTGGAGTGACCTAAGGTAATGTGGTATTTGTGGCAAAAACTGATCATTCTCTTGGACTTAAAGGCAGCAGCATTGTGAGTGATAATCTTTTCAGGACAGCCAAATCTGGATAATATGTTGGTTTCTAGGAATTGCATGATAGTTCAGTCATTGGCTTGCCTACAAGGGATGGCCTCTATCCACTTGGTAAAGTAATCTGTGGCAGTTAAAATCCATCTGTGCTGGCCTGAGGATGATGGGTGGATTTCACCAATGAAGTCTAAACCCCATTGTTGAAATGGGCTTAAGGGGTAAGGGGAGCAGCTTTCTTTTGCCTTCAAAGATCTGGCACTTATGGCATGAAATAACAAATTTTTTCACATCCGCAAATAGGGTGGGCCAATAGTAACCAGCTCTTAGTATCTTATCAGCAGTAGACTTCCAGTATAAGTGTCCTCCACAGTCCCCTACATGAAACTCTTTCATAACATTATCAGTTTCATTCAATGTTAGACAATTCAATAAAATTCCTTCATGATTTTTCCAAAATAAAACACTGTCTATAACACAAAACTTTGAAGCTTTCATCTTTAAGAATCTCTTTTTAGCATGCAGGTTTAACAATACGAAACATATGTCAGCATACCAAGGTGATTGTAAAAAGACTTTATTGGTATGTGGAATCGCCAGCTCCTGTTCATTGTCCAGTTCATTAATGTCAAGGGCTTGAAAATTGGTTTCGGTCATCAGTTTGGCTAATCCTTGTCCTTTTATCAGTTTAGTGGGCTTGATTTCAATGTCATACTCTAGGATATTGGCAATCCATTTGCCCCTTCTGCCTTCAATTCCTTCTTGAGTTAAAATGTCTTTTACAACAGCATTTGGAACATATGTTATCACATGGGAGTATAAGATGTAAATTCTGAAATCCTTGATGGCTTTTACAAGGGCATATGCTTGTTTCTCCATGATTTGATACTTTAGGGGAGCATCTCTAAGGGCTCTACTGAAGAAAGCAATGGGCTTTTCACATCCCTGGTCATCTTTTTGCAGTAGGACAGCAGCAATTGTATGTTGAGAGGCAAAGGAAAAGATGATGAAATCTTTATCAAATTTCGGGCTTGTGAGGACTGGTGTTTTTGTTAAAGCTGTTTTGATGTCCTCAAAGGCTTGTTTGGCTTCTATGGTCCAATTTACTTTGGAATCTTTCTTGAGCATGTTATTTAACAGTCTTATCAGCTCGGCCAAATTGGGAATGAATCTTCTTAGGAAATTGATCTTTCTTAGAAAAGCTTGCATTTCTTTGACGTTTCTTGGATGAGGGACTTGAAGGATTGCTTGAATCCTTTCCGGGTCAATTCTAATGCCATCTTTTGAAATAATGTGACTTAGAAGTTTTCCTTCCTCTAGGCCAAACAAAGACTTCTTGGGATTTAAAGATATGCCATATTTTCTGCAAGTTAAGAGCACTTGCCTCAGATGTTTTAAATGCTCTTGGTCTGATTTTGAAAATGGAGTAAGGTCATCAAAATATATTACTAAGAAATAATGGGTTTCTTTGGCAAAGGCTATGTCCATTGCCCTTTGAAAAGTGGCTCTTGCGTTTTTGAGTCCAAAAGGCATTTTTTTATATTTAAAGGTTCCCCATGGTGTTGTAAAGGTTGTTTTATCTTGATCATCAGGGTGAACTAAGATCTGATTGAAACCTGAGAATCCATCTAACAGCGAAATTCTAGAAGACCCCACTACTCTTTGTAAAATATGATCCATCTTGGGTAAGGGGTAGTGGTCTTTGAGAGAGACTTGGTTCAAATTTCTTAAGTCAACACATAATCTAATCTCACCTATTTTCTTCCTTGTGGGCACTAAGTTGGATACCCATTCTGAAAACCTAATTAGTGCAATAATCCCAGCTTCAAACATTCTCTTCACTTCTTTCTCAATCAAGGAGAGAAGTACAGGATTGATTCTTCTTAGTTTTTGTTTGAAAGGCTTTTGATTTGGTTTTAAAGGTATGGTATGTTGTATGACTGAAGTATCATAGGATTTGAGGTCCTCATAACTCCAGGCAAAGACATCTTGGAACTCTTTAAACAGGTCAACATATTTTGGCTTTTGATCAAGTGGCAATGATTGGGATAGTTTTATCATTTTGGGCTTTTCTATGGTTCTAATGTTACAGCCTTTAATCGCAGCATTTAAAGGTTGCATCTTTGGCTTTCTAGGGATATCATTTGAATCAAATATGTCTTCTAAGGGAGTCAAGCCTGTGGAAAGAAAATTGTCTTTTAGCTCAATTACTTCAGCCTCTGCTTCAGCTATTTCATCATAATTCATTTGTTTGAGCTCTTGTATGTTTTTGTTATCAAAAGTGGTTGGGGGTAACATCTGTTTAGCTACCTCAGCTGATATGGTTTGTTGACTTTCGTTTATCACTTGTTGTGGGTCATCCATGTTATTCTCATCAATGTTTAAACTTGAGAATTCTTCTTGTAAAGTGAGGAAATTGTTTATCTGTATATCATATTCAAAAACTTGCCAATTCTTGATATTATCTGGGACTGCAGGCCTGTGTTTGATTTCAGCTGTGAAATGGTGATTGGGCTCAATAGGAAGCTTGCATGTGTTGGCAAAGGTTGCCAAGCTATGTGCATGTAAATTATGGCTTCTTGAAATTTTAGTAAGTTGGGATTCTGAGAAGGTATTCAGTATTTCAATGGTTGCTTTTCTATAAGCTCTGAATCTATTATCATTTGTGACAAAGTTTCCCTTCATTTGCTGTATGATCAGATCTGAATCTCCAAGGATTGAAACTTTTGTTGCCCCTAGATCTCTGATCAGCTTGAGACCTAGTAGGAGGGCTTCATACTCTGCCATATTGTTGGTACATCTGAAATTTAACCTATAGGCATGACCTTCAGCATGGTCTGTTTGTGTTCTGTGAATCCATACTCCTGCCCCTGCTCCTAGTTTGTTTACAGAGCCATCAAATTCTAAATACCATAAGATTTCTTGCTTGTGGTCAGTATTGGGAGTTTTAATCATTTTCGAAGTGGGCAGATTTGAATTTTCTGTTTCACATAGTGTGTCTTGTGTGCTGGTGACATCAATCATTTCAACAGTTCCTAAGTCTTGGGCAACCAATTCCTCATTTATACATATTTCTTGTTGTAAAGCCAAAGGCTTACCATTAGTGGGAGGACCCATATCAGTATTAAACAAGATGAATGAATCCATAACTGAATGGATAGAATAGATAGGAAAGTTTTGGGGCTTTTCTTCACTGCTTACCACATATTTCATCTGTACAGTCTCTTTGGTTGCCCAAATACTGAAATAGTGGCATGGGACATGTCTAATTTCAAAGATCCTTGGAGTTTGGCTCCCCAAGATCTTGATAAAAGCATACCATATTTGGGTGGAATATCAGCTACCACCACATCCATTAGGATTGTTTTGTTTGGGTATTGGACTAAAGACACACACAAGTCTTTGATTAGGCCTAAACACTTGACTTGACTGGAATCAAATGAGAACAAGTCTTTGTATGGTCTTGTGATATCTAGGTTTAGTTTCTCCATTACAGATTTGGGCATTAGATTGTGGGAAGCTCCTGAATCAAACATTGCATTGTGTAACACTTTATCATGGATGTGTAGACTAACATGAAAGGGCAGAGCACCTCCATTTACTGTTTTACCATCGACTTCTGGACCAAAAAGTAATTCAAATTGATCATCTAAGACATTAACATCATCCTTATTCTCTAGCATTTGCAGCGACCTTTTGATTTGCTGCCTGTATACATCATGTTTGGCAAGCTCAGAGAGAGGAATAGATATCTTCAATTTACCAATTTCTACTTCTAAATCAAAGGGTTTCTCCGATTGTGTTTTGGTGCTGTGACTAGCAGATTTTCCTTTTTCAACTATATTTTCAGTGATTTTCTCTTGATCTTCAGCGTTATCTTGAGGTATTTCTGTTTTAGAAGTGTTTTGAGGAGTGTTGTTTGAATTCTCTTCTGAGGAAGAGGATACCAATGGCTAGTTCTTAGAGGCCTGTACATCTGTTACATCCTCTACAGTCACTTCTTTTGGATTTGGGTCTGTTTTATCAGAGGGTTCTCTAAGAACAGTTTTGTCTTTTATCTTCTTAGGTTGTTTAGTATCCTTTGGTTTGATAGGTTCAGGCACATCAATGGTCCTACTTCTCAAATTATACTGCTTGTGAACCTCATATACTGTTGTATCATAACCTTCTCTGAAGTCAAATGACTCTCCGGACTTGGTTTGGAATTGATTGATATCATGGTCATCTTGGTCTTCTTGGGTTAGAAAAACTTGTTGCTCACCGTTCAAACCCATCAAGCTGATATGAGTATCCTCAGTTGGTTCAATAGATGTTGATGTTTCAGCATAGTTTTCTTGGAAATGAGGTCTTATATCCTGATCTGGGCCAGCCCTTCCAACATTTGGATTTTGGTTTTTCCTAAAGTTTGGGTTTCTAATAGTATTACTTTGTTGTCCTTCCCATGATGATTTTCTTTCAACATTTTCTACTCTATCTCCAACTCTGTGCATGCCATTGATAATTGCATCCAGTTTTTTATCTAAGGCTGATGGTTCTTCTTTAAAAGTAGTTCTTCTCTCGGCTCTTGCTCTATTTCGCTTAGCGATCAAGTTTGCCTCCACACTAACAACTATATTTTGCATGTCTGCTAAGGTTTGAGGGGCTCTTTCTCTCAATTGATATGCCATGTCGGAATCAAATCCATCAAGGAATTTGTATAAATCTAAATCAGGTGGAGGTCTAAGGTTTTATGGAATAGCATTGTAAACGTTGTTGAACCTAGCACAATAGTCTAAGACAGCTTCTTGAGGGCCTCTTTTGATAGTGTCATACTCAGATAGAATGTGCAGTGGATCTTTCTTTTTCTCCCATCTGTTGAGAAAAGTTTGGTAAAGGGCCTCTGGGTCAGCTATGGAATTTGCGGGAAGAGCTCTAAACCAGGGCCTTACATCTCCTGTGAGGCTTTGAACAAAAATCTTCATTCTTACACCATCATCATCTATTTCATAGTTTTCAAAATAGTACTGCATATTCTTGGTGTGTTGTAGGGCTGTGTAAGAACCAATACCATCAAAATAAGTGATCTTGGTTGGATAATCCTGAGGCATAGCCCCTGGATTTGCAAGTAACTGTAAAGGTGCAGATCTGTTAGCCATATTTACGGGGATAAATGGAATAGCAGGAAGAAATGGAACGACTGGAACAGCGGGGATAATAGGAGTATGTGCAGTGAATGGAGGAGTGAAAAAGGTGCTTTGGGAGGTGGATGAGGAACTAGGAGCAACAACAATGTGAGGATGGAATGAAACTTTGGCAGGGGTTGGAATATAGCTTTGTTGAATAGCTTCAGGACTTGAATCAGCAATATCTTCTTCTCGCTCTTGTTTCCTAAGATTTCTTGGGATTAAATTGGGATTTTCAAAAACAGTTGGGGGATCTGGATCTGGATTAGATCTGGTATATCAAATTTTCTTCTTTGGAGCCAGCGTCTAAACTTGTTTTTTGGTATTTTCTAGATATTTGGTTTAGAAAGAAAGAAATTTTGGAAAAATTCATTCTTCCCCAGCAGAGTCGCCAATGATATTATCACTCAGATTGTCCCCTGGCTCCAACGGGATACGGCCGAGGTAACCACAAACCAATCTTTGGATTGCAGGCTCTAGCCTACCTGCAATCAAAGAGGGCTCTCTCTTTATAATTTAGCTTTGTTTTGGGTGATTTTAGGCTAGTTATGATGGGCATGAGAGTTTGTTTTAAGTTTGGTGGGATGGATGATGTTTCAAACAAAGTTGGCATGCAGAGTGTGAGAAGTTTAGACCATTGGGCATGGAGTCAAAGTTTAAGGGCTGCTGGATGTGATTTCTTTGGTAAAGAGAGGAATACAGAGCAGGATAGCTACACATGGAACAATTTTCAAGCTGAAATAAGATGAAATGAGGTCAGAGATGAAAGGCAATTAAGAATCTTTCACCATACTAACAGAGGGAAAGAGAATGATTATGACCAAGAAGCAATTAAGGATTTCTTAGCATGTAATCAACGTGCAAAAACTATGGAAACAGGAGCAATTAAGTATTCACTGCTTATGCTAATTTTGAAGAAAAATATAGAAAAATCACAGAAATTGAACACAGAGTACATTAAAGTAAATTCTGGGCTATTCTTTCTTTCTGCAATTTAGAATGTGACATGTAAATGGTATAGTAAACATATAAACTGAAAACACAAGTGAGAAAGACTTATTGATCCATGAGATAGCACGAGAATTCTGTGGTATGCTCTTTAGCCATCAAATCCACACCAGACAGTTCAAAGCAAAGCATTCCAGCTATCTTTGTTCATAAAAGTTCTCAGACTTACAGCACAAGTCTAGAATGAGATTTATCAACCAACCAACCCTTATTACATTGCTTGGGGAGGTATTTATAAGAAAAACTATGTACAAACAAGATCTGATATAGATCTGAGAAAAATATCTAAGTTAACCTAACTTCAACTGCAAGTAAAGTAAAAAATATCTAGCTACTGCTGCGCTGGAGGCAGCTCCATCATAACATGGCTTAAAGGCGTCCTTGGTAGCTCGGCTATCCATCTACAATAACTGTTTCTTGGTCTCTGATCCGCTGCTCTTAGGTGGCTCTGATTCTCATTAAATCTAACTGATTTGGCTTTTAATGGCTTTAAACTTTATACTGATACTCTTTGACTTTGTTGGATGCTCTTAAATGCTCATTTGCTGTGGCTTTTACTGCTCCACTGATACTCTTTAACGTTCTGCTGAACTGATACACTTTT
Organism: Pinus tabuliformis; assembly: GCA_031772625.1. NCBI lineage: Eukaryota > Viridiplantae > Streptophyta > Pinopsida > Pinales > Pinaceae > Pinus > Pinus tabuliformis. Next base: position 531,303,563 of record CM062806.1, read on the forward strand.
CGCTGAATCGATGCTCTTTTTCTCCACTGATACTCTTTTATTCGGCTAAATCACCCTTGCTTTATCATTGTTTGGCAAAATATAACTGCTGCTGTGCTTTTTGTTGCTTTCTGCGGGCTTTAGAAGTGTTTCGGCGCTGGCCGATCAAAACATTATCAAAAAAGGAGGACTTCATAATGACGGAGGACTGTAGAATGGTGACTGTGCTGAAGCCGTAGGCTTGCTGTCCGAGCTTTTCTGCATGGAGGAGGTCATAAGGGGTGAAGAATGAACATGCTTCCTTTGAACTGGAAGCGCGCGCGAGCGCAGACTGAAAATATGTGAAAATAGTCTTTTTACCCCTTATAAGGCAAAAAACCACTTTACACGGGAAATTTGATGAATTAGAGGGCGGGAGCGATCACTATAGCAAGGAATATATCAGGGCCATTGGATCTAGCGAGGGCAGATCCAACGGCTGAGGTTAGATTGCAATATTGCATCGGTGGGGGGGCAAGGGGTCATGAATATATGGAACAAGCGATGCAGCGACATGCGATAGCGATATCGCATCAGCGATCACATATCGGGGGTGGTAAGGGGTGAAGGCCTTTAAACAATAGCGATGAGAGATAGCGAAATGGGGCGATGCAATATAATATAGACCGTTGGATGGGCGGGTTGATCGGACGGCGGACGCGCGATCGTACTATCGCGTCGACGGAGGTCAATGGGACATGAACCATTATATACATGTGATTGCGATATAGCGATAAAGGCTTGCGTTACATGGAAATGCGATGATTTGTGGTAAATCAGTGTTTTGCGATAAAACATGGATTAACGGTAAAACGATGAATTGCGGTGAAGTATGGGATTAACGATAAAGCATAGTATATGGGATAAAGGGAGACTTGCGATAGCGATTGCGATATCACTTCGGATGCGATAGCGATATCGCATCGGAGGAAGGGATCGGAGGAATGTATTCGGGCATATATACATTGCGATATGCGATTTGCGAAATCGCATCGGAGGCTTGTCAATCGGGGAGGAAACAATACAAAGGGGCCAACACCTGCGACCTTCGACTTGCGATATCGCGTCGGAGGGGATCCAAACGGATCGGAGGGAATGCAAATGAAATCGGACAAGGGATTCTTTGATCGAAGGATGGTTTTAAGCATCGGAGAAGGGTTTTTATACGATCGGAAGAGGGTCAAAGCGATTGTAGAAGGACTTCTTTGATCGGAGAGGGGTAAATAAGGTTGAAAGAGGGTTCTTATACATCGAAGGGGGGTTTTTGCAATCGGAAGGGGTCCAATCGCATTAGAAGATGGTTAAAGAAACAATTAAGGGTTCTTACTAAGTTTCAAGTAAACTTAGTAATTCCCAAAGCATTATTTATGGTTATATTTCAACCAAAGGAGGGGATATGTATATAAAGGAGATTTTTATCATTTTTTAATATGGGGAGGGGAAAATAAAGAGGGATTTACATAATAGAGTTAGAAATTAATATGAATTTTAATCAGAAAGCGCTAAGCATAGAAATCTTAGGCTTAAAAGGGGAAATAGAACTTATAGAAGGCATATGACCAGCATCTAAGTAAAGCAGATCTTTACTTAGGCAAACGTTATGGAATATGATGAATTTTAGTGATATTAAGCAGATTTTAACATCTCTGGGGGAAATTAGTGAATGATTTGGGGAAAGGATGAAGGGGAAATTAATCATGCCTCGCTTGAGCTGCTCCAAGGGAAAACTGTCTTGCAATTGTGATTTGAAGTAAATTGAACACTTTGAAACACAAAATTGATCACAATTCTTCATTCTGCAACCTCAAAACTGCCTACCCAGCCTACTTACCTAACATTTTTTCTTCTTTTTGGATGGGTGCACTTAAACTAGCAAACCCTGATTTTCTTCTTTTCTTTTGGCTATCCTCCTATCTAAATCTACCCTTATTTCTTCCAGGGGCTCAGATTAAGCTGTTGAGCACCCTTGTTTCTCTACCTATCTAATAATCTGCCAAGATTAAACAGTTTGGACAGATTTTTATTCTCTATCTTCTAAAACAAGCAATTTAAGCATAGGGAAGCCAAGATTAAGCTGTTTGGCCTTCCCTTCACTGTGAAACTCTTCAAAAATGGAATGTAGTAGTGGCATTTGAGCTAACACACTTTCATGGCCTTTTGTTTGGGGTTCATTTCTTTCATTATTTCTTGGCCCATTCATTCTTCTTTTTGCCCTTTGATTATTCTTTTAGGGCATACCCTCTTTACATTTTTTAAATTTTTTGGTTTTCTTTGGAAATATGGTACCTTTGCAGCATGAAAAAGACATATTTGCCATTTCAACAGTCAATCATGAAATATGAAACCTATTGGTATAGGAGGCTAACAATGGCTCCACTTGGGGATGGCTTTATCAGATGAAAAGCCAAGAACAGCAGGTCAGAATGCCTTAGTCTTCAACTGTTGTTGTAATCTGAAAACTTCTTTCTCTTTGATGCTTTTGACTGAATTCTTGTAAGCTGTTATGCAGTATTCTTTTTGAGTTGATTTGCAGTAAAATTACAGCTCTGCTTCTTGCCTTCTGAGTGCTTTATAAACATATTCAAATCTGCCTGAGCGCTTCCTTTTGAGATAAATTCAAAACAGAGATCAGAATGGTGCATTTGCTTTGATCCTTCCTTCAAAATTTGCTACGTTATTTCCTTATCGGACTGCTGTAACTGAAATGCTGAAAATACAAATATTAATGTACAAATATAGGGCTGAGTTATACACATCAACAGGGATCAAAATAGTGCTTGAGCATTCGCCCATTGACAGGGCCATCTTCAGCTTCTGTGCCATCTAAACTTTTCAGAAAGTATGTGTTATTGCCTTGCACAGCTTGAATAACAAAAGGTCCTCTCCAAGGAAATCAAACTTGCCATGTTTTCCTTTATCTTCTCTCCTTGAATCCCATCTAAGCACTTTATCTCCGATGAAGAAATCCTCTGCTTTTGTTCTTTTATCAAACATCTTCTTCAATTTTTCTTGTAAAATCTGATTTCTGTGATATACTTCCTCTCTTGTCTGCTGCAAGTGAATGGTTTGACTAATCCTTCTCTGAATGTCATTAGGCTCTGCTTGTATCTCTTGTAGTAGCTTGATCACTGGGATTCCCAAAGATGAAGGGAATCTTGCCTCCATTCCATAAACTAACTCATATGGGCTTGTCCCAATGGATCTCTTGGTTGTCAATCTATCGGCCCATAGTGCACTCACAAGCTTCTTGTGCCAATTCTTTTTGTTCTCCTCTAAGACTTTCTTGATGATATTGATCAAACTTTTGATGGATGACTCAGCTAAGCCATTACCTTGAGGGTAATAGGTTGTGGAGTGACCTAAGGTAATGTGGTATTTGTGGCAAAAACTGATCATTCTCTTGGACTTAAAGGCAGCAGCATTGTCAGTGATAATCTTTTCAGGACAGCCAAATCTGGATAAAATGTTGGTTTCTAGGAATTGCATGATGGTTCAGTCATTGGCTTGCCTACAAGGGATGGCCTCTATCCACTTGGTAAAGTAATCTGTGGCAGTTAAAATCCATCTGTGCTGGCCTGAGGATGATGGGTGGATTTCACCAATGAAGTCTAAACCCCATTGTTGAAATGGTTTCTCAGTTGAAATGGGCTTAAGGGGTAAGGGAAGCAGCTTTCTTTTGCCTTCAAAGATCTGGCACTTATGGCATGAAATAACAAATTTTTTCACATCAGCATACAGTGTGGGCCAATAGTAACCAGCTCTTAGTATCTTATCAGCAATAGACTTCCAGTATAAGTGTCCTCCACAGTCCCCTGCATGAAACTCTTTCATAACATTATCAGTTTCATTCAATGTTAGACAATTCAATAAAATTCCTTCATGATTTTTCCAAAATAAAACATTGTCTATAACACAAAACTTTGAAGCTTTCATCTTTAAGAATCTCTTTTTAGTTCTGGACAACCCTGGAGGAGCATGCAAGTTTAACAATACGAAACATATGTCAGCATACCAAGGTGATTGTAAAAAGGCTTGATTGATCTGTGGAGTCGCCAGCTCCTGTTCATTGTCCAGTTCATTAATGTCAAGGGCTTGAAAATTGGTTTCGGTCATCAGTTTGGCTAATCCTTGTCCTTTTATCAATTTAGTGGGCTTGATTTCAATGTCATACTCTAGGATATTGGCAATCCATTTGCCCCTTCTGCCTTCGATTCCTTCTTGAGTTAAAATGTCATTTACAACAGCTTTTGGAACATATGCTATCACATGGCAGTATAAGATGTAATTTCTGAAATCCTTGATGGATTTTACAAGGGCATATGCTTGTTTCACCATGATTTGATACTTTAGGGGAGCATCTCTAAGGGCTCTGCTGAAGAAAGCAATGGACTTTTCACATCCCTGGTCATCTTTTTGCAGTAGGACAACAGCAATTGTATGTTGAGAGGCAAAGGAAAAGATGATGAAATCTTTATCAAATTTCGGGCTTGTGAGGACTGGTGTTTTTGTTAAGGCTGTTTTGATGTCCTCAAAGGCTTGTTTGGCTTCAATGGTCCATTTTACTTTGGAATCTTTCTTGAGCATGTTATTTAACAGTCTTATCAGCTCGGCCAAATTGGGAATGAATCTTCTTAGGAAATTGATCTTTCCTAGAAAAGCTTGCATTTCTTTGATGTTTCTTGAATGAGGGACTTGAAGGATCGCTTGAATCCTTTCCGGGTCAATTCTAATGCCACCTTTTGAAATGATGTGACCTAGAAGTTTTCCTTCCTCTAGGCCAAACAGAGACTTCTTGGGATTTAAAGATATGCCATATTTTCTGCAAGTTAAGAACACTTGCCTCAGATGTTTTAAATGCTCTTGGTCTGATTTTGAAAATGGAGTAAGGTCATCAAGGTAGATTACTAAGAAATCATGGATTTCTTTGGCAAAGGCTATGTCCATTTCCCTTTGAAAAGTGGCTCCTGCGTTTTTGAGTCCAAAAGGCATTTTTACATATTTAAAGGTTCCCCATGGTGTTGTAAAGGTTGTTTTATCTTGATCATCAGGGTGAACTAAGATCTGATTGAAACCTAAGAATCCATCTAACAGCAAAATTCTAGAAGACCCCACTACTCTTTGTAAAATATGATCTATCTTGGGTAAGGGGTAGTGGTCTTTGAGAGAGACTTGGTTCAAATTTCTTAAGTCAACACATAATCTAATCTCACCTATTTTCTTCCTTGTGGGCACTAAGTTGGATACCCATTCTGAAAACCTAATTAGTGCAATAATCCAGCTTCAAACATTCTCTTCACTTCTTTCTCAATCAAGGGAAGAAGCACAGGATTTATTCTTCTTAGTTTTTGTTTGAAAGGCTTGTGATTTGGTTTTAAAGGTATGGTATGTTGTATGACTGAAGTATCATAGGATTTGAGGTCCTCATAACTCCAGGCAAAGACATCTTGGAACTCTTTAAACAGGTCAACATATTTTGGCTTTTGATCAGGTGGCAATGATTGGGATAGTTTTATCATTTTGGACTTTTCTATGGTTCCAATGTTACAGTCTTCAATCACAGCATTTAAAGGTTGCATCTTTGGCTTTCTAGGGATATCATTTGAATCAAATATGTCTTCTAAGGGAGTCAAGCCTGTGGGCAGAAAATTGTCTTTTAGCTCAATTACTTCAGCCTCTGCTTCAGCTATTTCATCATAATTCATTTGTTTGAGCTCTTGTATGTTTTTGTTATCAAAAGTGGTTGGGTGCAACATCTGTTTAGCTGCCTCAGCTGATATGGTTTGTTGACTTTCGTTTATCACTTGTTGTGGGTCATCCATGTTATTCTCATCAATGTTTAAACTTGAGAATTCTTCTTGTAAAGTGAGGAAATTGTTTATCTGTATATCATCTTCAAAAACTTGCCAATTCTTGATATTATCTGGGACTGCAGGCCTGTGTTTGATTTCAGCTGTGAAATGGTGATTGGGCTCAATAGGAAGCTTGCATGTGCTGGCAATGGTTGCCAAGCTATGTGCATGTAAATTATGGCTTCTTGAAATTTTGGTAAGTTGGGATTTTGAGAAGGTATTGAGTATTTCAATGGTTGCTTTTCTATAAGCTCTGAATCTATTATCATTTGTGACAAAGTTTCCCTTCATTTGCTGTATGATCAAATCTGAATCTCCAAGGGTTGAAACTTTTGTTGCCCCTAGATCTCTGATCAGCTTGAGACCTAGTAGGAGGGCTTCATACTCTGCCATATTGTTGGTACATCTGAAATTTAACCTATAGGCATGACCTTCAGCATGGTCTGTTTGTGTTCTGTGAATCCATACTCCTGCCCTGCTCCTAGTTTGTTTACAGAGCCATCAAATTCTAAATACCATAAGATTTCTTGCTTGTGGTCAGTATTGGGAGTTTTAATCATTTTCGGAGTGGGTAGATTTGAATTTTCTGTTTCACATAGTGTGTCTTGTGTGCTGGTTACATCAATCATTTTAGCAGTTCCTAAGTCTTGGGCAACCGATTCCTCATTTATGCATATTTCTTGTTGTAAAGCCAAAGGCTTACCATCAGTCGAAGGACCCATATCAGTATTAAACAAGATGAATGAATCCATATTTGAATGGATAGAATAGATAGGAAAGTTTTGGGGCTTTTCTTCACTGCTTACCACATATTTCATTAGTGTTTCTCTGTACAGTCTCTTTGGTTGCCCAAAGACTGAAATAGTGGCATAGGACATGTCTAATTGCAAAGATCCTTGGAGTTTGGCTCCCCAAGATCTTGATAAAAGCATACCATATTTGGGTGGAATATCAGCTACCACCACATCCATTAGGATTGTTTTGTTTGGGTATTGGACTAAAGACACACACAAGTCTTTGATTAGGCCTAAACACTTGACTTGACTGGAATCAAATGAGAACAAGTCTTTGTATGGTCTTGTGATATCTAGGTTTAGTTTCTCCATTACAGATTTGGGCATTAGGTTGTGGGAAGCTCCTGAATCAAACATTGCATTGTGTAACACTTTATCATGGATGTGTAGACTAACATAAAAGGGCAGAGCACCTCCATTTACTGTTTTACCATCGACTTCTGGACCAAAAAGTAACTCAGGTTGATCATCTAAGACATTAACATCATCCTTATTCTCTGGCATTTGCAGCGACCTTTTGATTTGCTGCCTGTATACATCATGTTTGGCAAGCTCAGAGAGAGGAATAGATATCTTCAATTTACTAATTTCTGCTTTTAAATCAAAGGGTTTCTCCGATTGAGTTTTGGTGCTGTGACTAGCAGATTTTCCTTCTTCAACTATATTTTCAGTGATTTTCTCTTGATCTTCAGTGTTATCTTGAGGTATTTATGTTTTGGAAGTGTTTTGAGGAGTGTTGTTTGAATTCTCTTTTGAAGAAGAGGATACCAATGGCTGGTTCTTAGAGGCCTGTACATCTGTTACATCCTCTACAGTCACTTCTTTTGGATTTGGGTCTGTTTTATCAGAGGGTTCTGTAAGAACAGTTTTGTCTTTTATCTTCTTAGGCTGTTTAGTATCCTTTGGTTTGATAGGTTCAGGCACATCAATGGTCCTACTTCTCAACTTATACTGCTTGTGAACCTCATATACTGTTGTATCATAACCTTCTCTGAAGTCAAATGACTCTCCGGACTTGGTTTGGAATTGATTGATATCATGGTCATCTTGGTCTTCTTGGGTTAGAAAAACTTGTTGCTCACCGTTCAAACCCATCAAGCTGATATGAGTATCCTCAGTTGGTTCACTAGATGTTGATGTTTCAGCATAGTTTTCTTGGAAAGGAGGTCTTATATCCTAATCTGGGCCAGCCCTTCCAACATTTGGATTTTGGTTTTTCCTAAAGTTTGGGTTTCTGATAGTATTACTTTGTTGTCCTTCCCATGATGATTTTCTTTCAATATTTTCTACTCTATCTCCAAGTCTGTGCATGCCATTGATAATTGCATCCAGTTTTTGATCTAAGGCTGATGGTTCTTCTTTAACAGTAGTTCCTCTCTCGGCTCTTGCTCTATTTCGCTTAGTGATCAGGTTTGCCTCCACACTAACAGATATATTTTGCATGTCTGCTAAGGTTTGAGGGGCTCTTTCTCTCAATTGATATGCCATGTCAGAATCAAATCCATCAGGGAATTTGTATAAAGCTAGATCAGGTGGAGGTCTAAGGTTTTGTGGAATAGCATTGTAAACGTTGTTGAACCTAGCACAATAGTCTAAGACAGCTTCTTGATGGCCTCTTTTGATAGTGTCATACTCAGATAGAATGTGCAGTGGATCTTTCTTTTTCTCTCATCTGTTGAGGAAAGTTTGGTAAAGGGCCTCTGGGTCAGCTATGGAATTTGCGGGAAGAGCTCTAAACCAGGGCCTTACATCTCCTGTGAGGCTTTGAACAAAAATATTCATCCTTACACCATCATCATCTATTTCATAGTTTTCAAAATAGCCCTGCATTTTCTTGGTGTGTTGTAGGGCTGTGTAAAAACCAGTACCATCAAAATAAGTGATCTTGGTTTGATAATCCTGAGGCATAGCCCCTGGATTTGCAGGTAACTGTAAAGGTGCATATCTGTTAGCCATATTTACGGGGATAAATGGAATAGCAGGAAGAAATGGAACGACTAGAACAGCGGAGATAATAGGAGTATGTGCAGTGAATGGAGGAGTGGAAAAGCTGCTTTGAGAGGTGGATGAGGAACTAGGAGAAACAACAGTGTGAGGATGGAATGAAACTTTGGCAGGGGTTGGAATATAGCTTTGCTGAACAGCTTCAGGACTTGAATCAGCAATATCTTCTTCTCGCTCTTGTTTCTTAAAGTTTCTTGGGATTAAATTGGGATTTTCAAAAACAGCTGGGGGATCTGGATGTGGATTAGATCTGGTATATCGAATTTTCTTCTTTGGAGCCATCTTCTGAACTTGTTTTTTGGTATTTTCTAGGAATATTTGGTTTAGAAAGAAAGAAATTTTGGAAAAATTCGTTCTTCCCCAGCAGAGTCGCCAATGATGTTACCACTCAGGTTGTCCCCTGGCTCCAACGGGATACGGTCGAGGTGACCACAAACCAATCTTTGGATTGCAGGTTCTAGCCTACCTGCAATCAGAGAGGGCTCTCTCTTTATAATTTAGCTTTGTTTTGGGTGATTTTAGGCTAGTTATGATGGGCATGAGTTTGTTTTAAGTTTGGTGGGATGGATGATGTTTCAAACAGAGTTGGCATGCAGAGTGTGAGAAGTTCATACCATTGGGCATGGAGTCAAAGTTTAAGGGCTGCTGGATGTGATTTCTTTGGTAAAGAGAGGAATACAGAGCGGGATAGCTACACATGGAACAATTTTCAAGCTGAAATAGGATGAAATGAGGTTAGGGATGAAAGGCAATTAAGAATCTTTCACCATACTAACAGAGGGAAAGAGAATGATTATGACCAAAAAGCAATTAAGGATTTCTTAGCATGTAATCAACGTGCAAAGCCTAGGGAAACAAGAGCAATTAAGTATTCACTGCTTATGCCAATTTTGAAGAAAAACATAGAAAAATCACAGAAATTGAACACAGAGTACATTAAAGTAAATTCTGGGCTATTCTTTCTTTCTGCAATTTAGAATGTGACATGTAAATGGTATAGTAAACATATAAACTGAAAACACAACTGAGAAAGACTTATTGATCCATGAGATAGCACAATAATTCTGTAATATGCTCTTTAGCCATCAAATCCACACCAGACAGTTCAAAGCAAAGCATTCTAGCTATCTTTGTTCATAAAAGTTCTTCGACTTATAGCACAAGTCTAGAATGAGATTTATCAACCAACCAACCCTTATTACATTGCTTGGGGAGGTATTTATAAGAAAAACTATGTACAAACAAGATCTGATATAGATCTGAGAAAAATATCTAAGTTAACCTAACTTCAACTACAAGTAAAGTAAAAAATATCTAGCTACTGTTGCGTTGGAGGCAGCTCCATCAAAACATGGCTTAAAGGCATCCTTGGTAGCTCAGTTGTCCATCTGCAATAATTGTTTCTTGGTCTCTGATCCGCTGCTCTTAGGTGGCTCTGATTCTCATTAAATCTGACTGATTTGGCTTTTAATGGCTTTAAACTCTGTACTGATACTCTTTGACTTTGTTGGATGCTCTTAAATGCTCATTTGCTTTGGCTTTTACTGCTCCACTGATACTCTTTAACGTTCTGCTGAACTGATACACTTTTCGCTAAACCGATGCTCTTTTTCTCCACTGATACTCTTTTATTCGGCTAAATCACCCTTGCTTTATCATTGTTCGGCAAAATATAACTGATGTTGTGCTTTTTGTTGCTTTCTGCGGGCTTTAGAAGTGTTTCGGCGCTGGCCGATCAAAACATTATAAAAAAAGGAGGAGGACTTCATAATGACGGAGGACTATAGAATGGTGACTCTGCTGAGGCCGTAGGCTTGCTGTCCAGAGCTTTTCTGCATGAAGGAGGCCAAAATGGGTGAAGAATGAACATGCTTCCTTTGAATTGGAAGCGCGCTAGCGCAGACTGAAAATATGTGAAAATAGCCTTTTTACCCCTTATAAGGCAAAAAACCACTTTACACAGGAAATTTGATGAATTAGAGGGTGGGAGCGATCACTGTAGCAAGGAATATATCAGGGCCATTGGATCTAGCGAGGGCAAATCCAATGGCTGAGGTTAGATCGCAATATCGCATCGGCGGGGGGGCAAGGGGTCATGAATATATGGAATAAGCGATGCAGCGACATGCAATAGCGATATCGCATCGACGATCACATATCGAGGGTGGTAAGGGGTGAAGGCCTTTAAGCAATAGCGATGAGCGATAGTGAAATGGGGCGATGTGATATAATATAGACCGTTGGATGGGCGGGTTGATCGGACGGCGGACGCGCGATCGCAATATCGCGTCGGCGGAGGTCAATGGGACATGAACCATTATATACATGCGATTACGATATAGCGATAAAGGCTTGCGATACATGGAAATGCGATGATTTGCGGTAAATCAGTGTTTTGCAATAAAACATGAATTAACGATAAATCGATGAATTGCGGTGAAGTATGGAATTTACGATAAAGCGGAGTATATGGGATAAAGATAGACTTGCGATAGTGATGCGATAGCGATATCGCATTGGAGGAAGGGATCGGAGGAATGTATTCGGGCATATATACATTGCGATATGCGATTTGCAAAATCGCATCGGAGGCTTGTCAATCGGGGAGGAAATAATACAAAGGGGCCAACACCTGCGACTTCCGACTTGCGATATCGCATCGGAGGGGATCCAATCGGATCGGGGGGAATGCAAATGAAATCGGACAAGGGTTTCTTTGATCGGAGGATGGTTTTAAGCATCGGAGAAGGGTTTTTATACGATCGGAAGAGGGTCAAAGCGAACGGAGTAGGATTTCTTTGATCGGAGAGGGGTAAATAAGGTTGAAAGAGGGTTCTTATACATCGGAGGGGGGTTTTTGCAATTGGAAGGGGTCCAATCGCATTAGAAGATGGTTAAAGAAACAATTAAGGGCTCTTACTAAGTTTCAAGTAAACTTAGTAATTCCCAAAGCATTATTTATGGTTATATTTCAACCAAAGGAGGGGATATGTATAGAAAGGGGATTTTTATCATATTTTTAATATGGGGAGAGAAAAATAAAGAGGGATTTACATAATAGAGTTAGAAATTAATATGAATTTTGATCAGAAAGCGCTAAGCATAGAAATCTTAGGCTTAAAAGGGGAAATAGGACTTACAGAAGACATATGACCAACCCCTAAGTAAAGCAGATCTTTACTTAGGCAAATGTTATGGAATATGATGAATTTTAGTGATATTAAGTAGATTTTAACATCTCTGGGGGAAATTAGTGAATGATTTGGGGAAAGGATGAAGGGGAAGTTAGTTATGCCTCGCTTGAGCTGCTCCAAGGGAAAACTGTCTTGCAATTGTGATTTGAAGTAAATTGAACACTTTGAAACACAAAATTGATCACAATTCTTCATTCTGCAACCTCAAAATTGCCTACCCAGCCTACTTACCTAACATTTTTTCTTCTTTTTGGATGGGTGCTCTTAAACTAGCAAACCCTGATTTTCTTCTTTTCTTTTGGCTATCCTCCTATCTAAATCTACCCTTATTTCTTCCAGGGGCTTAGATTAAGCTGTTGAGCACCCTTGTTTCTCTACCTATCTAATAATCTGCCAAGATTAAACAGTTTGGACAGATTTTTATTCTCTATCTTCTAAAACAAGCAATTAAAGCCTAGGGAGACCAAGATTAAGCTGTTTGGCTTTCCCTTAACTGTGAAACTCTTCAAAAATGGAATGTAGTAGTGGCATTTGATTTAGCACACTTTCATGGCCTTTTGTTTGGGGTTCATTTCTTTCATTTTTTCTTGGCCCATTCATTCTTCTTTTTGCCCTTTGATTATTCTTTTAGGGCATACCCTCTTTACATTTTTTAAATTTTTTGGTTTTCTTTGGAAATATGGAACCTTTGCAGCATGAAAAAGATGACATATTTGGCATTTCAACAGTCAATCATGAAATATGAAACCTATTGGTATAGGAGGCTAACACAGCGAAAGATGTACCTGTAGCAGAAGATGAAATCCAAGCAGATGCAGAAGGGGGAACGCATTGATCTTTTCCTTACGAAGCTTCAGGAGATCCGAGACTCGTTGGAAGCAGTGGGGTCAACACCTCAACCTACCGAGATGGTGAGGCTAGCCCTAAATTCATTCTCAGAAGAATGGCAAGTATTTGTCCAGAGCATCCTAGGCAGAGAGATATTGCCAGATTGGGAAGGAATGTGGGTCGCCCTTCGGCAGGAAGTGATGAAGAGGGACTTAGTCAAGTGCAAACTTGATAGTAGCAGCAGTAGCAGTGGGACAAAGCCAAAGGAAGAGGATGAGAATGAAGCCCCCGCATCTAAGGGGCGGTAGGAGCAGCGGAAGAAGAAGAAAGATGTTTCAAAAATCAAGTGCTTTTGGTGTGGCGAACTTGTTCACTATGCTACACAGTGTCCTTGTGAAAATTCCTTAAACCCAGAATCCCTACTGCAGCAACTGATGATATTTCTCCTACTTGTTAGATTTACATGAACAAGTTATTTGCAATTTCCTACGACAAACATTGAAATACATACACCGCAGCCTACACATTTAAATAATATGCCAAAACAAGAAACTAAACAAGAGAAAGATAAACACAAATGACACAGTTATTTTTAGACAAATGTCCCCGGAAAAACCCAATGCAGGAAAACCGATGCAGCAGATCTGAGGGTTTTTATTATTAAGCTGAAATTATTTATGAATACAACCCCTAGATGCCTTGCTAACAATCCAGTACAGAGAATATCACTCAGCAAAAGAAATTAGTGAGACTACCTCACTGTACACTGCAAGTCTCGGTTGATCCAGTCGCTGAACCAACAAGTCCCTGACTACTTTTGTGTTGCCCCTGCACAGTCATTGTGTGGGCCTGTGTCAACCTCTAAGGCATTGTGTCACCTCTTTGCTAAATCGATTTGCTCTCAGGAGCTTATTCCAGCCCTCCCGGCTTAGAACGTCAACCTCCTCAACAAATTTCAAACTTTTGCGTGAAGGCTCTGCGCTGCTCTGCATGGGCCCTGTGTGAGCCCTTCCTAGCTCTGTGTCACCCTCTCTAGGCACTACATTGCCTCCTCTGTGTGTCTCTTTGCCTCTCTACTAATTATTCTTGGCTCCGGAGAAGATCCTCTAGCCAAAACTCTCTCTGCCCCTCTCTACATGATTACTATGAAATCACTGCACTACCTCTAACTTCAGCAATTCAATCTAACTGATCAACTCTCTGTGTGTTTTCCAAATGAACCTCAAGCCTCCTTAAATAATCTTCTCGTTGATATTCAACGAGACAAATTAGAAGCTAATCAATGGCTAAGATCATTTCAGCTTGATCCTCGTCTTCTTCTAGAAGTTACACCCACAGTTAGATTAATACCCGTTAATTATTTTAATTTCCTAAGTTTAGACTTAGGGACATTAAAAATTTAATTATTTTAATAAAACTCTCTCCGAATGGAATTTCCCAAAACGCTTTCTAGGTTCTTTGGAATACATGTGCCCAAGCCTCCCTGCAAAATTTGAGACTTAGAGCACATTCGATGCTACCAGAAATCAATATCCCTCTTAGCAAGGAATGTGCTCTAGTAATGCCTCTTACTGAAGCATCACCCTGACTTCATAACATCGTCCTCTATGTTGTTGATGTCTAACATGCTATCCACCAACTACTGTGCTACTGTTGCTGACACTGCCACTGTCAACACTGCATCCGTACTACATCTCCCTCTGAATTTTGCATCTGTGTTGTTTGCACCGCCACTTCCAACTGCTCCTGCACTGCAAATTGTCGTTGCTCCTGCAACAACAACGGAAAACATCCCAAATTACTAAACAAGTGTTCAACATAAATGCATCTCAATGTTGAAGATCTGATTGTTGCTAGTTCTACGCTATCCTTCTGAAGCCACTGCGTTGTTGTTGGTACTGCAATATGCCTCCCTGCACTGCTGCAACTTTGCACAACGCTGCTCAAACTTAGCGTTCTAACCACTGCATCTGTCGCTCCAACACTCCTCTGCACCAGCTAACACTTAGTCCATCCTGCTACTATTGATCTGGGCTCTCGTAGCAAGGTATTGATCTGAGAGGTGGACTCCTCAAGGATCCTACCCATTTGTAGCTTTTTCGAACTACAGCTCCAAATCAGCCCACCTCCCTCCTGGAGGTATCTCGGCTGCCATGGCGAATTCCTCCTCCTCAATCTTCGCGGGTGCAGCCTTCGAATCATGCTTCTCATCTTTGTCCTTCCTGAGAGGACACTATGTTGCGTAGTGACCCATTTCACCACACCTGAAGCATTTGATCTTCGCGACGTCTTTCTTCCGCCGCCACTTCTCCTGCTGCCCCTTGGATGCAAGGGATGCATTTTCTTCCTCCTCCTTGGGCTTCGACCCACTGCTGCTGCTTTTGTCAAGCTTGCACTTGACTAGATCTCTCCTCAGCTCTTCCTCCTTGAGAGTTGCCCACATACTATCCCAATCTTGCAAAGTTGCGCTGCCCAGGATGCTCTGGACAAAGACTTGCCACTCTTCTGAGACTGAGTTTAGGTCTAGCCTCACCATCTCGAAACCTTGAGGTGTAGACCCCACAGCTACTAACTCATCTCGGGTCTCCTGAAGCTTCGTGAGGAACGAATCTATGCGCTCCCCCTTCTGCATCTGTGCAGATCTCAATTTCTTCTCTAAGTACATCTTCCGCTACTCGAAAGATCCTTGATACAGCGTTGCCAAGGCATCCCACATCTCCTTAGTAGTCCCTCTGCTAGCAACGTGACAAACCATGTGATCCTTTACTCCATCAAGGATCATCCTCTTGGCCTTCGCCATTTCTACCTATTACTTCTTCAGCAGATCTGGATCTACAGGCACAGGCACCACGCTGTCAACATGTCTTGAGAGAATGCTCATCTAGAAGGAATGACATCCTTGCTTTCCAGATGACATAGTTGGATTCCCCATCCAACCTGTTTCTTACTACTACTGCTGAGCCAATAAGAAAACGGACTTCTTGGCAAGAAGTCTATTGAGGAAAAATTCCCTCACTGTGCTTCTCCTCTCTCTTCTGACAATTTTCTGCCCAACAAACTGCCTGCAGAAAAACTGTGTCCCACTAGCTCTTTCCTCACACTGAGGCTCTGCGTTGCTCCCTCTGGCACAACAAAATTTCGATTTGGAAGCCCTTCCTCTCTGTCGACTCACTCAGAGAGACTTTCCTCGAAAATTCAGCCTTCCTGACTTGGACTGCGCAATCCCTCTAGGGATTCGAACTATTGCCTCTTGCGGCTATTCGACCTTTTTCTTTGCTCAGTGTTGGGTTCTATGGCACTGTTCTTCTTATTTCACCTACACTGCTCTAACACCACATGAAAATTCCTTAAACCCGGAATCCCTACTGTATCAATTGATGATATTTCTCTTACTTGTTAGATTTACATGAACAAGTTATTTGCAGTTTCCTATGGAAAACATTGAAATACATACACCGCAACCTACACCATTTAAATAATATGTCGAAACAAGAAATTGAACAAGAGAAAGATACAACACAAATGACACAATTAATTTTTGGACAAATGTCCTCGGAAAAACCCAATGCGGGAAAACCGGTGCAGCAGATCTGAAGGTTTTTATTACTAAGCAAAAGTTATTTTTGAATACAACCTCTGGATGCCTTGCTAGCAATCCGATACAGATAATATCACTCGGCAGAAGAAATTAGTGAGATTACCTCTCTCTACACTGCAAGTCTCGGCTAATCTGGGAGTTGAACCAACGAGTCCCTGGCTACTTCTACGCTGCCCCAGCGTGGGCCTGCGTCAGCCTCTAAGGCACTGTGTCACCTCTTTGCTTAATCGATTTGCTCTCAGGAGCTGACTCTAGCCTTCCCGGCTCAGAACGTCAACCTCCTCAAAAAAATTAGGACTTTTGCATGAAGGCTCAGCGTTGCTCTACGTGGGCCCTGCGTGAGCCCTTTCTGGCTCTGCGTCACCCTCTCTAGGCACTGTATTGCCTCCTTTGTGTGTCTCTCTACCTCTCTGCTGAGTATTCTTGGCTCTGAAGAAAATCCTCCAGCCAAAACTCTCTCTGCCCCTCTCTGCATGATGACTACGAAATCACTGCACTGCCTCTAGCTTCAGCGATTCGATGTGACTGATCAATTCTCTGTGTGTTTTCCAAATGACCCTCAAGCCTCCTTAAATAATCTTCTTGTTGACATTCAATGGCCCATATTAGAAGCTAATTAATGGCTAAGATCATTTCTACTTGATCCTCGTCTTCTTCTAGAAGTTACACCCACAGTTAGATTAATACACATTAATTATTTTAATTTCTTAAGTTTAGACTTAGGGACCCATTAAAAATAATTAATTAATTTAATAAAACTGTCTCTTGGTGGAATTTCCCAAAACGCTTTCTGGGTTCTTTGGAATACATGTGCCCAAGCCTCCTTGCAAAATTTGAGACTTATAGCACATCCGATGCTACAAGAAATCAACAGTTCTCTCAAGAAGAAGGACAAGGACGAGAAGCATGATCCGAAGGCTGCACCGCATAGATCGAAGAGGAGAAGTTTTCCATGATTGCCCAGAGGTGGGGTGATATAGAATTGTAGTTCGAAAGAAATACAGATGGGCAAGGTCTTTAAGGAGTCCACCTCATGGATCAATACCTTGCTATGAGAGCCCAGATCAAAAGTAGCAGGATGGACCAATGTCAGTTGGTGCAGAGGAGTGTCGGAGTAACAGTTGCAGTGGCTAGGAGCGCCAAAGACTGAGCAACACAGAGCAGAGGGGCAGCAGTGCAGTTGGCACAGTGCAAAGTCAACAATAGTGCAGTTGGCACAGTGCAGAGTCAACAATAGCGCAGAGGCTTCAGAGGGTCAGCGCAAAGACCAACAGCAGTTAGAACTCGAGCAACAGATGCATCATGTTGAACACCTATTCAGTAATTTTTTATGCTTTTCCGTTGTTGATGCAGTAGCAGCAGCAGTTAGAGAAGGTTGCAGTGCAGATGAAGTGGCAGGGCCTACAGCAGCACTGAAATGCAAAACTTGAGAGGGAGTTGTAGTACAGATGCAATGTTGGCAGTGGTAGGGTTAGCAACAATATAGATGCAGCATTTGCGCAGTTGTTGATGGGTAGTGATGTCAGACATTAGCAATGTAGATGGAGATGTTTCAATGTCAGAGTGGTTCTTCAGCGAGTTGCATTACTAGAGCACATTCCTCGCTAAGAGGGAGTGTTGATTTCTGGTAGTATCGGATGTGCTCTAAGCCTCAAAATTTGCAAGCAGGCTTGGACACATGTATTCCACAATACCCAGAAATCGTTTTGGGAAATTCCACCCAGAATCAGTTTTATTAAATAATTAATTATTTTTAATGGGTGCCTAAGTCTAAACTTAGGAAATTAAAATAATTAAAGGGTATTAATCAAACTGTGGGTGAAATTTCTAGAAGAAGACGAGGATTAAGCCAAAATGATCTGAGCCATTGATTAGAATCTAATCTGAGTCGTTGTTTCTCAAAAAAAGGATTATAAGAAGAGACTTGATGGGCATTTGGGAAACACATCAAGAGAGAGAGATCATGAGATCAAATTTCTCAGAAAGGGCAGTGCAGTAGTTGGTAGAGAAGAGATCGAAGTGATTTCTGGTAGTGAGGGGCAGGGATAGTATCCAGAGGAAAGTTTTCCTAGTCCAAAGAGTACAAGGCAAAGAGGGCAGAACGACGTCCAGAGAGGCTAACGCAGAGCTATGTTGTGGCAGCGCAGAGCCTGAGAGGGAGATCGAAATTCTGTGAGGAACAGTCAAAATCCAGCGCCAGAGCCAGAATGTGAGACCGGGAGGCCAGAGAGCTGAAGATTCCAGCCAACAGAGGATTAGAAGGAAGCGCAGCATAGTCCCAGCAGAAGTGACACAAAGACTGCGTGGGTTTGACGCAGTTCTGCACAGAGGCTGATGCAGAAGGGACGCAGAGGCTCATTTCCAGCGAGATTAGTGCCCGTTCTTCGAGTGACAGGGTGAGATCATCTCACTATTTGTTTTTCCCAGTTTCTCTCTATATCGGATAGCTAGTTGGGAATCCAATGAATTGTACTCGAAATTACTACTGGTTAATAATATAGACCCTCAGCTGCTGCACCGATTTTCCCGCATTGGTTTTCCCCGGGGACTTTTGTCCAAAAACCACTGTGTAGATGTGTGCGATGCTTATTTCTCTCCTGTGCTATATTTAGTTTCCGCAATTTTTATTTGTGTAGGCTGCAGTGTATTTAATTCAATATTTGTCGTAGCACACAGCAAGTAAATTGTTTAATCGAATTAACAATTAGAACAATTAACATCAGCTACTGCAGTAGGAATCGGGTAACCGATTTTTCACATCATCTACACTTCTCCTTTTTCATTGCAAGTGTTGTCTCACAAAATCTGCCCTCCCCCGCCCCCACTTCTCAAGGTAACAATTCTACCTAGCTCCCCTTTTTTGCTAGAATTGCCCCAATCCCTCAAGATTCTACTTGCTTTAATATGCTTGATGCAAAGAAATCTGCAAAGAGAGATGACACCACACAAGTAACAATTTAAACAATAAGCATCCCACAACAAAACTACACACACCAGAAAACATTCAACAAAAACAGCCACCAAATTTTGCAACCTTTCTATTCAATTAATGGCAAATATCCTGGGCCACTTTACATTCATAGAGCCTATGCACAAGACTCTGGATTACACAACCATCCACAATACACAAACTAAAATCAAAAGGAGAACCAAAGGCTCCTTGCTTATTTACAAACTTCGTATTCATGCTTGTACTCCTTGGCTTTTAACCGTACAACTACCCTAGCTATTCAAATTCCAAATATGATGCTTCATATTCTAACGGTTGACAAAATTCACTAAGAACAATAAATATTTCACTACATTACATTTTTCTTTTCATTTTTTGGTCTTTAATCATAAAATAGAACCAAAACTAAGCAAACGTAAGGAAATGTGCAGAATAACAGTAGTGCCAAGGATGCTCTTGCATCACCCAAAGTTAGCTATTTAGCAGATCATAAGTGATTCGCATTATCAACAATAGGGCCTTCCCAAAGAGATTGATGAGATTCAACATGTGATCAGCATGCTATTTCCACAGTTTTTCCATTACTACTGTTCGGAGACCCAAAGCTGGTCCAAAGGCAAAGTTCCTATACCAGACAGTAAGTGCTGCTCTATTCTGAGTTCAGAGAATTTTTCAGGTAACATCACAGAACATTTGTGAAGGTGTTGTTTTGTAACTTCCCAGAATTTCTTTAGGCTGCAATGCATGAGTTGTCTTACTAAGTCTATATGCAAGTGCACATTGAGCTTTAATGAAGAACCAAACCAGTTTTTTAATAAGCATATACATCCATTCTTTACCTTGCTTTTGGCTAAAATATGGCCCCCAGATCACGGACTCTCAGCAATCTTTATTATAATTATTTACACCCTGTGCACCAGATATCTTTATTATAATCATTTACACCCTGCAAACATCAGGAATAGTTTTCAGCATAGTCCAAAGAGGACGTACACTATTTAAATATAATCAATATGATTAGTGAACCTCTTATAGGTTGCATGTTTTGCTTTACTAAGATCATAAACAATCCATCAAAATACTAAAGCAATTTTCTCATAGCAAGCTACATTGAATCAGTTCCACCGTGTAATTTAAATTTGCAGAATAGTGTTCACATGCAACTTCAAAGAACTTTGCTGTATGGCCAATGGAATTGCACATACTTTGATTTAAATGCCTTCAATAAAAAGCTTTACTATATCTTAACAGTAAATTCAATCTAGTCATACATGCACTTACTGGAAAAAATTGGCATCCAGAGGAGTAAAAATTTAGTTGGATGGAGAATTATGACTTCCCGAAGATGAAGCACTGCCATGTCTATCACTACATTTGGGCAGATCCAACGAAGAAACTGAATCCTTTTCATTTTGAGCCTGTCTGAGTTTGTCACACCATAAATCAAAAGCCATGCTCAGATCAGGCCATGCTTTTCTACTTTTGAGGCAAGCACTAATCCAAATTTTGAACACCTGTTCTTGGTCTGCAATAGGAAGAGTACCAACAAGAGCACTCAGCCCTTGCTCCAGACCACTGTGCAATTCATTGTCCTTTATTAAATATTCATCATCGTGAGTGAGCTTGGCTATGACAGGTAACCAAGTTGTTACCAGAGAAAGTCGTACAGATCTGGGACAAATCACTTCTCCGGTTCGCAAGGCCTGTAGTAGACGAACCAAAATGCTGAATAAGGTCTCTGTGAATGGATTTTGATATATCCTAGTAACCATTAACTGAGCAAGATCTTGCTCCTCGGCAAACATTTTCACAGCCATGTCAGACATCTGCAACACAAAAAGCTCATCAAGAAGCCAGCACAGTGCAGAACTTGCAACATTGATCTGATGAGAATTCCATGAAAAAAAGCTGGCAAATTTCCGCAGTTGGGACTTGACAAGCTCTAAATTACTCTGTAACTCTTGGAACAGTGCTAATTTATTCACGTCTGCAAAAGCTGGAGAGATGCTTAGATGATCATTGGCTCGGAGAACCCTCTTTGCTATATCACGGGCTTTTGCAGGTGCCCCGTTTGATACTAGAGACAACAATTCCCTTAAGATTTCTCCCATAGTGTTGACAGGTTTAAAGTCAGGAGTACATCCATGGGTGGAAAGACGAACAGCCAAGTCAGGGGACAATTGCAACTGTAGTGACATAATCGATGAACGAATTTGAGATTCACTCTCTGCAGTCCATGGTATTGCTTCCAAATATTGCATACATGAGTTTACACAGTCGGCGAAGAGCAATTCTGATGCAATCTCCAAAATTGACAAGGCCTCTTGGATGCTGTTGAACTTTAACTGCTTTGAAGAATACATCAATTGAATGCACTTCACATAATTCTCAACATTTTTGCAACTATTCAGGGTTAGCTCTATAGGCTGTATGCCACCACCAAAAGACCATCGTTCCGATAGCCTGGCATCAAAGAACTCGGACCTACGAAGAACTTGAGAATGGACATGAAGAGGAGGTTGTTCAAGTCCTTCTAAAGGTACCAATCTTAATATCACGTCTGCCGTTTCTTTGTCTCCAAATACCAACCTCTGCTGAGCCATTCAATTAGAATTGAACTGTGATTTTCCAAACAAGCTCTCTAAATCATCAAATGCAAATTAATCTTAAGTTTTTGAATCAAACCCTCTAAATTGTAAAAAGCAGAAATTCAGGATCTCCAATTAAAGGAATTGGCTGGGGCAGATTTACCAGATTCGCCATCCTTAAATAGCCGACAAAGAGGTTAAGTTCCTTTGTGCAAGCCTTGCTCTTCTTTGTACATGTAAATTTAAGTCCGCACCGAAAAAACCAAGACGAAGTCTTCTACCATAAGTTCTTTGAACTAAGTTCTAAAATGCTTGGTTTTGGAGCTGCGAATTATCGCCTTAAACATGTAATGCAACCTCTTATCACTGTATTACTCCCAATTTGGCCATCAGATTTGTGCTTTGCATAAATATCAGAATATATCCTCCCTAACCGTCTCCCGGTGTTGTCAAGCAATATAGACTCAATCCCCTTTAAAAGACCTCACTGTAACCTGAGAAAGCATATACAGTTAATATGTTTACGCTCTGAGCAGCCAAAATATTGCAGAGGACCATGTATCTACTTGAAAACTTAAAGCTTAAGAAAGTCAAAATTAATCGCAGTAAATCAAAGCTTAGACCTGACCGAAGAAAACACAAGGGTGCCGGAACCCACTATTTCATCATTATTTCTCCAAATAGGTAGGTTCTGCGCCAGTTTTTTTACAGCTATTTCATTCTAACGGCTAACATTTAAACTAAGACAAAGTTAGTCGGACCGAAACAAGCCTTTAACCTTATGGCAGATGAAATTCAACGAAAGGTGTTAGAATCCACTTTTTGAACTTTTGCTACCAGAAAGTAGTTCTACATCAAAATTTGCAGAAGTATTCATCAAAATGGCTAACATTTAAACTAGATATTCAAGAAAGCAAATCAATGCTTGAACCTTATGACCAAATAAATATTCAAGAAAAGTGCCAGAATACATTATTTAAACTTTATTGGTCAGAGAAAGTAGTTCTGCATCATGTTTTACAGCTATTTCATCATAATGGTTAACATTTGACTGAACTTAATCAATAAATCCAAGATTTATCGCGCTCAATCAAAACAAGAACCTTGTGACGGACAAACACTTAATAATGGTGTTGAATTTTATTGCCCAGAAATGGTAGCTCTGGGTCAAAATGTTTGTCATAATGCCTAAATTCAACCGCACGGAAGAAACATTAGAAATTCTACTAAATATTTGCATCAATGTGATCGGAAAAGGCACCTCAAGCTTGCCAAAACTGCTAAAACGAAGATTTAAAGCAACGTCGGTGAAGCCTTACCTTCAAGAGTCACAATCTGATCCTGTTCAGTAAAGAATCGTGCTCCAACACCATGGCTATGTTTCATTCCAACTGCGACCTCAAAAAACGCAAGGAAATCACGCTTTATATTTCCTGACAAGCGAAAAACCGTTGTCAGGTGGTCGGGTAAACTTGATTAGTCAAGGTGGTCGGTAAACTCGACCCAGTCAAGTTAGTAGTAATTTATGGGATACTCTTCTTAGAATTTTTGAAATATCATTCATGTAAAATATAGCATAGCCAGAAAGACTCCAGGCAAATTTGTCAATTGAAATCTCTCAAATAACAATAACTCCACCACTTCTCTCCGAGACATTGCCCTTCAGATTCCAGCACATCGGACTTGCAGCAAATACTAAAAGCCCAACCGGAAATGGCCAAAGAGCCCATCATGCGAGGGAACTGCGACTTCGCTGCCCAGAATTCCGCGCCTATTTTTGCCACGGAGCCGAGGTGTGGAGAGAAGGTGAATACGCTTCGCGAGAACACGCAGTCCCTCTTCTGTCCATTCGTGGATCGAACACTGGCCGTTAGTGTCATACTTTTAAAGGAAACGATCCGTAAGTGGGAGATGTGTAACTAGAAAGTTGACTTACCGACCAATCCAAATCCAGAGGCTCATTTGCGTAAGCGCCGTCAAAATCTCCAACGACCACAAAATCAGGTGATGGTTTTGTTAATCACGGTTGTCGTCCAAGAATTGGATGGAAGTCACCTTTGAGATGCCATCCTGATACTGTTAGGCACGCCAAGAAAACATGGTTTGCAATTTCCACCTAACATCTCGTAGTAGGTTGGAAATGGCACCTACTATTGTCATAGCTTGATTCATTTGCCTCACCGCGGGGAGGGGACATTCTGTCACAATGAAACTGTTTGGAATTATTTTTCAGGTATTAAGATAAGCATAGATTTATATTAACGAAGAATCTAATATAAAGATTTAAACATGGATCAGATCAAATTTCCAGAAAGGTTATTTATTTTAAATGGTAAATAATTTATAAATATTTAAGTAAATTTATTTTAAAGTGTAAATAATGTATAATTATTTAATGTCTAAATTGTATTTCTAAATGATGATGGTGGTGGTGGTGGTGGTGGTTAACGTCCACTCAAATCAAATTGATTTAGCAGACTTTTTTAGTTTTTAATTATCTGGCTCCTCGTCTTTCTTGGCGAGATTAATGCTATAGCTTTCTTTTTTTTTCTCTACGGTCTTCCAACTTCTTTTATCTTGCATCTTCTTCATCTCTTCTAGTTCTTGGGACATTGGTGTCTTAGCTTCGTGATCCATTGTGTTTGTCCTTTTGAAGGTAGTCGAAGAAGAAGTTTGGTCTAGGAGATCTGCTTTGCTGTTAAATGAAGATTTATTTTGTGCAGTATTCGAATCATCATAACTGTTGATGTTTGAGGGGTTGTCGAGTTCACTTTTTTGTTATTGGGCGGGGCTTTCTCCCTGCTTGTCTTGAGAGTTGTTTCTTTCTTGCTCGATTTCTTGTGATTCAAAGTTTTCTCTTGAGTATTCTTCTTTGATGACAGTGTAGTGTTATTTTTGTGCTCCTTCCCACCATGTAGATCTATGGTAGTTTTATCTAGCAGAATTTTTCTCGAAGGCTTTTGGGCAATTTTTGGCTAGGTGGTCTGTCTCAAAGCAGGATCAACATCTGAAGAGGACACTTTCATAATCGAGTTTCTGGTTCCACACATAGTCTTTACTTGTTAGGTTTATTTCAACTGGGAATCCGACGCTGAAGTCCATTTCCACACAGATGCGTGCATAGGTAGTTCTGGCATATTCCTCTGTTTCTGGGCACCTGCAGTAAAATTCCCCAATTGCATTTCCAATGGCCTTTATCGATAAGAGATTCCAGAGATGCAAAGGTAGACTTGGCAATCTCACCCAAACTGGTGCTGAGGTTATCACTGTTGTTGACGGATCGAATGATGGGTTCCATGGCTTCATGAATAGGCCTGATTTTTCCCAAAACCAAGGGACGGAATCTAGAATACATTGTCTGCTTTCAGGATTTTCAAAATCTACTATAAAGAAACCCCTAGCACAGAGGTATATATTAATTTCATCAAAAATGACAGGCTTCCATACCTCCGAGATCCGATTGTGGAGAGTTGTCAGCTGCGGCCAAAAACCATTGAACCGACAGATTAGGGCACTTTCGAAAAATTTCAAAGCCTCATCAAGTGAGGCCTGGACCACCTGGACAGTGGGAGCTGGGGCTTCACTAACGATATGGGCAGGAGCTTTCCCTCCAGAAGCAGACAGAAATGAGCCAGCAGTTATTTTTGCGAAGCTGGGAGCCATATTTTACTTGCCCGTAGAACCCAACGGCAGAGAAATAAAGAAGAAGATAAGATTAGATCTAGATCTAGCCGCAGAAGATTAGATCTAGAACCTAGCCGCAAAAAAGATTAGATCTAGATCTAGATCTAGCTGCAGAAGATTAGCTAGAACCGGGTGGCAAAATATCAGTAAGCTTTTTAGCTTTTTTAGCTTTTTTAGCTTTTTAATCGGCAAGAAAACCCTTAGAGTATTTTAATTGCATGACTCGTACACAGATCTATCGATCTCAACTTCAATTTAACTTTGCATAGGTCTTAGCTTTTACAAAGTTATCGTGGCAGAAAACAATCGATCAAAACCCCCTAGCCGCAGAACAAACAAGGGAGCCGCAGAACAAACAAGGGAGCCCCAGATCAGTTCTTAAAAATATCAGCCAGCCACGGAACAAATGAGGGAGCCGCAGATCAGCCGCAGCCGCATAAGAGATCAGCCGCAGTCCCAGATCAGTTCTTATGCACGCATCTACTGCCAAAGAGATCAGTCGCTGTCGCCGCAGCCGCAGAAGAGATAAACCGCAGAATAACGTGTGTATTGAGTTATTTTAAACTGTTTTTTTGTTGATAATATATTTTCAAGTCATATGGATAACTAATTAAATATGCATAGCATATTTTTTTCTTTTTTATTATTGCCGACATTGTTTTGTATTTAGAAAATATTTTATTTTTATTTTAAAAATGACTGATATATTTACACATCACCTTCGGTGGGTTGTAGAAGAATGAGCCTCTCAGCGCTATCAATTAAATCTAGAAACTATTATATAGAATAAAATACATGCACAAAATCTAATTTCATACTAAGACATATAGTGGTTAAGATTCCCAATTAACAATGGAAAATAAGTACATTTGCAATTATGTTCTTACATGTCCATATATATATAGAAAGAAGAAAGAAAGAAATCATTTTAACGTCCACGAGGCTAAAGATAGCCTATGCGACAGATTGCTTCTTCATATGCTCGATGTATCCGGCCCTTTTTATGTGAAGCTTCAAAATAAATACTCTCTGCTTCTCAACAAACCCCTCGCTAAATAGATTATCCCAAGAGCTAGTTGTTAGCATATCTGCATAACTTTCCATATTTCCTTTGAAGGCCTCACATTCTAAAATCAAATGTTTTTATGTTTCCACATTTTCCAAAAGAACAAAAAATGCATACTCTTTCTTCCCACATTTCTTTTAGCCTTTTCCAGCGCCATGTTTCACAGCGGAGTTGATGAGAATTAATCCTTAACTGAGCAATAAGAATTTTGGCTCTCCAAGGGATATTGGCCTTATGTATACTTTTGGTTGATGACTATGAGTGGGATTAAACACTTCAATATAGTACTTTTTCTTTCTTCCTAGCTCTTTATCCCAAGTACGCTTGTGGAATTTTTCCATAACAAAAGCTTTTATCTCTTTGTTGTTTATGGAACACACGTTCAAGCAAATACTCCATTTACCAAACCATTTGTTATTTTGTTGCATCTAAGTTTTTTTTCTTTTGCATAATATGTCATTAAAAACAACCTTAGGCCATCTACCTATTGAACCTCAGAATTACCTTCCCCTTTACATTTGTTCTCATCTTTTTCTCTTGATTTCTCATAAGACTACATATCCAATCAATGATAAATGCTAGATTTTGTCTTAGGAAAGCATTAAAATGATCGTCATATTATATTTTCATGTTCTTGCTATTTTAATAGATTTTTGCAAATTAGCTATTCTGCAGCTGACTGTGAGTTCCATAGTTACTCTCATGGTTTGGCAGGTTATAGGTGTTAAATGAAGAACTGGGCCACATGGGCATCTCCAGAATCAACTCCACGTGGATTCTATCCTATTCACTTGGTCCAAATCGACAGAAAAGCAAAGCATGCCTAAAGTCATGATTAAATATGGAGTCAAATACGTTATCTAGTAGCAGTAGGACATCTTGATTTGTTCTTTCGTAGCTAATCAAGAGTCTAATAGTTTTGTTGAAGAGGTAATGCGGATTATGCCACTTGTAGCTGATCAGAAGTTGAGGAGTTAATGCAGATCAAGCCACTTGTAGTTGATCAGAAGTTTAACAATCTCATTACAATTTGAATTAAGCCACTTGTAGCATATCTTCTTATAAACAGTCACGATAGATTCGGATCAAGCCACCTGTAACAAGATTTTCTCTTAGACAGTTATGTTATTTTTCTATAAATATCAGTTGAATGAAACCGAGAGGTAGTAAGAAGCTAGAAGGAATTACAGGCTTTTGTTAAATACTCTGTTCAGACTTCGTTTTATTGATAATACAAACTCTATTTTGTCAATGGTGGTTTAAAAGTGCATATTTAGTTAGCCGTCATCCAGCCACATCAGTTGCAAAGGGCCCCTGCACTGAAGGAGGTTTTTCACTTGTTGTTTTCATTTTAATTTCTATTACTCTTTTTCTACAAGTCTGTTTTCTCTAGTTTTGTTTCATTTCAGTTTGTAATTGATAGTGTAAGGATAAAAATCACAACTGTGCAAGTCTTCTTCTTCTGAGATATTATATGAGAAATCACTGAATGAAGAATGAAGTAATGGGAATACACAATTGCTTAGCTTCTTACTGTTTTGATTACTCATTTTCTTAGCATAGAACTGTTAATTAGTTGTATTAATAGATGTTCTCAAAACCATTTCGAAATGATGATAATTATGACTTAATTGGTTTAATATCTAATTCATGCAGTGATTGAGCTTGCTCAGCGCATTTTTAGTTTTACAAACTGTCATCTTTTCTTTTCTGTTTTCAGGTCATTACTTAGATGCATCACTTGACATTCCCAAAAAAATCATTTTAAAGATATTGATTCTATCATATTCCAAAATTTAATGGTTGAATGGCTAAATGAATGCAATTATTGAATTGCCTTATGCATCAATATTACTTTTGGTTTTAAGAATTAGATCCATGGATTAGGACTAAATGATAGGATAAGATAGATGATCTATTTCTCTTATTAGGTCCTAACTAGTTAAAATGATTCTTGGTCCATTTTTAGGAGATTAGGCTAACTTAGGAACCTATCCTTTTCTTTAAAACTCATTAGATCCATGTAAATCTCTTATAGATTGTATAGTCTTAGACATCAAAGAACAGAAACCCTCAAAACAAACATAAAATACAAAACAATGAAATAAGCGAAAAGTTAACTAAGCACATATAGTGCATCACACTTCATCAATCTACAAACCTCGGTTGATAATTCATGCAAGCAATTTAGGACACTAAAGTGACTAAAAACTACCCTCTTCCATTTGCTCAATTTTTTTTAAATACCTTATGACTCGCCCTATAGCAATTGCTTCAATAGGAGCAGTCCATGTTTCACTTAACAAGATAGCATAAGGAATTGCACTTTTAATCTTGAATTTGTTTGTAATCAAACGCTTCTGAATTTTCTCAATTTGTTTCCACTGCATGTCAAATGTAATGTTGGCCCATAGTTCACAACCATAGAGAACCACTGGAATCACTAGAAGCCCAAAAAGAGTTTGAGTAGTTTTCTAGTCTCATAACTCTGTCTCTTTACACCTATTTTGAAAAGCATAAAATGCTTTCCAACCCCCCAAAGTTCTTTTCTTTCTACAGCCACCCCATCTTAGATTTTTGTTGAAGTTAATTCTAAGGTATTTGTAATCCGCAACTTCTTCCAGAATGTTGTCTTGAAAGTAGAACTTATATTGTTTATGTTTTCTTTTCTTAGAGAAAACCACTACTTTCGTTTTGTTGATATTGACTTGCATCCCCACACTTCTATAAAAATGCTCAAGGGATAGTAAGTGTTGTTGCAAACCAAGAGCCGATTTAGCAATCAGAATAAGGTCATATGCATACAAAAGAAGCCTTATAACAAACTTGCCCAAATAGATACCATCACCCCCTTGCGAATTTAACCATTCCTCAAGCTTGTCGATATATAAACCAAAAAGGATAAGAGACAGTGGGCAACCTTGCTTGACCCCAATATCACTTCTAAAACTTTTAGAAATGCCTACTAAAGTTCTAATTTTGACTTTCACCTCTTCATATAGCCTATGCACAGTTGCTCTCAAATGTTTAGGAACCCCAAGTTCCTCCATTCTGTGCCAAAGCTTATACCCAGGAACCGAGCCAAATGCTTTTTTGAAATTAACAAAGCAACAAAAGGCTTCTTCCTTTTTCTCCCAAACTTTTTCAATGATGTGCCTTAAAGTTATACAATTATCGACTGTGGAATGTTTAGGTCTAAAACCTACTTGCCCTTTAGCATGCTTATCTCTTTCTTCTGCCCACTTGCTAATTATATTTTCTAGCATGCTTCCAAACAGCTTTGCAAACAAAGGGTTTATCATGATGGTCTTATAATTGGAGGGATTATTGATGTCACCGCTCTTGAAAAGAGATATTGCCAGACTAGTTGTCCAATCTATGGGGAGCCCATGTTGTATGATGTTGTTGAAAATTTTTGCAATGTGAGGTGCAAGAATCTTTGAGCCCCACTTTAGATATTCTTCTTGGATTTCAGCTAAGTCTTTTACTTTTCCAACTCCCAACTTCTTGATGCCCATCTCTACCTCTTACACCGTGAAGAGTTCATTATCAGTGTTGACCAAGGGGCCGGGTGGGGGGGTTAACCTTGGTATCCTTCTCATAGAGTTGTCTTGCATAGTCAACCCATTTAGAAGTTGTAATACTATTTCCAATTTGTATCTTTTTCGGTTGGAGCTCCTTCCAAAATAATTTGGGACTATTTTTCATAAGGAAGATTAGTTCTTCCCTCCTTGAAACCATGAAATCAACCTTTTTCTTGCTTAATAACTGCTTGTAAGCTTTGAGCTTTATGTTATCCTTGTTTGACTCTTTCCACATTCTCCTTGCCTTTTTGCATTCCTCGTCAAACTAGGCATTAACCGGAAAGAAATTTGTTTCAGACTTCTTAATCTTTGCTCTTTTGCACTTTACAAGTGCACATTGAATTAAATGTGTTAATTGATGACTATGAAGGTTGTGAATTGTGATTTTCTCCTTCTCGAAGAGCCTCTCTAGCATCATTATAAAGGTATTACAATTTTCTGGGGTCAAAAGAAGTATGCCTTGTGGGAGATTTTTTTGGACATGCTAAATTTTTTACTCTAATTGTTTCTTTCCAGTTCAAGAGAAACATAAATAAATTGGCTTGTGATCTGATTTTAAGTCCCACAACTGATCTCAAATCAAAACTTCGTCCATTTTCTCACACAAACCATGCGAGCAAATTACATAATCTACTACACTAGCTCCATTGTAAGTATTGCAAGTGAAATTACCGAACTTTGCCCATCTAGTCAAGCCATTACAAATGACTAAATCAAAGGCCCCACATAGAGTAAGCAATTGTTCACCAAAGTGATTGTAGCCCTTGTCCTCTGAAATTGTTTCCCACTGATGATTACTCTCTTTTATAAGACAAATAGGGTGGCAATCATTTTACAGCAAAGAATGTTAGCTTTCTCACTTGCAGTTCTAACATTGAAATCACCCACTATAAGGACTTCACCTAGCTGGGAATATTTGTAATATCTGCTTTTAAGGTTGCAAATGGATCTTTATGGTCAAGGCCTCTACCTTTGTATATTTTTGAAACTTGCGGCGCAAAATAGCATGCTGCAATTCTGATGTGGTTTCCATTTTCTGATATTTTAAACTAAATGAATTGCTTATTTGAGTCTTTTTTTTCTAACTGAATGAGACGACCTTCTTTCTCCCTTACTAAAACCATGATACTGCCATGCCCTTTGCCATTCCTTACTACCTTGTTCCACACTGCCATCTTCCAGTATCCTTCAAACAGAGGTGTCTTGCACCCTTCATGCTCATGTGTTTCTATGAGGAAAATTATGTCTCTATCTTCCGCAATATGCCCTAACTTAGGTCCTGGTCTCCATGGGTAATCTCTGCAGTTCCAATAAACTAATCTTAAGGAAACCTACGTATGACTTGATTGTTATTTATTTTGACATACAAGACTCACATTTGAGTCTTTGTCCCTAATTTCCCATACTGACCTTGCTCCCTGATTTCCTGTTGAAGAGTTTGTTGCCTCTTCTTTATTGCCATCTTGCTGCTCTGTTTTGAAAGGAGGTCCAAATCATGCTATCACAGCTTTTCCTTTAAAAATCCATGCTCTCTTGCCTTCATCTCTTGCTGCCCTAACCTTTAACATTTCCTCCTGTTGTTTTACAGTTAAATTCTCTTCTAGGAAAAAGCAAGAACCCCTTAAGAGATGTTTCTTGCTTAGAATATATATATATATACGAAATATTTTTTTTTCAACAATATAATTTCAAACAAAAATGTGATTTTATTGTTTAACAAGCAATTTTGAATGCATAAATAGATTCAGCACCATGAAAAAACTCATGGGATACTCAAATTCTACAAATTAAACAAAAACCTCTACTAGATTTTGGTTAAAATTAAATAGAAAAAATGACATGAAAAAAACCATTTCATTTATAAATTAGACTATATATAAGAAATATTATTTTTAAATTTATAAAAAAATTATTAATCTAAAAATTAATTAATTATGGTATAAATATTTATTATGAAATTTTCCTATAATTATAATACTCAATATTTGGTACATACATACTTACAACAGTATATGCCCTATAATATATCGTAATATTTAATTCCAAAATGCGATCTAAGAAATATAACCTATCACAAGATGTAAGTTACAATCCAGTATAATACTTGGAACTACCTTATAGTTACTCCATAATTACTCACTCAAATTTGAGATAATCTATTTAACATCTAGTTCTTGGGATAATCTATTTAGCAAGGGGATCTAAGAAATATAACCTATCACAAGATGTAAGTTACAAATCCAGTATAATATTTGGAACTACCCTATAACCACTCCATATTTACTCACTCAAATCTGGGATAATCTATTTAGCAGCTAGCTCTTGGGATAATCTATTTAGCAAGGGATTTGTCGAGAAGCTGGGAGCATTTATTGTGAGGCTTCACAGAAAAGGGGTCGAATACATCAAGCAAATGAAGAAGCAATTTATCCCATAGGTTATCTTTAACCTCGTGGACGTTAAAACAATTTCTTCTTTCTTTCTTTCTTCTAGATATACTTACCAGCTGTCTACAAATGTTCACGACATCATTATAGCCTTCGAACATCAACCCCACTTCAAAAGACCGTAGAGGATTGGCTATAACCTCAAAAGCATATACAGATAAGTAAACGAACTGAGAACCCAAAACACTGAAGAGCATTTGTGTATCTCTCGAAAACTCAATGGTCATAACTGAAACAAGAAACTTCAAAGTTATTTGAACTAATTTGAAAGTTGGAATTGTATTTTTTGTATATTTTAAGGATGAAAATTTATGATCAACCTTTGAAATTTTGGCTAAATTTATTATAAGTTCCTTAATATGTAAGAGATAAATTTAATGGTTATATTTTTGTAAATATATATATATATATACATATATATATATGTTCTTCTGCGTCATTTTTACACTTTCACCATATTTGCATTTTTTTAACTATTAAATCGATAAAAACCAGTCGGCCCACTAAATCAAAGTTCGAACCTCGTGTCTGGCAAAAAGCTTAAGGTGGGTGAAAGAATCCACTATTTGGAATTTATTGCTTAAAATTTTATCTTAATACCTTAGATTTAACGGAGCACAAGATTTTTATTTTTGATGTTATGAAAGGGGGAAGTGGAATTATTTACAATTAAGTCAATAAAATAAAGTCGGAGAAACTTTACCATCAGGAAAAAGAATCGAATATTTTGCTATGATTCAATCCAACTGCAACATTACAAAACGGAAGGGAATCATGCTTTTTAGATTTTGATGGGAGAAAATTACTCGTGTATTTTATTAAACATTACATATAAATATAATAAGTATTAGTTTAATATAGAAATTATATTTTAACATTACAATGAATAAGCTGAAAAAATATTTCAACTAATTAACAATTACATTTAATGATGAACATCAATTAATAGGCACATGACAAGTAGGAGTTAATTCTCCAAGTCCCTCCCTTAACTACTACTTGTCTTGTTCTTCTTGTCCGTAATGTCTTCATTAGCTTCTTTAAACATCTTCGAAATTTCATAGAGCGAACTCCATCAAGTTGTCTCATAACCCTCAAAAAGTTGTAGTTGGCAAACTGGATTCCTGAGTTCCACTCCCAAACTCCTAAACCACAGATCTCCCAAAGTCAATTATTGAACAACGTCTCAAGCTGTCACATAACCTCACCAGAAGACCACTCTCACATCTTCAACAAATGAGGGATCTTTCCCTAGATCCACAACTACCAAACTAACTTAACAACCATCTATATTGAGCCTTACTTCCACTCGATCTCTTAAATAGTAGCTTTAGACACAACCAATTACATTTTTGCAATAAAAACTGAACTACTAGTCATTCTATGGTCGACCTCCCATCTACCGAGATACATGGGTGCCAACCGCTATACTTGCTAGTTAGATAGAAGAGTCGTCTAGATACAAAATGTATCTAGAGTCAGTTATTACACCATGACCTTTTCATCTGATTTTGAAAATTCATCATCACTTAATTTACAAACAAATTATAATATTAATAATTTATCTACTACCCAACAAGATGCACATGATCTAGGTTGTCATTTTGCACATCCCTACATTGGACGCTGCCAAAACATCATGGACCAATAAGAAGACTCGGTCGGAATTCAATGAGTCTCGGCCTCAATTTTTGTTCGTAAGCAGCCCAAAAGAGAGATTTGAATTGAAACATTTTTGTAATCTCCTTGAGCTTCACACGCCGCAATGCACCCTAGTGCAAATGAATCCCATGATGATAGAATCTTCTGAATGATAGAATCTTCTGAATAACAGACTTTCCTTTGGCAAAACTCTCTTTCTTTGCCCTTGTTTTTCGTTAGTCTCATTGTTTTTTAGTTGTATTGTACCTTCATTTATTGTGGAATCCCATTCGTGACCACCGCTCGTGGTCTCCACTTCAACTTTTACTTCTGCTTTGGGTCTTGACTTCAAAGTTGTTGTTGCCTACTTCCAAAGTATTTTCGGTCTTTAGTGTCTCAGAGATATTAAACAACAAATAGATTAAGAAAATCCTTTCGGTAGAAATCACTTAAGAGAAATTTTTGGTCGACGCGTTTTGAACCAA
Organism: Pinus tabuliformis; assembly: GCA_031772625.1. NCBI lineage: Eukaryota > Viridiplantae > Streptophyta > Pinopsida > Pinales > Pinaceae > Pinus > Pinus tabuliformis. The sequence continues at coordinate 531,338,293 of CM062806.1, forward strand.
CAAGTGTAGTTCATCGTCAAACCAGATGAAGAGGCAGACCATGGCAAACACTTAAATAGAGAGCAATGTAGAAACCATAATTTCAAGTAACGACTATATTTGAACAATAATATTTAAATTATGATATTAATTTATTAATATATTAAAAACAAATATTATTAGGTAACAACTATATTAAACGACTAGTTTTTGAAAAATAATATTTAAATTATGATATTAATATATTAAAAACAAATATTAATAAGTAAGGCTTATATTAAACAATTAGTTTTTGAATACTAATATTTAAATTAATCTATTAAAACCAAATATTATTAAAAAATTATACTACTGGGAAATAATAAAAACAAAAACAAAAACAAACAAAAAAGAATAAAAAAATCAAAGTCAAACTCCAAAAAAGGAGGGAAGTCAAAAATTATAAAATGAGTCAAGACCCTAATAGAGACAAGATCATTTAAAAAATAAAAATAATTAATGGAAATAAAATCTCTAAAATAAAAATAATTAATGTAAAATAAATAAAGGAGTTGTCTTTAGTGCGATTTTTTGGACTTTCCAATGCCGGAATCCGGTGGAAAAATTTGAGATGAAATCTTGATTTGTGTTATTTAAACTAGCTTTTTTACTGTATATATGGATTCAGCACCCTAGAAAACCCTTAGGGCACTTTGGTTGCACAGGATTACCCATCAAGCTTGTGATTTCAATAAATTCCTGCTGGATTTTAGAGAAATTACAACAGAAAAACCCATTGTAAAAGCTTCCAAAAATTCGCACTGAAGACAACTCCTACATAAAAAAAAAAAAAAAAAAAAAAAAAAAATATATATATATATATATATATATATATATATATATATATATATATATATCTACCATTTAAAATATATATATATATATATTCAAAGAAAAGTAATCAATAAATAAAACAAGGGAAACAATAAAATACGAGGCTGAGGCCTATTAAACAAATAGATTCCTAAACTGTGGATGAGAGAAATATCTTAAGGAATGTAGTCTTTGTGAGGAGTTGTCATGATATCACATGAAATCACGATGACGAGCGTGTTCCCATTGTGGCCTTGTATGTGAGCTAGGTCTGTTTGAACCATCCAGCTAACTGATCCTAATCCCGAGAATTGACTAAATTAATCGCAGTAGATCTCACATGTCTTGACGCTCGTTCGCTAGTTGACGTGAATCTATAGATATTCAACAGAAACAACAATATCGGCTCAAAACAAACACCGCATATAAATCCCCACATCAATGGAATCCCCCTGCGGTAAGGGAAATATTGATAGTATTTACAAGTCTGTAATAAACCCTCTCTTCTCTCTGCAAATCTAACTAACAAACAATTCACACTTCCATATACAAACTAACACACTACTAAAAAAAGATGCAGTGATGAATTACAATCTCCCTGCAACAAATTAAGCTCTCACTATGCCCTTGGCCCCTCCCATGAGGGAGTTAGCATAGATAGACTCTAATACCAAGATAAAATTTGATAATACACACAAAACTACCCTTGTATTCTATTAAACATCACATATAAATACAATAAGTATTGGTTCAAGATAGAAATTCTATCTTAACTGTACAATGAACTAGTTGAGAAAATATCTCAACCAAACACCTAAATATGAGCTATAATAGTTGGATTAAATCTCTCAGGTCCAACTAATTAACAACCACACAATAATTACATTTAATGATGAACATCAATTAATAGGAACATGACAAGTAGGAGTTAATTCTCCAAGTAGAAAACAACAAATGGATGCAAAAATGGGATTTCTACCTCAATGTTTGTCCCTCAAATAGAAAAGAGTTAAAGAATTTTGTTATGGAGAAGTTCAGTAAGCCTATGTGGGGAAAAAACTTGGGCAAAAGGAAGAAGTACTATGTTGAGGAATTCAACTCCACTTGTGATCTCCAACAAAAATAGTACATTGGAGCTAACATTTAGTGGAGAGCAAAGATACTTATTGCTCAATTAAGAACTAACTCACATCAACTTCGGTGTGATACTGGAAGGTGGAAAAGACCTAAAGAAGTTTGGGAAAAACGAGCGTGTACTTTTTGCACTTATGGGATAGTGGAATCGGAAAAACATTTCATTTAGGAATGTGATACTTTCAAAGACAATAGGGACAATTATGGCAATATGTTAGCATCGGTCCCTTGACATTGTCTTTTCAGTTAGGGCATTGTTAGAAGGTTGGGTCAGTTGGGCCAACTCATCATCAATGTGAATAAGAAAATGAATAAATTGAAAAAAGTTGTTGGGGTCCCTTGGCATTGTCTTTTCAGAGAGGGGACTGTTAGAAAGTTGGGTCAACTCATCATCGGTTTGAATAAGAAAAGGATTGAATTGCAAAAGGCAAAGCACAAGGAGGCTAGGTCCCATAGACTATTTTTCCTATTAGAAAGTTGGGCCAATTCATCATCAGTTTGAATCAGAAAAGCATTGAATTTCAAAAGACAAAGCACAAGACGTTGGGTCCCATAAACTATGTTTAATCTCATAGACATTAAAATATCATTCATTCATCGTGGATCATTCTTAGGCAAACTAAAACCCAAAGACAAAGCCAAAACACCCCTCATTATTTAAAGCGGAGAAATTATTTTTTTCCTTACCTGCAGAGGTGTCTCATAGACTCTTCCTTGCCTAAGGAGAATACATAATCCCCGTATTCCCTTTCCTTCCTTGTACATGTCTTGGCTCCCGAGGTTCGAACTGGTCACCTGTCTCGGCTTTGAAAATTCATAAATGTGAATTTCTTTTCCTGTGTGATTTAACAAGGCCGCATTGCTAGCGTTCCCTTGTGGAGTTTAATAAAATATTTTGATGTCATGATGTATTGTATGTACTCCAAACAATAATAAAATTGTAAAATGAGTTATATGAATATTTGTTTAACTTTTTTTTATTAATTTTTTTAATATAATTAAACATTTTTTGGATAAATAAACGTTATATATATATATAACATTGAAGAGAATGATAACAAGTTAATAATTATTTATCTAATATTGAATGATGACAATTTTTTTAATATAATGTTCATATTATAGTACACATGTCATGTTATTAGAGTATAGATTGATATAATGAGAGTTGTCTAAATTGTACACATGTTATTTTTACATATTTTTTTCAAATTCATATTTTTTAAATTATTTTGTTGTAAATTAAAAAATAAAACCCATAAAAATTGTCTATTCAATACTTTACACCAATGAAAAAATGGAATTTTTGAATTTAATTACAAACCATTTGTGTTTAAGGTACATAGTAATTAACAAGGCCGCATAGCTAGCATTCCTGCCGCTTAGTTTAGGTTAGCTACTAATTGATTTTGTATTGCTATGATGTAATTAGTTTTGGTTAAATGTAATTCGTCCAAAAATTGATCAAAAGCAATGTTGTTATCATATATTTTTTTTCTAAGATGTTATATAACAATTTCTCTTTTTCTTTTAATGTGTCATTTATAAAGCCAATTGGTTCAAGAACTTTAGTGCTTTTCATGGGTGGCATTGGGAAAGATACAATGTAAGCCTTTTCTCTTTTTACAACTTTTTGTATTGTGGTGTTCATCAAGGTTGGAATTTGGATTTCTCTTTACCTGTTACCAGTCACCAAACATTATGCTTGAAATTTTTCCCTTCAAGATTGATGTGTTGAAAATAATTAACTCTTCAACAATAAGTGTTTGATTAAAAAATTGTCTTCCAATAACCTAATTATATTAAGAAATTTAATTTGTTGTAATGGAAAAAACAAAATGACTATAAAAGGCAAATGATTTAGCAATATATATATAATTGTCTATCTATATATGAGTAACATTGAACTCAAAACTGCAATGTCCGACAAAAGCTCGATTGTTCTTCTAGTGCATTCTCAAGGAGAAGGTGCCAACCTGGGATATTCTCCAGAAAAGATATAAGTCAGGCCCAAGGAGATGTGCTCTATGCAAAAATGACTCTGAATCAATTCAACACCTTTTTGTAAAATTCTCTTTCTCAAGGGAGGTATGGCAAGCTATTGGGGGACTGGTCCAAAAGAGGGTGTCATGGGATGGGAGGACAATAGCGGAAGTATGGCAAACTTGGTGGAAGCAGCACCCTGAAGAGAACCTGAGAAACCTTCCCCTAATCATTTCCTGGGTTCTATGGCTCGCAAGGAATAAAAGTATCTTTAAAGAACAAACCCCCTCGGTGGGGTTCACAGCTGTTGCATGCGCAACAATCTACTCTAGCATTCCTGAGCCATCCCGTGAGGAAACTCCATGCCTTGTTAGAGAGGGGAGAACTAAAGAAGGAGTCCCCTGGGCATACTTCGACAGGGCCTCCAGCCAAAATAACAAATGTGGGGTTGGGTTGGTTATTCATCTAAACTCTCATAGATGCCTCAAGGCCTTAGTGGAACCGGATCCAACAACTTTGCAGAACTGTCAGCCTTAAAACTTCTTCTCTGTTGGCTTACCCACATCTTCGGGGACTCAATAAATATTATCAAATGGTTCAATGGAATGAGCAGATGTCAAAACTACATATTATCACCATTGTTAGAAGAGACAAAGCATTTAAAGTCTTTTTTTAACGATTTTTCTCTGTCACATTTACAGGGAATGCAATGATACAACAAACCAGCTTTCTAAAGCGGGTGTGCAACAAAATCTGGGCAGTTGGCGGATAGAGGAATCTGATATGGATGCGATCCGTGTGTTGAATCTCCCACCATATGTTTAAAAATCCATATTTACTATAAACGCAACCTAATTTCAAGCATCTTCTTTGTTTTTCTTTTTATTCGCTTTGGAAAAAGCAGACACTTTACTCTATAACATTTCCATAACAACTTTTCATCACTCATAAAATATACAGCTGACTCATTCCTGTTTGGGTTGTTTTCCTTTCTAAGGAGACCCGGGAATGATTCAGCCCCATCAGTACGTGTTTCTTACTTATTTCTGGGACATATGATGTGCTGTTTTTTTGCTCAGAGAGCTGATCTAACGAGGTTGTTTTCCTCTCTGAGGAGGCCCATGTCTTTCAAAAATAGATCAACGATTAGATATCAGACAAGTGAAATGGTGGAAGGAGAAGACCTTCAAATACCATCTCAGTAAACTCTATGATTGGAAAATCATACAGTCACCTAAATGCCTAACAGCATATACAATGTAACTTTTTATATTTTGCAATAAAAAGTTTGATTTTTTCCGTGAAAAAAATAAAAATAAAAAATTATATCAAACTCACTCTAATAGGAATCCATATTCCATTTAATTAGCTTATTTTTAAAAATTTACTTAAAAATTCATATCAATATTTCATTTAACTTTTTAAGAAAAAAAAGTATATAAATATTCACTAGTAAATGTTTTGGATGCAGACTTTTACACATTTTAAAGTAGCTATGTGGTCTTGTTTATCATAATTTAATTGTTAAATTTGGATAAATTATTGATGATGATGATGATGGTGGTGGTTAACGTCCACTGAGACCAAATTGGTCTATCGGACCTATAATTTTCTTAGTTTTTAATTATCTGGCTCCTTGTCTTTCTTGGCGAGATTGGTGTTGTAGCTTTTTTTTTTCTCTACGGTCTTCCAACTTCCTTTACCTTGCATCTCTTTCATCTTTTCTGGTTCTTGGGACATTGGTGTCTTAGCTTTGTGATCTATTGTGTTCATCCTTTTGAAGATTATTGGCTGTTATTTGTGAATGCAGATTGACTCATCACCCTTATTCAATGAAAGTTAGGCTATCACCTTTATTTAAGGAAAGTTAAGCCACCTGCAGATGCAGATGGTCTGTAGAGATAAGCTTTTCCTTATGTCCATAGAAGACAAACTCTTAAGTAAAAATAATTTTAAAACATACTTGAACCCATTTCTATTTCTAATTATTCATATGAATAATTAAAATTATATATATAATTATTTGAAATCAATATAATTAAAAAATAACCCCTCTTGTTATATTCTTTTAATAAAAGTAAACATTAATATTGAGAAATCTAAATTTTAAAAAAAACTAATAGACATTTTAAAAATATAATATAATATGATATTGAAATATATCCATATATATAATATTAATATAACATAATAATACTAATAAAAATATAATAGAATATCATATCACATCGAATATTAAAAATATCATTAAATATCTTTTACTAATTTCTAAATTACATTAAGTTATATTTATTTATTGATTTATAATTCTTTCAAATTAATTATTTATATTTAAATTTAATAATTATATAAAATCGTTGGATGCTACAATTATGCGAAGAATCCAAGTTTAACTTTAACTTGTGGGCCACTATTCCTGTACAAGATTTGACAACACCTAGTCTATTGTCAATGAAGGCTGGTTGAATATTTTAATGTGGACAAGTAATTTATTGCAGGGAGGCATAGTAATTGTACGATCTGTTACCAGAACCATCATCACACAATAAGAGTGAAACTTACTCACCTCATCAAAATTGAGATAAAATAAAATTTTAAATTTTTAAAAAATAAATTATTTTTTTTCCCTAATGTTTACATTCAAAAATATATTTTAATTTTTAATCTATTTAAATTTAATGTTACAATCTTTCTTTTCTTTTTTTTTTCCCTTTTTTTTTCTTTCTTTCTTTCTTCTCTTCTTTTTTCTTTTTCTTTTTCCTTCTTTTTCTTTTTCTTTCTTTCTTTCTCTCTCTTCTTCTTCTTCTTCTTCTTCTTCTTCTTTTTTTTTTTTTTTTTTTTTTTTTTTTCAGATGAGAAAATCCGTAATTTCCATTAATTTCAGAAAATCACATGTTGTAGATGCTAAACACATATGCAGATAGTGGGCAATGCCACTTACAATACCAATACTTCAAGAGAAGTATTCCAGTAAATCCCATAGATTGGGCAACAAGTAAATGGGTGTGTAACCCCAAAACAATCTGCAAAACAGAGCTGTGGAGGATATCCAAACCCATCACAACAAACAACAAATAAAGCAAAATAAAGCTCTTGAGGAGAGAAATAGAGAAACAGTAAAATTCGAAATCTGGCTGCCCAGACAAAGAGGAGAGGCACGAAATGAGGAAATAGCAGCCAGGGTGCCACTCCTCCTCCGCCCCCTCAAACTCTCCTCTTGAAACTGTCAAAACCAGAGGAGGAGACCAAACTGCCCCAAGCTTCCTCAACCGCCTGCAGAAACCCTAGCAAAAAAACAGTCATGATGAAGCGACACGAAACAATGCAGAGAAAAGCACCTGCACATCCCTGTTCCCTCAACGCTTAAAAAAAAACGTAGTGGTATGCTAGCAAGCCACCAAAAAAAGCACCATCTGCCACAGCAAAGGAACCCATCCGGTCCCAACCAGAGCAGAGGCGAGTCCGGGGGCAGAGGCGGCTAGGGCAGCCACCTCGCCCCCACGAAGAGTAAAATATGAAGACCAAAATAAACCCCGCTCCCGCGCCGCAGCTCAGTTCAAGAAACACCAAAGACCTACTCCTTTGCTTGACCGCCAAGCAGAGCGGCACGGTAGGGTCGAGCAATGGACCGCTGAATACAAGACACTGACTCTCGCCTCAGCCGCTCGACACTAAACGATGCAAGTCGCCCCGGTGCTCTTCCGTTCAGAGCCCAAGACGAGCGGACCTCCAAACCGGAATCAGAGCCGAAGCCGAGGAATAGGATTCAGGTCTGCAGGAAAGGGGGAAGCAGGGCTGAAGATGTAACTCAAATTTAATGTTACAATAAAAAACATTATGAATACATTAATAATAGAGTACATAAAGGTCAATTCTTGTCATCATTACAGAATAAGAGGGGAGACATTTCAACCAATCATATTTGAGATGAATAGAAATATATTTTATTTAAAAATAATAAATTTAATTTCACAATGTTAAACTTCTCATAAATTTAAAAAAAAAATGATCAAAGAAAAACTAATAGCAAATTAATGAAAAACTGAATCTCCTAATAAATCTATATTTCTGTTAATTTATAACTTCCATTAATATTTTAATTATATACGTTATTTTTAAAACGAAGAAAAATCTCGAAAATAGATTTTGCCACCTAAATTCAAACCATTCTTAGTTCCGTTTTTAACCCAGAAAATCTTACGAAATAAAACACCTCTAGCTGAGCCTTTTATTGACAAATCAGAACAGCAGATACAAATGAGAATAAGAGCGATATATATATATATATATATGTGTGTGTGTGTGGTTCACGACTCTGGTCAGTGAGACGTCCACGGAAAAATCTGGGCGATAGCTAGGCTAAATCACCCCTCAGCCTACTGCAAGACCTGACCCCAAAGGTTTCGGGTGGATTTGACCCTGTGACCTCCTGATGGCGAGACACAATTTTTGACCAACTGAGCTAACCCTTGAGGCTCTATTTTCGCTGTGGTTCACGAGCACCCTAGTCAGTGAGTGATCGCTACGTCCACGGAAAAATCTGGGTGATAGCTAGGATAAATCGCCACTCGGCCTATTGCAAGACCTAACCCCAAGGGCTTCGGGTGGATTCGACCCAGTGACCTCCTGATGGCGAGGCACTGCTTTGACTAATTGAACTAATCCTTGGGGCTAGCTAAAAAAAATAACATATTTACACGTAGTAATTATTTATCTTATTCAAAAAAATATTGTAAAAAACTCGATTTGAAAAGTGTTGGGCATCCCAATTATTATAAAAATAAATTCTGTGTCAAATTATTATAAAGAATGGCTTGATTGAAGTAACTTTGAAGAGGGGACATAACTATGTTATAATATAAATGAATGATATCACAATTATTATTAAAAAAGGGGTCAAGTTTTAATTACATTACTTTTGAAAAGAAAGCTAAATATGTTATCATATAAATATAAATGATCATTTATTTAATAATATATAATGTTTTATTATATATATATATATATATTTATTTATTTATATATATAATATAATATAATATAATATAATATAATATAATGTTTTATTTAATTTATATATATTTTTGGTTGGATTAGAGGAATGGGTAATTGATATATGTGATTGATTTTTAATGTTATTATTATAATTGTATTTAGAGATATTTTTTAATTTAATAGGAAAGAGATTTTGTAATATTTTATTATGTTATATTATTAAAATATTTCGACTTATTCAAATTACATATAAATATAAATAAAATTATTTAAAATGAAATATATATATATATATATATATATATATATACCACCAACATATATTTATTTTAATTTTTAATTTATCATGCGTCTAGAGAGATATTTCTAGAGGTGTAAACTTTTTCTCAAATTTTGTATATAAAAAGAGGTTTGCATGTTGAGAGATTTAATCTCTCTCGACACTTAATAGATCGAGAATTAAGATGGATTTACTCTGGTTTCTAAGTGTATTTACCCTATTCCAAGAATAACATACAAATTTAAGCATGAGGAATTTGAACAAATAACAGTATAACTTTATAGAAGAAAAATGACTTTATGAATAAACTATTTTCAAAAAAAAAATATTTAAATTTATTATTATTATTTAATGTAATATATATATACATATATATATTTTAAATTAAATTTCTAAAAAATAATTTTCAAGACCTATTTCATAAATGTCACTAATAAACCAACTACAACATATTTCCAAACTTAACCCTACTTAACTAATCAAACAAATTATTTACAAACCACTACTCTAATTATAAATAAAATGTTTTAACAACTCTCTACAACAAATTTTACTTAATATATTTTAATTCATTATTATTTAAAAAAAGATACCTATTATTAATTATTTTTTATAAATAATAAAATTTAATTATTATTATTATTTTAATAAAAATATCTTTCAAATTAATCACATCAATAATATTATTATTATTATTATTATTACATCCACCATTATCATAATCATAATCATAATAATAATAATATATTTTGAAATATAAAAACCATTTTTTACTTTCTTAATTCTGGTTGCAAGTTGCAAAGGCCTTAGTTCACGTGACGTATTCAATGTTCTCGATATTTGGAATTTTGTATTTTGACAACCGTGAGTTCCGGTGCTCTGCACGATGGAAGGTTAAGAAAATGCGGATGGAAGTTCGTAGAGAACACGGCTACCTAAATTCCAGGTTTCCCGTATCTTCTTGGATATGAAAATTTGGTGACATAGTTGAATTCTTGCCTATTCATTTTATATTCTCCACTATTTCCGGATCTAACATATATATATATATATCAATTTTTAATGGAGTTGTCTATAATGCGACTTTTTGGAGATTCTGGTGACGGAATCCGGCGGAAGAAATTGAGGTTAAATCTTGATTTGTTGCAATTAAAATGGTTTTTTAACTGCATATTTGGATTCAGCACCCTCGAAAACACGTGGGACGCTTTGTGCAGAAACTAGCTATCAAACTTGCGATTCCAATAAATTCCTGTCGGATTTCGACCGGAAAAACCCACGAGAAAGACTTTCAAAAAGTCGCATTATAGACAACTGCATTTTTAATACCTGGTTAATGGTGACTGCGTGTAAGGCTTGACTACACGCTACAATGAGAGTGGTGGTTTATGGTTCGAACATTTTATATATATATATATATATTATTGGTAGAAGTTGGTTTGATTTTTATTTTATTTTTTTCAGAAAAGGAAGGAATAATAATATTTATATTAATTATAAGTTTAATAGGTTGTTAATATCTAGTAGAATTTTAAAAAATTCATGTAGTACTATCATATAACTACTCTAAATATGAACCAAAAAACATATAATAATTATTATATTTTAAAAAGTTTGACATATAAATTAAAATATGACAAAATAGATGATCCTCAACAAAAGGAAAAAAATTATGAATAGATAGTTGTTTCTCTCTTTTGTAATTTATCATTTTAGTAAGCTAACTATATAATCTCCCCAAGTTGATACATGTGTCTTACTTTAGATAGTGCATCAATAACTCCATTATGTTCTTTGTATATGTGTGAAAAAGTCACCCAACTACAATCTTATTCTTTTCATCCAGTTTATGACCATAGGAGGATCAAATAAGGACCACTCCATAGCCTAATCAATAACTACCTTTAAATCATCGAAGACATCCATTGTCTCAATGGATAACCAATTAGCACAATATAGGACCCCCCAAAGAGCAATGGTCTCCACCCGAGTGTTAGAGTCCATCCCATAGTTCCAACATAAATGATAAAAATATCTAGGCTCTATGACAATGTATGCCTCACTGCCACAATTACTATTACTTGACGCCCCAGCAAAAAACCCCATTGGATATTTGCACCATCTATTCAATAAATGAAAGCATCTCAAAGATCCCTTGTAGATCACAAACACAATTTCATTAAAGTATGTGCATTTTCATGCAAATACATTTGATATCTGGTGGAGAATTGTCAAATATAATTGCATTTTTATATCTCCAAATGCCCCAAAATATGTAAAGAGGAAGAGTGTGATATTTCTTGAAGCCCAACATCTAATCCTGCAAACAAGCTTCCATAGATGGGGAATTCCATTTGGCAAGAATATTTAAGATGGTCATCACACCAATTCAAATGGATACTTAAGGAAAAGGTGAGGCGCATCCTCATGCTCTTTTTTTACATAATACACATACGTCTGGTCTGATGAAACCTCACCTACACAGGTTATCCCATGTTAATATTTTATTTTTCCAGACCAGCCACCCAAAGCATTTGAGCTTTTGGGGAAGGTTCCAATTCCATATTTTACAAACCACCATCTATCCTCATAATGTTGGTGAGCACAAGTGATATACTTGTATGCCTCAACAATAGTGATCTAACCCAGCATAGATTTTCCATCCCACGCAAAGATATCTTCTCCATCAAAGTGATACTAGCTAGGTATAAGTTGCTTACATACATGTCCCAAGTCTTAGCCAATTCACCTTAAAGACCTAAATGCCAAGAGCATATCGAAGAAAGATATAGAGAGATGGGATCACAATAAGCCTGTGTTTCATTTAGTAATAAATACCCAAATTATCTATGTAGATGATAAGCATGACATACATAGTATGATTTCCAACAAATCCTCTAATAGGATCTAGACCTATCTCCACCAAATTTATGGATCCAATGTCCCATCTCAAATTCCCTATCAACTATTGTTTTACTTTCGTCAGATTATTCCATATATATGAAGTAGTGCAAGGTGACTTATCCACTCCAGAACATACCAATTTTTAAGGTATTTGTCCTTTATAATCCTCTGCCAAATGCCATTAGTATTTAAAGCACACCATAATCACTTTACCAACTTTGCCCATCCAAACTTCTCAATATTTATACCCCATCCTCAGTCCTCATAGAAATTTCCTCCAATCGAACAAGATGGATCTTTTTTACATCTTTGGAACCCGCCCATATAAATGTAGAAATGAATGAAATTGTCCAGTTGATGATATTTTTGGGCATCAAATAAAGATGTATCCAAGACACTGCAATACTCTGCAAGACAGATTGCACAAGTACCATCCTTCCCCCAAGAGTTAAACATTTATATACCCAAGATGATAATCTACATTCAAAATTTTCAATTATTAGCACCAGCCTCTAATCCCATGGTTATTTGGTTTTAGGTGGAAGCCAAGGTATTTGAATCCACTCTCCAACGGGACCATCTCCACAACAAATAAATTAGCTATCTCCGAAACCATGTCCTCTTTCAGTGACGAATCAATCAACAAAGATTTAGTTTTACTCATATAGAGTCCTAAAGCATAACCAAAATAGCATATAATTAGGTGTAAAACTTTCCATTCCCCAATGGAAACCTTCCTGGTAATAAGCACATCATCCAAAAAAATAAGGTGACCTATGGAAATGTTTTTAGAGATAAAAAAACTCCATAAATGACCTCTCGGAATGCGCCTTTGTAATCATCTCACTCATCTAGTCAATATCTGGTAAAAATAAAAGAGGAGATAGTAAGCATCTTTGCCTTAACTCTGTCGATGCCTTGAAGAAGCAAGAAGGCACCCCATTAATTAAAACAATGAAATTTACAAAGGTGATGCATGCCATAATCCAATCGACGACCCTCACTAAAAGATAAATCTTATATAGAACCATCGCAAATAACCCTAATCTACACAATCATATGCTTTTATTAGAACTAATTTCAATAATAGAGTATCCCCCTTTTTAGCCTTAATAGAATGCATACATTCCTGTGCAATTGCTCATGCATCTTGTATATGTTGATGTTTTAAGAACCCACATTATTCTGGAGTAATATATTTAGACAAGGTATCTTTTAACCAAAAACTATAATTTTCTATATCATTTTATACATTACATTGCATAGATAAATTGACATGCAATCCATGAAATATGTAGGCATAGATACTTTTGAAATCAAAGTGATGAGAGTGGAACCTAGTGCACCAGAGATCAAACAAGAGGTCCTCAACTCCTTCGCTAGAAATCGCAGATCCAGCCCCATGATATCCAGGAAATGAAGAAATAATTCCACGAACCACCCATCCATATTAGGCCTTTGTCCCTAGAGAAAGACTTTAAAATAGATATCATTTCATCATATGTGATCGACCACCCTATATTAATATTGTCAATATCATCAAACATAGTCAGATATGTTTGGATGACCCTTAACTAATTTTCAATGTCCACTTCCTCCCTGGCACAATATAATTGTCCACAATAATGAACAACTTCTTTATAAAGATCCTTTAGTGAGGATATGCTCCTACCATTGACATCCTATAGCTCCCAAATAGTATTTTCTCTTTTCCTTTGAGAGGCACAATTGGGGAAAATTTATGTGTTTTTATCACCCCCAATAATATAAATGGCATGCCTTTAAGCTTCCATTCTCCCTCTTGTTTCTTTAAAATCAATTGTTTCTGCCTTTCAAGTTCCAGGGCCATTTTCTTATGTGCATCAGAGAAGAAACCCAAAGCAGATGAATCAAATATCGCCAAAAGTTTTGTCTATTAATTCTTTGATATTATCCTTCTTTGTTCTCTTTCCCATCTCTGAACCACCTTCTTAAGATCATTTAATTTCTTACTAACCACATTCTTCCAAGAAATATTATTTTGTTGATCAACCTTTGTCCAAGTTGTTTGAACCAAATTCTCAAAATCACTGCCCTATAACCATGTGTGATTAAATTTAACAGGAAGGCCTCTCTAGTCGCATTCCCACGACTTTAGAGAATAATAGGATCATGAACAAATAACATCGATGAAACAACCCAAGAATGCATCAAACCTAGTCGCTCCTCCAGGTTTTCATGAACCAAGAAATGATCCAATCTTTTAGCAATCCCATTCCTAATTGGTCAAAGTTTGTTTGATTTATATTTATCTATTATATCTAGTGTGAAAATATGCCTTTAAAGAATATTATATTTTATTACTTTAATTTGATTTTATCAAAATATTTTTTTAGTAATACATTTATAATATGATTGATCTAGGTGGATATTGGTGGTCACCCACCTATTCCACCTAGACCTCCATTTGGTTTCATCTGTTTCCTTGATTATAGCAGCAATTATTATTTTTAATAGTTTTTCGGGTTCTGAACTTCCAAAGTTGTTTTGACCCCCTAAACAGTGTTTTTTTTTTGAGGTTCACAATAGGCTTGTAGTCACGGGGGAGGGCTTGTGGCAAATCTTGTAGTACTTAGAGAGATCTTTCCAACGAGGTATCATATGCGCCAAACAGAGATCATATGACCAAGTTACGACCCTGGGAAGTTGGCTGACCAACTAACCCCACCGAGGCTCACAAACTCTTGGCGTTCCATCTCCTGGGGTTAGGGTTTTCTTCGTTTATAGTTTTCCCTTATTGTTCAATAATAAAGGGCCCTTGAGCCTCATTATGACACAGTTCAAAGGCATGTAGCCACCACATCTCTTCTCAAAGATAAGCTACCATTGCTCGAGCTATTTTATTTCCATTTTGTATGTAAGCATATTTTAGTTCTTTGATATTGATGAAATGAAGCTTTATTTTTGCTGCATCTCTGTGTTTACGTTTGTATCTATATTTTGTTGTGTTCCTGTATAAGTCTAGATCAATGTTATCACAGTGGTCTTCTCTTTCTATGTTTTTCTTTGCATGTCCCCAATGAGGTCAGGGTATAAGGAGTTAGGGCTTGAATTGGTTAAATCCTTGCAATATCAGCCCCCCATACCCTGACGGCCTCCCATGGCAGAAGAAAACAAAGTAAAGGGAGCAGGAGATCCTTTCAAAATATTGCTCGAGGAAGCCCTTGTGCGACAGAGGAATGTGATGATGGATAACTTTTCCCAGATCCTTCAATGGCTACCCATAGGCGATGCATCTTCATCCAACAACCACTCTGGAGGCGTCACTCCATTTAAGGTACAAGTCAACTTTGACAGTCCCATATTTGAAGGCCAGATAGATGCAAACGTTGTACATAGATGGTTAAATTGTTGGAAGGATATTTTTCAGTTCATGACTTTTCTAATCGGGAAAAGATTACTTTTGCACTCCTCAAATCCACCCCCCATGTCAAGGACTAGTGGGAAACCTATTGTGAACAGAAGGATGAAAGGGAACCCTCACATTTTTCAGTCACACCCACTTGGAATTCTTTCTAAGATGCTATCAAGGAACAATATTACCCTGTCAGGAGCTATGGATATAAATACATAAAGTAGATGACGCTATAGCAGGGAAGGGACCAAGACATGTTGAAGTTCACAAATATTTTTCATACACTTTGCACGAAGTTGCGTATCAAAGATTTTGAGCGACATTTGGTACTCAATTACTAAGCCTGTCTACATAAGTACATTCAATACGAGATGGAGTTCCTGGATATCTCCTCGCTTGGCGCTGCCTATTGATATGATTTTAAGATCGAGCAGAAATTTAAACAAAAGAAGTGAGACTTTGGATCTGTGAATTTGAAGCAAGGGAAAGACACCCTCAAACCACGGAACAAAGGACAAATCCAAGGCGCCACGACCTAGGGCAACCCATCGAAGCCGCAAACAAAGAACAACACCACGTAGACAAAGAAGGACACTAATAAATGGTGTGAACTCCATAAGAGCTCCACTCACAACACAAGTGAGTGTTGAGCCAAGCAGTCACTAGTGTCAGAGCTGAAGGCTTCCAAATTAGATGCATGTTCTGACTCTGATTTAGAAACTGACAAGGGGAATGACAAAGGGAAGCAGATTATTGATGCAGATCCTAGTGCCACCATTGCCACCACCAAAATCCAAAAGATTGAGCCCGAAGATCCAGAGGAGGGGGAGCGGCTCTTCCACTCACAGATGTGGGTGAAGGGTTCTCCGTTGTAGTTCATTGTTGACAATGGAAGCCAAAAGAACCTCATTTCAATAGAGGTCATGAAGCAGTTGGGCCTACCAACCACACCACACCCGCAGTCGTACACTACCGCGTGGCTTCACCAAGGATGAGATCTATGCATAAACCAACAGTGTCGTCTTCCCTACAAAATCAAACCCTTCACATATGAGGCACTGTTGATGTTTCTCTTCTTGAAGTTTGTGATATATTATTAGGAAAACCATACTCGTGGAAGCGTCATGTTGTGTAAGAGTGTAGGCCTCACACTATTTTATTTATTTGGGAGATAAGTTATACATGATACTAGAGGTACCACTGCCTACCGCCATCTCTTTGATCTTTACAAAGCAATGCAGTAAGATCATTTACCAAACTGGGAAATTTGTCTTCCTTATGATTGACCCTCAGGGAAAAAAGAAAATTGTGGCCACATCCACGGCCTCTAGACAAGATTCTTCTGCACAACAACATCAAATGGACAAGGTTGTGGAGGAGTAAAGAGACATCTTCACCTCACCCACAGGGGTACCCCTACACTGTCAAGGCAAACACTCCAATGATTTGATCTCAGGCACATTGCTATACAATGGGCTGATCTATCGACGCTCTATTATGGAGAATGATGAAATCAAGAGGAAAATTCAGGATTTGTTGCAAAAAGGGCACATCAAGCCAAGTTCATCACCCTATGGGAACCCAATCATGTTGGTACAAAAGAAGGACGGGACCTGGAGACTCTATATTGACTATCGAGCATTGAATAAGATCATTGTTTGGAATAGGTATCTGATCCCACAGATTGATGACCTTCTAGACCGGCTCAAGGGGGCCAAATATTTCAACAAGATTGAATTGAAGTCTGGTTATCACCAAGTACCAATCAAACCCTTTGATGTTTGGAAGACTGCTTTCAAATCGAAGGAGGGCCTTTTCGAATAGATGGTCATGTCTTTCGGGTTGACGAATGCCCCGGCAACCTTCATAAGTGTAGAGCCTCTACTTTACACTTGATTATCCACCATTACCTACAGTTTTCCCTCATTCATCTCTCACTTTTGCCTCATTTTCCTTGCAAACCAACCCAGATCATTACATTATATGACTTTAAGCATGATTAAGGAATTTTGCTAATGTGTGACTGTTTTGTTTAGATTTTGACATATTTACAGGAATTCCGCAGCCATCTGATGATCCCGCAGCCTTTTTGTTAATCTCAAGGTTCCACGTGTCATTTTGCCAAATGAGCCACATGGGCACTTAGGAATCAAGTTGCTCGAGGTTCCTGTGCTATTTGTTCAGCCATCCACGTCATCTGTACCTCCGGTCAACGAGGGTCAAGTTACGGTCAACAAAGGCAACTTAACGGTGATGCGTAAGTTGTTGGGTCACGTCAGTTCAAACGGTGACTTGTCCGTGTTACGCAGGTTGTGGGGGACATAATCCAACTCTGGATTCAATGCCCATAACGACCAGAACCTCCAGCTCATCCACACAGGCTTATGACGTGTTATTGAACCTTAATTACGCATGACAGTTAGTTTATTTTTCAGTTTTAGCTGTACGCATTAGGCCATCTTTCAGATGCCTATAAAAACTTGCGTCTGCGTACGCTTATGTTACTTTTTAGTTGCTGTGTTTTATGAACTCGTTATTATTTTAGTGCATTCCAAAACTCTGTTTTAATAGTGTTGTTCTAGCACTCTTGACTGTAATTTTCTGCACATGGAGTAATAGAAGCAGTGCTGTTCTGAAGTTTTCAATACCTTGAGTCTTCTTTGGGTTATATGAATGGAGGGCCCCTGTTCATGTTAGCCCTTGTATAGTATTTTATGTTCAGCATTTCCTTATTTTCATTCAGCATTTCTTTTCTTGAAACATGTACAACTTAATTCACTTTCATGTTATTTCATTTCCAGCCTTTATTTTAAGCTGATCAGCATTGTTCTTTTGCAGGTTTTTAACCCGGGATTGTTTTGTGTTTGTGTATTTGCTTTATATCTAGTGGTAGTTTCAGTTGACAGATTCAAAGTTGCTGCCTTTACTTTATTTTCATAGCTGATTTTTAGTTTTATTTCTCAAAGTTGTCTGCTAACATATGAATGGTCTCTTTATTATAAATTGTCTATCTTTTAGAGATCAGAATACTAATAACTTGCAGCTGGCTTTGGGTACTTTTTAGACTAATCTTTAACTACTTTCTAATCGTGCTTTACACAGTACTATGTGTTAGAGGCAGAGAGTTAGAAAGAGCAAAACATTATAACTAGTCTTTAAAGTAGATTTTTCTCATTTTTTATCATTTCTTAGACTTATCTTTAGCTACTTCCTAATCGTGTCTTACACAGTACTATGTGTTAGAGGCAGAGAGTTAGGAAGAGATAAACTTTATCATTGGTCTTTTAAGTGATTTTCTTACCTTTTATTTGCAGCAACATGAATGGTTCGAAACGCGTCGACAAATGATTTCTCATGTGATTTTCGCCGAAAAATCTATCTTAAACTTGTTATGGATCACAGAAGCCTCAACTCTACAACATGAATGGTGTCTAATGCCATTAGAAAGTGGTTCTTTGCTTTCAAGTCATTTCAAGTTATTTATTTCCTTCAAGCTTTTCCTTTTCAGCAAGTAGTTAGAAACCACTAATCACACACTCTCACTCATCTAGAATTCACCTTACACACACCATCACTCATTTGTTTATAAATCACCACTCCATTTTAGGAAGATAAATTAACCACAAACAACACCCCAAACGACAAAAAGCTCTAAGAGGTTGCTTAAGTACATATAGTACACCTTCACTTCATCAGCTTACGAGCCCCGGGTTGACAATTAATGACATCAATTTAGGAACACTAAATTGACTAAACATTTTGGCGCCGTTGCCGGGGAAGTGAAATTAAGTAGCCATATTCTTAGAAAAAAAAAACATAAAAATTTCAAGGAAAGAAGTTGATAACTTATCAAAGTATGCTCTCCTCTTGCACTGCAAGGTGATCTGGAGGATCAGAAAAGAGAAAGTTATTGATTTGGTAGTTTCTTGAGTATGCTCTCTTCTTGCACCTAGAGTGAACTGGAAGATCAGAAAAAGAACTATTAACTTGACTAGAAGAAAAATAATAAAAAATGACATGCATAGAGCTAGAGATTCTAGAGGAAGGTTTTTAGCTAGAGCTCGAAGTTCAATTTTTACAAGTCCATCTGCTTCAAGGGATAGACAAGAGACACCCCCCTTATCTCCAACCGAAACTCCTAGTCCTAGAATTCCTGGAATTCAAGAGCCAAGAGTTGACTCTCCTACACCTTCTATTGAGTTTGAACCAGGAAGAGACTCTTCTCTTTCTCCTATAGAAAGACCAATTGTAATTGAGGAATTGGAATCATCTGAAGAAGAAGGAGAAATCTCTTCTCATTCACCTTTTGTAGAGGAACCAGAAGACTTTGAAATCCCTAGGAGAATCATCATGGCAGAGGAAGAAGGAGGTGGTAGAGGTAGAGGTAGAGGAGGAGGAGGAAACAACAATAACAATAATGGAGGAAGAGGTCCCCTTGGAGGAGGAAATAGAGATGGGGATAATTCATTTGGGTTTCCCATTGTTAATGAGGATTCCCGAGCCACTATGAAAAACATATGACCATCTGTCCTCCCTAACTTCCATGGGTTAAGGACTGAGGACCCTGAAACATTCTTATTTGAGTTTGAAGTGGTATGTCGAACTTATGACTACCTGGATGACTCCCAGAAACTCAAATTGTTCCCTTCAACACTTAAGGATCAAGCCTTGAAATGGTTCATGGGTTTACTCACTCAATCCATTAGGACTTGGGATGAGATGAAACAGACATTTTTGGATAGGTATTTGGACTATTGTATGCCTACTAATCACAAGGACGAGGTTTTTAAAATGATACAAAAAGAAGATGAGAGCTTAGAAGATTTACTTGAAAGATTTCAATATAACTTGAAAAGAGCAAAAATGAGTACCTTGGATGAGGAGACCTTAAAAGCCCTCTTATTAAAAGCCATTAGGGATGAATGGATAGACATCTTAAACATGATGGGGAAAGGGGATATTTCTCAACTTTCTCTCAATGATATAGCAGAACTCTGTATCCATCTCTCAAGGGGCAAATCAAAAACTCAAAAAGGGCCTAGAGATCCTTCTCTCCTTAGGGCAAATAAATCTGCAACAGGATCAGTGAGTAGGGCTGAAATCGGCAGTATGCTTGATGAATTTAAAACTGACATCTTAGGGAGTCTTAGTGAACAACTTGATACCCTTAAGATTCACAATAAACAAAAAGCAGAAGCTGAGGCTTTGGCTATCTTTTGCCCGATATGTAGAAAGAAACATGCTTTAAGGGAATGTCCCTTAGATGCACACGTTGTAGAAACATGTGTAATTTGCTCAAAAACTCATGAGACCAAGGATTGTCCTTCAATTCCTGGCCTCAAAGCAGTCTTTCAAGAGGATCCAGATACACTTGAATCTCTCTGTTTTATTGCAAGGAGACCTTGGCAAGGACAACAGAATCAAGGGTTTAACAACTCTATGAATTCTCAATCCCAACCAAATTGGAATCCTTGGCAACAACCTTGGCCTCAACCTCAAAATGCTTTTCAAGCATGGATGCAAAGCATGCAGAATCCTTATGGGAGATTTGCTCAATTCTATCAATATCCTCCATCATTTCAGAATCAGCAAGCTCCACAACTTCCAAACCAAGGTCAACAACTATCATTTGCATACCCTCAACAACAACAACCTCCTCCACAAAATCAAAATTCTCAACTATCACTTCAATCCCAGCAGAAATCAAATCAACTTCCCTCTCAGCCATTACCAAATCCAAATAATAGGAATCCTCAAAATGCTTACATGATGGAAGGTCAACCATTCCCTACCTATATGGTTGTTCCTCTCAATGAAGTACAACTCAGATCAGGTAGAATCTTAGATCAACCTTCTACAAGTGTTCAACAACCAAGCATTTCTGAGGAAGAATCTCTCAAAGTCAATAAAGGTTCTGAAGCATCACTTCAAAACCAAAATATCCAAAAAGAAAAAGAAAAAGAATCAACCTCTACAACTCCCATAGTTGAGCAACCTACACCTGTAGCTACACCTCCTTTTCCTGAAAGATTGCAAATTGACAAAGGGGTGGAAAAGCAGATATGGGTGCCTGACTATAGCTTCCTAGATGAATTGAAGAATGTCTATATCAAGATCCCCTTGTTACAAGCCATTAAAGAAATTCCCATTCTAGCGAATACAATAAAGGAGTTGAGTCTGAAGAAAACAGGAAAAAGAACCAGAGATACTAAAAGGATACGTCTAGTTGGAAAAATTGCAGACATAATGATGGGTAAGATTACCATGAAAAAATATGTGGATCCTGGTAGCCCTATTGTCAAAACTCATATTAATGGGGTTGCAATCCCAAATACTTTGATTGACTTAGGAGCCGCGATCAACATCATGAGTAGACAGACCATGGATCAGTTAAAGCTTCCTAACCTTCTCTTTACACCTACTTTGCTGCAGCTTGCAGATAGATCAATCATTAAACCTGATGGTGTATTGGAAGATATTCCAGTCTCTCTAGATTCTTGGGAATATCCAGTTGATTTTATGATTTTAACTCCCAAGAACAATCTAGGAGGACATCCTCTTATTTTAGGAAGACCTTGGCTGGCCACAGCTGATGCTTTCATAAGTTGTAGGTCTGGGGACATGTATATATCAGATGGTAATTCTACCAAGAAATTCAACTTGTATCCCCCAGCAAAAGCTATAACAGAAATAGGAGAAGATGAATGGGTAGAGGATGAAGATACTATTCAACCTGTTCTAACCATCTCTGAGATTAGTGAGGATAGTCAAATTCTAAATACATTAGAAAATTTTGAAATACCTTTAGAATATGACTCTACACAGTTTCAGTTAGATGCAGACATTGAATATCTCTCCTCTAGACAGATGTCTCTCTTCTCAATGGAAGAGTTTGGTAGTTCTACAGTTGAAATCCTTCCAGGAAAAACATTGAACATTAACAAAAACTTGGGAAGACCACAACAAGAAGAATTAACTAAACTGTTGCAAAAACATTCCACTGCCTTTGCATGGGAATACACTGACATGAAAGGAATCGATCCTAAGACTTGTATTCATCACATCTACATTGAAGAAAACAGCAGACCTATTAGGCAACCACAAAGAAGGATGAATCCAAACCTTAGGGAAATCGTGAAAGAAGAACTCCAGAAATTTCTCAAGGTAAACTTCATTTACCCCATTTCAGATAGCCAATGGGTTTCTCCCTTGGTTATAGTGCCCAAAAAGAATGGTAAATGGAGAGTTTGCATTGATTATCAAGAATTGAACAAGGCAACCTTAAAGGATCATTTCCCTCTACCTTTTATTGATCAGGTACTAGACACTTTAGCAGGTAAAAAGTATTTCTCATTCTTGGATGGTTTTAGTGGGTATAATCAAATTCAGGTAGCACCTGAAGATCAAGACAAAACCACATTTACTTGTCCTTGGGGAACTTTTGCCTACCGAGTACTCCCTTTTGGATTGTGCAATGCACCCGCTACATTTCAAAGGGCTGTATTAGGAATCTTTTCAGATCTGGTTCATGATTGTGTAGAGGTATACATGGACGATTTCACAGTTTATGGTAATACATTTGAAGAAGCTTTGGAAAATTTGGAAAAAGTACTGATAAGATGTAAGGAAACAAATCTTTCTTTAAGTCATGAAAAGTGTTTTATGATGTTTACTGAAGGGATTGTTTTAGGACATCATATTTCAGGAGATGGGATTAAGGTTGATAGATCCAAAGTTGAAGTCATCTCTAAGTTACCTGTTCCAAATTGCCAGAAGGATGTTAGGAGTTTTCTTGGGTTTACTGGGTATTACAGAAGATTTATTGAAAACTTCACTAAGATAGCATCCCCTCTTTTCAAATTGCTTACCAAGGACTGTGAATTCAAATGGGATCCTGAGTGTCAATCTGCCTTTGAAGCTTTAAAGACTAGAATATCTGAAGCACCCATCTTAAGGGGGCCAAATTGGAAACTCCCTTTCCACATTTCTGCTGATGCTTCAGATACAGCTCTAGGAGCTGTTTTGGGACAAAAGGATTCGATCCCTATGCCATTTATTACACAAGTAAGAATTTGACTCCCACTGAGTTAAATTATACTGTTATAGAAAAAGAGTTCTTAGTTGTGGTACATGCAATCAACAAGTTTAGACACTACATAACCGGCTATGAAACCTTTGTCCATACTGATCACTCTGCCATAAGATATTTAATGAACAAACCTGTCACTAATGGTAGAGTTACAAGATGGATTTTACTTTTACAAGAATTCAACATTACTGTGTTAGATAGACCTGGAAAACAAAACACAGTAGCTGATTTCTTGTCTAGAATCCAAAACACTAATGAAGATTCTCCAGTAGAAGATAAGTTTCCAGATGAATACTTGTTTGCAGTGACTACCAAGACACCTTGGTATGCAGATATGGCTAATTATCTTGTTACAGGGAAGCTTCCTCTACACTTATTTCCTAATGAGAAAAGGAAAATCATTCAGGAGAGTGCACATTATTCTTGGATTTCTAACGAATTGTTCAAAACAGGGCCAGATTGTATAATCAGAAGGTGTGTTCGGGAAGATGAAATGCATGACATCCTTAAGGCATGTCATGATGAACCATGCGGCGGGCACTTTGCTGACAAGAGGACAGCCTATAAAATCCTTTCTCTAGGATATTATTGGCCTTCTCTCTTTAAAGATGCAAAGCAGTATGTTAGAAGGTGTGACAGCTGCCAAAGAGTTGGGAAACCAACTCCTTCAAATGAAATGCCTCTACAGCCTCAGGTATGCATCGAACCCTTTGAGAAATGGGCTCTAGATTTCGTTGGACCAATTAATCCACCATCAAAACAAATGAAGTATATACTGGTTTGTACTGATTATGTTACTAAGTGGGTAGAAGCAAAAGCATTGCCTTCTGCCACTGAAAATTCAGTTGTTCAATTTCTTTTTGAGGATATTTTCACTCGTTTTGGTGTCCCAAGGGAAATTGTGACAGATCAGGGCAGCCAATTTACATCTAAATTGATGGAGAAGCTGATGGAGGAATATAAGATCAAGCACAGAACATCCACTCCCTACCATCCGCAATCCAATGGCCAAGTGGAATCTACCAATAAAGTTCTTGAAGGCATTATCACCAAGACTGTTCATCTTCATAGAAGAGATTGGGTGGAAAGGCTCCCTAAAGCCTTATGGGCCTATAGAACTACATGGAAGAACACAACAGGACATTCTCCCTATGAACTTGTTTATGGGAAGGAAGTCCTGCTTCCCATTGAGTTCCAAATCAAGACCTTCAAGATGGCAGTCCAATTGGGAATGAGCCTCTCAGAAGCTCAAAGACACAGAATGGACCAGCTAAATGAGCTAGATGAAATAAGACAAGATGCAATTCTAAGGACCGATCTAGTTCAGCACCAAAGATCTAAATGGCATGATCGTCATATCAAAGAAAGAAAGTTTCAGAAAGGAGATTGGGCTCTATTGTTTGATTCAAAATTCAAAGACTTCAAAGGAAAGTTTCAAACTCATTGGCTCGGGCCACATGAGATTGATGAAGTCTTTAGCAATGGAGCAGTTCGAGTGAAAACTGTTGATGAATTTCATACTCCTCTTATTGTGAATGGCCATCGCTTGAAAATCTACCAAAAGCCATTCTCAAAAGAAGAGTTTGTCAAATTGTTTAAAGAAGATTCTGCAATCAGGTTGGTGGAGAAGGATTCTTCTCCTCCATCAGCCTAATCTTTGGTTTTTGAAAAAAAAAAAAAAAAAAAAGAGAAAAGAAAAAAAAAAAAGAAAAAGAAAAAATAAATGTATGAGCCTGAAAACCAATCTCTGATTGGCAGTCTCATGCAGAAAACCTGAGGTGAAAATCAGGGTCACCTGACACCTCATGTTTTCCAAAAAAAAAATCTCTCTCTCTTCCATCTCATTTCGCCATTTCATCCACCTCATTCACCATCTCATTCATTTAATCACTCTCACCTCACCTCATTTCTTTCCATCCATCCATCCATTCATTACATTTCATTCCATCAATAAAGTCCTTTTTTTTAGACAACAAAAAGTTATTTTGTGCAGCCGGAGGGTACCACTGCAGATTCCGCAGCCATCTGGAGATTCTGCAGCCATCTAACGATTCCGCAGCTCTCTGCACCTGCATAAAAAACACAGTCTGTTTGAAAAGAAATTTACAGTCCAGAAGTCATCAACAATAAGTGGAAAAGGGTCATGCAACAACAATAAAACAATGAAGGGTTAGTGGAAAATAATCAAAGGCAATCCAAGCGCGGATCTGAGGTATGATCTAAATCTTAAACTAACGGTTATCTCATTTTGCAAAGTTTCCGGGGTTATGTTTCTTGCCATTTAATGTAATGATTACCAGTTTTTCCCATCATACGACCAAAGATACACGTATCCTCCACACTTATCGGTCATGTTCATCACGATTTTGAAACTCGATTGCGGCTGCTCTTCCATTAAGGTTTTCGTACCTAAGTGACGTAGACTACTGTACTACGTCTCTCTGCGTCATAATTCCCGCAGCCAAGTGTAAACCCATGACCGAAGCCTAAGGACCTAACCGTTTCTACCCATCATTTCATAACCCTCATACTCTCGTATCATTCCATTCACGCTATTTCATTTCCACAGTTCTTATTCCGCTGTGCTCACTACGCTGCTACCTCAGCCATACTCTGTTTTACTTCTTCCTCTCTGCTAATTCTGGTTATCAATGAACGTATGTTACTGCTGTTACATTAGAGCCGTAAATTTATTGTGTTAGGGCCATTGTTGAAGCCATGTAACCTTTTTTCCAAAAGTCATAGAACAGAGCCGTAGAGTCAATGGGTAAACTCTTAAGAGTAGAACCCTAGGGTTCAAAATTTCTGGAGGGATATCCTCAAGTTAAGGAAGCTTTGCAAAAAGCAAACTGGCTCTAATGCATCCAGAAATTCAGAGGTTACCACAAAGAGGTTACGAAGGCCTTTGCACGTTCCTTCAGAGACAAAGACAATCAAGTGGAGATAGGGGACCTGAAGTTTACAGTCACTGAGAGCAGTATAGCACAGGCCACTTCACTCCCACAAACTGGAGAAAGATGGTTTAAAAACCGATCAGTACAAGACCAACAGTGGAAGCAAATCTTAAAGAACCCAGGTATGGATACCAGCATTTTTACAAAAGGGATTCTTGTTACTTATGTCAAGGAAGAATGGACAACTTTACTTTTATTAGTGCAAAAATTCTTTACTTGTGAGGGAAGGTTTGGAGTTTTGTATGTTTACCATGCCAAAGTCATGATGCATTTCTTAGGAGATGATATTAACCTTCCATATTTTCTACTCTCAAGTCTTAGAAAAATGTGTTCAATTGCCCAAAGGAACCCAACAAACATTGAACCACATTTGTACCATCATGGTCTTGTTAAGATGCTAGTTGAGGAACAGTTGAAAGCAAAGAAAGATACATGGGAGAAATTTCTTGTGAGAAACCATTTTGAAGAAGCAGGAGAAACCTCTGTGCCTAGAAAGAGTAGAAGAAAAAGAAAAGAGGCTACCCCTGAAACTGTTATCCAAGAGGAAACTGTCCAAGAACAGATTGAAGAAGAAACTGATGTACATCATTCTGAACATGAAATTGATCCTGAGCCTGCTGTGGACACTGATCAAATAGCTCAAGGAATCATCACAGAAACCCTTTCAGAACTTGCCCAAGAAATTGCTCAAAAGAGAAAAGAGAGTAGGAAGAAACAAAAGAAAGATAAAGGGAAATCCATAGCTCAAGAAACCTACCTCACTCCTGAGAATTCTAGTGAGGAAGACACTTAGCCCTTAGCACAAAGGTTGGCCCAACTCCATGAAACTGCCCTTTCCAAGAAGGTGGAAAAACAAAAGCAAAAAGCACAAAAAGAAAAACAGAGTACCACCTTTGTGAGAAGGAGCAGCAGGTTACAAAGAAAAAAGGGGGCCACAGAGCACAAAAATCCATTCTTCATTGACTTGAGCACACCTCAAAAAGGTGCTACAAGTCCTAACTTTGAGAAAAGCCCTTCACACGCTGAGTATGTTGAGACCAGTCCTCCACATGAGGAAAGTCCTTTTGAGCATGAACCTGAATATGAACATGGATCCGAATTTCAGTATGAACCCAGTCCAAAGAAGTCACCTGAGGTTGACCCTGATCAGCAGAAAGTTTATAATTACCTGGAGACGCTAGAACAAGCAGTTGCTGGTCCCAGCACTGCTCAACCTTTGGAGCAGCAAGTCCAATCACTGAAGCAGGAAATATTTGAACTGGAGGTACTAAATCGCCACATCAAACAAGAAAATGAAAAACTGAAGATACAGAGCAATGTGGACAAGATGGTCCAAGATAACACCATGCTTCATATGGGCTTGTGGCAAAAGGAAAACAAAAAGCTCAAGAAGAGATGCAAGAAATTAAACAGAGCTTTGATCAATCTGAAATTCAGGTGTTTGATGAAAAGACCAAGAGTTAATGTGGCCACACAGAGAAAGAAGAGAAGGTTGGATGTCTTGGCAGAGGCATCCCAGCAGGTGGACTGAGCAATGTTTTTGATTGCATGAGGACATGCAATGCCCTCGTAGTGGGGGTATGTAGAGCCTCTACTTTACACTTGATTATCCACCATTACCTACAGTTTTCCCTCATTCATCTCTCACTTTTGCCTCATTTTCCTTGCAAACCAACCCATATCATTACATTATATGACTTTAAGCATGATTAAGGAATTTTGCTAATGTGTGACTGTTTTGTTTAGATTTTGACATATTTACAGGAATTCCGCAGCCATCTGTTGATTCCGCAGCCATCTGATGATCCCGCAGCCTTTTTGTTAATCTCAAGGTTCCACGTGTCATTTTGCCAAATGAGCCACATGGGCACTTAGGAATCAAGGTGCTCGAGGTTCATGTGCTATTTGTTCAGCCATCCACGTCATCTGTACCTCCGGCCAACGAGGGTCAAGTTACGGTCAACAAAGGCAGCTTAACGGTGATGCGTAAGCTGTTGGGTCACGTCAGTTCAAACGGTGACTTGTCCGTGTTACGCAGGTTGTGGGGGACATAATCCAACTCTGGATTCAATGCCCATAATGACCAGAACCTCCAACTCATCCACGCAGGCTTATAACGTGTTATTGAACCTTAATTACGCATGACAGTTAGTTTATTTTTCAGTTTTAGCTGTACGCATTAGGCCATCTTTCAAATGCCTATAAAAACTTGCGTCTGTGTACGCTTATGTTACTTTTTAGTTGCTGTGTTTTATGAACTCGTTATTATTTTAGTGCATTCCAAAACTCTGTTTTAATAGTGCTGTTCTAGCATTCTTGACTGTAATTTTCTGCACATGGAGTAATAGAAGCAGTGCTGTTCTGAAGTTTTCAATACCTTGAGTCTTCTTTGGGTTATATGAATGGAGGGCCCCTGCTCATGTTAGCCCTTGTATAGTATTTTATGTTCAACATTTCCTTATTTTCATTCAACATTTCTTTTCTTGAAACATGTACAGCTTAATTCACTTTTATGTTATTTCATTTCCAGCCTTTATTTTAAGCTGATCAACATTGTTCTTTTGCAGGTTTTTAACCTGGGATTGTTTTGTGTTTGTGTATTTGCTTTATATCTAGTGGTAGTTTCAGTTGACAGATTCAAAGTTGCTGCCTTTACTTTATTTTGATAGCTGATTTTTAGTTTTATTTCTCAAAGTTGTCTATTAACATATGAATGGTCTCTTTATTATAAATTGTCTATCTTTTGGAGATCAGAATACTAATAACTTGCAGCTGGCTTTGGGTACTTTTTAGACTAATCTTTAACTACTTTCTAATCGTGCTTTACACAGTACTATGTGTTAGAGGCAGAGAGTTAGAAAGAACAAAACATTATAACTAGTCTTTAAAGTAGATTTTTCTCATTTTTTATCATTTCTTAGTCTTATCTTTAGCTACTTCCTAATCGTGTCTTACACAGTACTATGTGTTAGAGGCAGAGAGTTAGGAAGAGATAAACTTTATCATTGGTCTTTTAAGTGATTTTCTTACCTTTTATTTGCAGTAGCATGAATGGTGTCTAATGCCATTAGAAAGTGGTTCTTTGCTTTCAAGTCATTTCAAGTTATTTATTTCCTTCAAGCTTTTCCTTTTCAGCAAGTAGTTAGAAACCACTAATCACACACTCTCACTCATCTAGAATTCACCTTACACACACCATCACTCATCTGTTTATAAATCACCACTCCATTTTAGGAAGATAAATTAACCACAAACAACACCCCAAACGACAAAAAGCTCTAAGAGGTTGCTTAAGTACATATAGTACACCTTCACTTCATCAGCTTACAAGCCCCGGGTTGACAATTAATGACATCAATTTAGGAACACTAAATTGACTAAACAATAAGGTTGATGGACGACATTTGGCAGCCCTTCACTAACTCATTCGTGGTAGTGTATTTGGATGACTTCCCGATCTCTAGCTATAGTTGGGAAAAGTACCTCGACCATATTCGACAGGTCCTCCAAAGCCTATGATAACACAAACTATGTGCCAATTTGGAGAGATACACTTTTGATATGAACTAGGTTCAATATTTGGGGTGCATCATTGATGAGTAGGGAGTGCATGTGGATCCAACCAAGAAACAAGTTATTCAAGATTGGATAGTCCCGACCACTCTAATAGAGCTCTACAACTTTCTAGGCCTTACCAAATTTCTACCGCAGGTTCGTGTTGGGGTACTCTCACATCACTTGGCCTTTGAGTCAAGTCACCAAGGGTGGAGCGAGAGAAAAGTTCTTTTGGTATGAATCCCAACATGAGACATTTTCTGAGTTGAAGCATCACCTCTACTCTACACAAGTGTTCACATTACTAGACCTGCAACAACTGTTTTGAGATTGAGATAGATGCCTCTGACTATGTTATTGGTGCAATTCTTGCTCAACTGGGGCATCCAATGGAATATAATAGTGAGACACTTTCAGACACAGTCCGAAAGTATTCCACCTATGCCAAAGAGATGTATTCCATTGTGTAGGTATGCTGACAATAGAAGCGTTACATTGTGGGGAAGGAAACGGTCATCCACACAGACCACCGACCCCTGCAGTTCATAAAGACACAAGGAAAGTTGTAGAATGATTTCCATTAGAAATGGTCCACATACCTACAACAATTCCATTTGAAAATTAAGTATAAGAAGGGAAACACCAATAATGTTGTATAATGCATCAGCTGACCGTCGGTCATGGTGTTGACCACTGTGCTTGACTCTTGTGGACACAAGACTTTGGGTGGCCGCATATTTACGAGAATGATCCATAATTCGACAACACATACTAGATGCTCCTGGAACGAAAACAAGTTCCTGATTTTCACCTCCATGATGCACTATTATGCCACTTGGGATACCTCTGTGTTCCTTCAAGAGAGCATGCCAAGGCAATTTCAAAGGCGCACTACAGTTGGGTTGCTGGGCAGTTTGGAGTAAAGAAAATAGTGGCAACGTTGGAAAAGTATTTTTTATTAGCCGAACCTGTTAGCGCTTGAAATTTCACCTCAGGCTGAGAAAGGTAAACCTCAAGGCAACATCAAACCACTTAGCCTCGTAGCTAGCCCTACGGGGCAGGAGAGGGCTCTCTCCGGTCTATCTTGATAAAGATCTTCAATGGGCGAGATAACCAATAGGGAAACACTGATTTTAGGCTAGTAAACTGATCAAGAGGTTTGATTTGGGATTTTTTTTTTTGAGTTTTGGTGGAAAATTGGGGAATGGCAATTTCGGGTGCGGTGATTGGACACAGTTTTTGCAGGGGGTTCTTTGGGGCGAGGTAGGAGACAGTAGTGATGCCTTTGATGGAGGTGGATGGATAAGAATGACCAGTGAGGAGCTAAGGAGAGCAAGCAATAACCTTGAATTCCCCTTAAACAGTAGAAAACATTGATATTAAACAAACTTAAAAGCAGAGCATGACAGTCATGAGTTCTACTTTAACACTTCATTTGCCTAATTTGCAGAAGGAAAAGTAAGGAAATGATTCACATAACACACTTACAAGTACAAAGAGAAACACACCATCAATACATGTGACCACAAGAATCCCAAAAAGGACTGCAAAACCCTGGTCTTCCTTTGCCCAAAATTGCAGAGATACAGTGAGTAATACAATAAGAGCTTCTCCCTCAAGAGTCCAACCATGAAAATGAGCAAGAAAGTACATAATATAGACCATCTAACCTCTTTCCCTGCCTCTAGGGGTCGAGCTCACTATCCTAGGAGCTGTTTCAACCAATTCTAAACTAACCACTGAAAACTAGGCAGTCAAAACAACTTGCCTCTATAAGCTAGGAAACCAATTCATTCATTTAATTTTTACCTATCTCATGAATGAATCTTCTAGAAGAGATACATAAGTGTCAAAGTATCATAAAATTACATTATTTACAACAAGGAGGATGAAAATCAACCCCAAAAAGTCAAACATAGTCAAAACTGCGTTTTTCTGAGCTGTAGGCCGAATTCCTGAGCAAATTGCCTGATGGGTCGCGCGCCTTCACACTTCACCAAATTCGCTCAAATGCTCTTGGGAACGGTTGCTCTATTGCTTGAAGGCACAATGAAGCTTGATGTAGGGAGATAGAGCCTTTATAGACTTGTTTGGAATAAATTTCATGTCACAACCTACTTTCTAATGTTTTTCCATGACACTTTTTAAACTTTGAATACTGCTGACTTTTTTGGTTTCCTTTTGTCCTGAAATTGGTTTGAATTGATGTTTTTCCTTGATAATTTTTGCAGGGATAACTTCTGAAGGGTCTTGGCAAAGGGGACCAGGGTTACATGCTGTCTTTTGAAGCATTTTGAATTTTTACAATTTTTTACAAAAGTTTGAAAAATGACCTTGGCTTTAAAAAACAGGGTTTTTAAATCCAAGGTGAAAATTAGCTGTACAAGATGAAATATTTTAAAGAAACACTTTGACAATCATACCTCTGGCTTTTCTGGGCATTTATTGACCTTTAGAAACATGACCTTGAAGACAAATTTGACCTAAACCCTAGACCTAGAATTTTGACCTCAAGACAAAACAAGTAACCTTGAAAAAGTTTAATGACTAAAACAACTTGAGCCAGCAATGCCAAGAGGGGAATAAAGAAACCAGCTCCTCCATCAGGATTATGGCATGCCTAATGGAATGAAATAAAATGACACTGATGAGACACCTACTTATGCAAATGCAAAGAGCTTTGATCGCTGATGGAGGGCTACTAGACCGACTCTAACAGAACCTTTGACAGGATGTTAGGAAGTACATAAGATCCTGCACTGCCTAAGTCATTTCCAAACCGACCATCAAGAAGCAAGGCATATATACTCCACTGCCTACTCCTAATCGGCTTTGGGAATCCATCTCCATGGATTACATGTTCGGCCGTCCTTCTACTAAGCATGGCAATGACTACATTTTTATGGTCGTTGGCAGATTCTCTAAGATGGTCATTTTGGTGGCTTGTAAGAAGAGTATCACAACAGAAGCCACTACGAAGCTTTTTTTTGAATGAGTGTGGGTACACTTTGGGATCCCACAGTCCATTATATCAAATCGGGACAACAGGTTCCTGAGTACATTTTGGTCAAGCCTTTGGCTGATCTTGGATACCAAGCTCATTAAGTCCACGACCTTCCACCCCCAAAAGGATGGCCAAACAAAGGTCATCAATAGGATGATCGTGCACATTATGCACATGTAGAAGTTGAAGCATCCACACACATGGGATGAAACTCCCCCCTATGTCCAACACAGTTACAAAAAATCTCTCATAGTTAAATTGGCCACAACCCCTTGTAGGTGGGGTTGGGATTCCAACGACTATGTCCCATTAATGTGGCCATACCATTTGTAGCTACTCAGGCAAATTTAGTTCATGTGCAGGCTGAAGCTGACAGGGCTAATAGCTTCATTGAGTGTATTCAATACATTCGCCTGTAGGTCCATGACATATTGGATAGAGCCAATGCTAAGTAAAAGAAACGTCATGATCAACATCGAGTGCCACACAGATTCTAGGTGGGTGACAAAGTTTGGTTACATTTGCAGAAGGAATGCTTCGCTGGGCCCCACCCCAAAATTCACCTGCTCCAATATGAGTCGTAGACCATCACCAAGGTTGTAGGAGACAATGTCTTCGAGCTCAGCATTCCACCGATCCTTGGCCTGCACCCAATATTCAATGTGAACCGACTGCGACCATACTTTCCCCCATTGTTGGACACATTCGACGTTGCTGAGTAGCTGACACCAACAAAGGTCAACCCAAGTTGCATCGAACATGCCACAAATGACAAAATCATGGACACAAAAATCAAGAGCACTTGCCAACAGAGGATCCAACTATATCGAGTTATCAAAGGAGACCAACTCCTTCACCAGGGACCAGATTCAACAGAAATTTCCTCACCTCATGGAGGCTCTGCTCGCAATGAGGACCATTGTTTCCTAAGGGAGGAGGACTGATCTAGGTGGATATTGGTGGCCACCCACCTATTCCACCTGGACCTCCAGTTGGTTTCATCCGTTTCCTTGATTAGAGTAGCATTTACTATTTTTAGCAGTTTTTCAGGTCATGAACTTCCGGAGTTGTTTTGACCCCCTAAACGACATTTTTTTGAGGTCCGTAGCAGACCCATAACCATCGGAAGGGACCTGTGGAAAATCCTGTAGTAATTAGAGATATATTTCCAACAAGGTATCATACGCGACAAACGAAGATCATATGACCAAGTTACAGCCCTAGGAAGTTGGTTGCCCAACTAACCCCAACGGGGCCTACAAATTCTTGGCGTTCCATCTCCTGGGATTGGGGTTTTGGTTGTTTAGGGTTTTTGATAATAAAAAGGTCCTTGAGCCTGATTGTAACACAGTTCAAAGGCATGTAGCTTCCAAATCTCTTCTCACAAATAAGCTACCATCGCCCGAGCTAGTTTATTTCCATTCTGCATGTAAGCATATTTAAGTTCTTTGATATTAATAAAATGAAGTTTTATTTTTGTTTTTATATTTGTATCTGCATTCTGTTGCGTTCCTATATAAGTCTTGATCAATGATAAAATAGTGTAGCTATATAAATTAAATGGTTGGTAAATACCCATAAACATCAATCCATAATAAACATCAAAATACTTTATGACACATCTCAAGTTGTTAAAATTTAAAAAAATCACAATTAACTAAATTATAACTTTATTTTAAATAATAAAAGTTATCATTAATGTTAGAAAAAAAATGAATATATAAGTTAAACATATATGCATTTTAAAAAAACACATATAACAAGTTTTTTAACCGTGGAGGTTCACCCTCACTTTATCATATATATTCTTAATCTGTAAATAGGTTTTGTTACAATACCATGGAGAAATACCATGGCTTATCGATACCACATGCCCAAAAAACTATAACTCATTTCATATGACGCTTGTTCTTATGACACTTTTTTAATTCATAAATTTAATTAAAAGGGAAAAAAAACATAACTATTTTGAAAATCGATCTCACCCTTTGATTTGTGTATACTACTAAGAATATTCTAGAATATTCTATGGAAGTTAAATCCCTAACATCCATTTAACAATTATTGATAATTAAATTAAAATTCTAGAAGTTTCATAGAATAATAAATTTGATGTTGAATATTTTGGAAGAAATTGTAGTTTATTAAATATTTAATCATTTCAGTAGATATTCCACCTATCTTCAATTAAAGAATAAATTGCAAAAAAACATGAAAGCAAGAGCTTGGAAATGGTTTTAAAGAACAAGATTGCTAAACTCTCATTTTTCTAAAACAGTTTCCAAGTTCTCATTTTCAGCTTCTTTTGTCCTTGAAAATGGGTGGAGTGACCACTTGAAACAAGAGACATTTAGTAAATTAATGCATAATTGTTTCCAAAAATATCAAGCATCGTGTTGATTAACTATGAAAACCAATACTCATTTAATAGTAAATTTATTGGAAAACCCAAACATAAATATATGTGTACATACATATACAAACACATATATATTCCTCCCCCCACATCACACACACACACACACACACATTTTCCAAGGAAAACCTCACAAGATCCCCTTGCCCATTTTCCATCATATTTGGATGTGGAGTGGCTTAATCACGAGCCAACTCCAAGGATTCATTTGATTTAAACTAGTGAATGACCTCCTCATTAGCAACATTCCTGAGTATGGTTCCGTTGACTGATCTCTCTCTCTCTCTCTCTCTCTCTATATATATATATATATATATATATATACCAAGGAAATTTCATGGGATACCCTCTCTTCCTTGGAATATCCAAATGAAGAGTGGCTCAATTTGATCCATAAATGGTAAACCTATGGGATGTTCATATTGCCAATATGGATCCTTTGTGAAATTTAAACAAAGTGGCATCTCTACAATTTATTATCACAATGAGTTTAAACTCCTAGATGAAATAATTTACATGTGATTTCTCTAGTTCCAAATTCTTGGTTTAATTAATATAATTCCCACACAAGTGCCCAATGAAGAGAAAGTCCAATTTTGATTATGATACCAACCAACTACTAAATTTTTTTGTGTAAAACTCAACCCAACAATCTTATAATTGTTTACTCATACGCTATAATATCACATGAATACAATGTTTTCTTTGACTCATCGCATGCTAACTAATAAGTTTGTATATGTGGTAGTTTAATGCAACACTATTTTCCATAATATTCTGGCATTAGAAGTAATGTAATGCTTTATCTATGAAAAGGAAGAGAACACTTACATCAATTCATTGGCATCCTAACTAATTGAACAAGGTGATGTTTATGTGGTTGTTGGAAAGAGCAGTTGAATGGATCAACAAAAAAAAATACCATATGAAATGCTATTATGCCCAACATATGATTATACAAAGTTGGTTATTTAACATACCTAATGCGGGTTATATCAATATGCAATGTATAAGAGAAGTATTGCCACATTGTGGTCATAATGCATTATTTGAACAAAATAATGTAATACACACATTTCTTTGAATACTTTTAGTTATGTATATACAAAACTTGCTTGGCATAATTGATATGGTTGGGAATTATCACTATTTATAAGTCAGTAAACTGATAAAACAACTATAACTACAATCCTATTGGTTAGATTTGAGTGTTGGGGGTTGAATGAGTGTCTAGACACATTTATTGAGTTATAAACCATTGAGTAACAATCCCTAGGGAGTGCATG
The DNA here is from genome assembly GCA_031772625.1 of Pinus tabuliformis. Classification (NCBI taxonomy): domain Eukaryota; kingdom Viridiplantae; phylum Streptophyta; class Pinopsida; order Pinales; family Pinaceae; genus Pinus; species Pinus tabuliformis. The sequence goes on from CM062806.1 coordinate 531,375,118, forward strand.
CAAGTTCCTTCACATGCCTAACTAACAATGAAGGAGACAATACACTAACTTCAACATAGAAACTTAGAAACTTGGCTTGGGGTTAGTAATTGTGGATAACAACTATAATTTCTCCACCATTAATCTCCTATGGGCTCTAATTATATAGTTTAGAGTAGATAAACATTGTGGCTAAGAGATGAAGCTCGAGAATAGGATATTAGATAGTGTGTGACACTTCTATTGCCTAAAATTGAATAAAAAATACACTGGAATGTAGCAATTAATTAAACTGACACAATCACATGGGAATTCAACTTAAGGGGGGCCGAGTGGGGAATTACCTATAGATTTATAACAAAGTTTGGCTCTGTAACACCCCACCCCACATTTAGCCACTTTTACAAGCTCATCAGGCTAAACATGAGTTGAGAGTTTCTGTGCATGGCCCAACCTCCAAGATTTAGTTATGGAAATCGGGTCCACTTGTCAAACCTTACTGGATCACCCAGATAGACATGATCAACCGAATGCCAAAACAATTTCCATTGGTGACCTTTTATCTAAGATGGAACCACTTTCAACCAAGCTTTACAGACCAACCATATGCATGCAGTCTTGTCAACGCAGACAAAGTGCTCCATCAGCACACATAACTCATCCTTCGCACGGTTGTGGCTGAAATTTCCTATTTCTATGCATGCGGCCACAACCTCTGTTCTGGAGTTTTAGGGCTTGCCTATAGGCCAACTGCCTAGAATTCTGTAAAACTCTAGCAACAACATGTGTGTGTCTATATGCTCTATTCCAGGCTCTATTATTGTTCAAAACTTGGCCAACACATGTAAATCATTTAGATAAACACTTTGTAAACATAGTACCTATCGGTCGTGAATGAATAATTTGTTCATTGTTTCATTAGTTTCTTCAAATATTCATCAAGAAGACTTACTACCCTCTCATACTTAGTTGTAACAAAAAAGATTAGCATATGCATCCATATAAAACATTCAAGGGCATATCAACCATGAGCAATATCTACAATAAGATCTCTTCGCATCATGAGAAATATACCATGCATGTAACCAACATTTAACGAGAATGAAACCATGATAAACCAACCACATAATCACACATTAAAATAGAACTTGTGTTCATTGATCTCATTAAAGAATAACATAATAACATATGTATAGTGCCAACCAACTCAGGGACTTCCACATACCACCTGACCATAGATTGGGCTAAACCAAATATTTATTTCAACTAATCACCTCTGCGCCATATTCCAAGTATGAATGTGGGATCACATGGGATAACCAAAACATAACTATACATGGAATCCAGAGGAAACTACCTCCACCCTCATACCACATTGACTTCACCCAATACCAGTTCTAGAAATCACCAAAAAAATACAAGCTTGGATGACTCACAATTTCTTCACCATACCCATAGGAATTTTCCTGTTTCCACCCACTTATCAAGAGCTTCCCAGAGAAAACCATCTCCACCCTCAACCCTTGGGATTTTCCTGAGACCACCTCAATCAGGATCCAAAATCTATCGGCAATCCAAAGCTTAACCAAACAGGTAACCCACTACATCAAGGCTATCCAAGAAATGGCACATGGCAAAGTTGTACATGACTATCAATCTAGACAAATATACATGCTAATGATAGAAAAATAATCAACAAAACAATGCATAAACCATGCATCATAATCCCAGTAAGATAAATTAACTTGCACACTTTTACCTACAAAAATCTTCCTATTGGTTTCTCTTTCCTTTACTTTATTCCTTCCCTTGATGTTTTTTTATCCAATTCCACTTGCACTCCTTGCTTTCCTTGCTTGTCTCTCCTTGTGTCTTGCTTGTGCTCCTTGTGCCCAAGTGCTATCCAAGTAATCTCTCCTTTTCTCTCCCTTTTTGTAGTGTTCTCTCTTTCTCTTTCCCAAAAGTGAATAATGCTAGAATGATGTCTCTCCAATTTATTTTCTTTTCATTTCCTTTTCCTTCATTTTCCCTTGCATGCATATTCTTTTACTATTTTCTCATTTTCTTGTCTCTTCCTCTTTCCCACCTACTGAAGTGGAATTTCCTTCATTTTCTTTTATTTATTTTACACTTTTCCACATGTCCTTGCTAGCCTATAATAATTATTTTCCATTTATTTTCTTTTTCCTCTTGCCAATGCCAATTTCCATAGCCAATAAATAGATAATTAACCACAAGTGATTCCCTACGTAATGTTTTTCTCTCATTCAGCTTGGAATTTGTGTCCTGTGACCTTGGTTTTATTTTTTCTTGTATGACACCCATTTATTACATGAAATTTTAATTTGAGGTTGTTACAAACCGCTCCCCCTTGGGGGAACACCATCCTCGGTTTTCTATGACAAGACAAAATTGTTGAACACATGACAAACATATTGTTTATTGGAGCTTTATAAACATAACTCAGTACAATATTCACACACACATACCTAAGCACATTTGCTTCAGCCGACAAATAAAGAAGGATATAATGCCTGCATCTGATTAGTCATCTACCATGTAGCTTCATTGCGCCCAAAGTGCTTCCATTACACTTTAACTTGCTATATTGCTTGGTTCTAAAGCATGAGTTTCTTCCATTGTAGGATGCATTAAGGCTCTGATTGGAACTCTTCTTCAGGTTCCACCTGCAATATAGACCAATAAACCACATGATCAACATCTTGTACATATCTTTTAAGCAGAGAAACATGAAAAACATCATGGATTTTCACTGATGGAGGTAGAGCAACCATATATACCACTAGTCTAATCCTCTCAAGGACTCAAAAGGCTTGCAATGACGAGGTGCCAACTTGGCACATGACCCAATATTCAAGGAGCTCTTTTTGGGCTTGATACACAAGTACACGTGCTATCCAACCTGAAATTCCTTGAATACTCTATGTTGATTTGCATAGGTCTTTTGCCTATCCTATGTTGCCTTGGAATTCCTTTTGATAACTCGCATCTCCAACTCCAACTCTCTCAACATATCTAGTCCAATCATCACCTTTCTCATTGTATCACTCCAGCCGATAGAGTATTACAACTCCTCCCATAGGGAGCCTCAAATGGACCCATTTTCAAGCATTCATGATACCCATTATTATAAGAAAACTCCACAAGTGGAAGATACTCCTCCCACTTCCTTTGTTGATGCATGACATATGTCCTCAACATATCCTCAGGGATCCTGTTGATTCTCTCTATATTCGCATGTGTATGCATATGATAAGTTATACTGAAGGCTAGTTCTATCCCCAAGCCTACAAACAACTCCTTCCAAAAACTGGAAGTGAACTTGGCATATTTATCTGATATAATTTTTTTAGGAACTCCATGCAATCTCACTATCTCCTTAACAAATATCTGAGACACTTCACTAGCTGAATTAGTAGACTTCACTGTAATGAAGTGAGCTACCTTGCTACACTTGTCAACCACAACCATGATGGATTCATGTTTCCTTGATTTCCTTGGAAATCCTATAATGAAATCCATGAAAATGACCACCCATTTCCATCCTGAAATTGGAATAGGTTGCAACAAACCAACTGGATGCTTGCATTATTCTTTCACTTGTTGACAGTCCAAGAAATTAGCAACAAAATTAGCCACATCTTTCTTCAAATTAGACCAATAGTAGAACTTCTTAATAGTTTTCAAAGTTTTTGGGTATCCTAGGTGGCCTGGATACGACTTGACATGAAAATCTGTTATGAAACCAGCTCACGAAAAGATAGAAAAGATAGATAAATGCCTTAGAATTCAGCCTCTTCAAGGGAGCAACCTCCTTTACATTACACAAATGAACAATTCTTGGATGATACAAATGACAAGACCTCCTTTCTATATATAGGAGTCTAAGGGGTCATAATATAATCAGAGCCGACATAACAATAATAATGCAAGGGCACAATAATAACAATAGTGGGTTTCTATGGGGCACAACAGTAATAATATGGGGACTACATGGGTACAACAATATAATAAGGGGGTTGTACTAATAACAATAAGGGGTTACACTAGTAGTATAGGGGCCTAACATGCCCCTCTCCTTCAAAAAGTGTTGTCCTCAACACTTGAGTAGTTCTTGATGCTTCTGTATAAAATTATTTTCCTCCCATGTCGAATTTTCAGCGGGTAAGTTCTTCCACTTGATGAGATACTCTGAAATTGATCGATTTCATAGTTGTCGGGTTCTTGTTGCTGTGACTGCTCCAGGTTCCAATATGATTTTTCCTTCCTCTTCAAGTTTTGGCAATATTGTTTGAATTGGGGTCTTCTACAACTTTTGAATGAGTGGCCACACTTCTTCGCCCTTCTTCCATTAATCCCTTGCTTCGTTTATCCAATTTGGTTGGATAATAGAAATAGCACAAAACAATGCTTCCACATCCTCATCCTTTCTTGAGAGTGCATCTACAACAAAATTTTGCTTCTCTTTTCTATAGATTATCACAAAGTCATAACCCAACATATTTGTGACCCATTTTTTCTGTTCTTCTAAAGATAATATTTGTTCTAAAAATTATTTAAGACTATCATGATCTATTTTTACCTTGAAGTGTCTTCCCATTGGGTAAGGTTGCCATTTCTTAAGTGCATGTAGTATTGCCAACATTTCCTTCTCATAAATAGCTTGCTTGAGATGTAGTCGTAAAAATACACAATCACCTACATCAAAACATTTTTCATTGTGATGTTGATCTACCTGTTGTTTCATTCGATTCTGCACCAAAGTGGCGTTATCCTTTAAAAGTTGGAGAACTTGTTGTTGATGCTCGATGTGATCTTTAACTGCTTTAATCTTTTTCTTCTTGATATGTCCTTCTATCTTTAGAGTTTGATGAGTGGTAAGTTCTTCCAATTCTTTACAAGATATGGTCAGATTCATTTCTTGATGCTCGATGTGATCTTTCACTTCTTGAACATTTTTCTTCTTGACATGTCCTTCTATCTTGATAGTTTGAGGAGTGGTAATTATGGCCAATGCATTACAAGATATGGTTGGATTCATTTCTTCTTTCTCGATGTGACCTTTCACTTCTTGAACCTTTTTCTTCTTGATATGTCCTTCTATCTTGAGAGTTTGAGGAGTGGTAATTCTTGCCAATGATTTACAAGATATGATTGGATTCATTTCTTCTTTCTCTGGGGTTGGTTCCTGGTGTATATCCTCTTCTTTTGATGTTTCTTAATCCTTTTCTTCCTCCTCTTCATAATCTATGTAGAATAATTTCTTCTCAGCACACTTATGACCTTTAGTGCATTTTCTATCACAATTGTAACAAAGTCCTTTTTCTCTTTTTTCTTCCAATTTTTGTGGTGTCACCCTTGTAGGTTGTGGAAGGCTAGGAGAAACAACACTTCCATTTTTATAGTTGTGAGGGGTATAATTCCTTATTTCCATAATTTTGCTTTCCACTTTTCTTGCCAACCTGGATTCCTTCTCCCATGAATGAGGTTCCCAAAGACGAACCTCATGTTGAATGTTATCCTTTAAAGTCCCTAAGGAGACATCAATCCTTTGTTTCTCTGGAATATCATTTTCCCTTACATTCAATTTTTGAAAGTCCTTAATGTCCTCTGCCATTGAACACTTTTGTTTGAGATTTATCAATTGGCTAAAGAAGGTGTTTCTCTTTGTATCCTCATAATGTGCTATCTTTTCTTCCCTGAAAATTGACCACGTGACAAGTGGTTTACGAGAACAAAGCCCTTTATACCATAAAAATTGATTTGGTTCTAAATAATTAGATGCAATACATACCTTTTGTAACAATGGTACACCATGTAGATCAAAATATTTCTCCATCTGTAGTATCCAATTTATCGGATCCTTGCCATCAAACTTCCTCATCTTGTTTTTTATTGATTTTAGGAGCACTATCTTGAAATGGCTGCAAATCTATAATTTCTGATCTTCCAGTTCAGAAATCACGACCTACAGTAGTCCTTTGTGTCCCCTTTCCAATGCCACTAGTCTGATTGAAATTGGATTCTCCAAGAAAGAGTTATGCACAATCTCCCAAGATGACCTGATTATACACCTTTTCAGAATAACGAAATTTTATGACATGCCATGTGTCATTGTTTTGACCTTCGCATCTAAAAAATACACACAAAATACTATAGTCCTTCCTCTTTCTGTAACTTCTTACGAAATTTCAATCTGATGCTCAAAGAGAAAGTTATGACGATTTTCCCAAGGTCACCTGTTTAAGATGTAATTTGGGAGTCTAAAAAAATCCTAACTTCCTCAGATCATATATCTAAAAATATAGCGAGACAAGCTCTGAAATTCAGACTCAAGGTTCAGATCAATTTCTTCTCAAATGAGGTTTTGTTTTAGCTTCTAAAACTTCATAGTGAAAACGTTATAGCGAAAATTCCACGATGACCTGTTTTAGATGAAATTCTGGAGCTTGCAAAAACTATAACTTCCTCAGATCATATCTCTGAAAATATAGCGTGACAAGCTCTAAAATTCAAACACGAGGTTCAACGAGATTTCTTTTCAAATGGGTATTATTTTTAGCTTTTGAAACTTCGCAAAAATAAAGTTATAGCGAAAATTCCACAATGACTTGTTTAGAGCAGCGAAAACCCTAGAATCCAAAGCTCTGATACCAAATGTTATGAAACTAGCTTGCAAAAAGATAGAAAAGATAGATAAACGCCTTAGAATTCAACCTCTTTGAGGGGGAAACCTCCTTAACATTACAAAAATGAACAATTCTTGAATGATACACATGACAAGACCTCCTTTCTATATATAGGAGTCTAAGGGGTCATAATATAATCAGAGCTGACATAACGATAATAATGCAAGGGCACAATAATAACAATAGTGGGCTTCTATGGGGCACAATAATAACAATATGGGGACTACATGGGTACAACAATATAACAAGGGGTTTGTACTAATAACAATAATGGGTTACACTAGTAGTATAGGGGCCTAACAAACTCCCTCAAAATAAGTTTCTTCAGTTCATCATTGTCAAGCACATAGATACTACTCCTGAACCTAACCAATCCATTTTTTGTGAGGTGATACTCCTCATCCTTATCACCCTCACCTCGCAGTTATAATATCTACTTCAGCTGCTGGTACCTTTCATCATGTTGTCATGGATGTATGATCCACAGTATCAAGTCTATCCCATAAGATCTCACGGCTGAAATATGATTCGCCTAAACACTCATACTAAGAACATCCACAACTCAGTTCCCTTTTCCCTTGATGTACCTAATCTCAAAATCGAACTCACTAAGAGTAGCCAACCATATAGCTTTCCCTGCATTCAAATTGGGTTGTTCAAACAAGTACCTCAGTCCGCTATGATCATTCATCAAAACGAACCTCCTTCCAAGGAGATGATGTCTCCACATCTAAAATGCATGAATGATAGCTTCCAGCTCAAGATTGTGAGTCACATAATTTTTCTCATGCTCATTCAACTTCCTTTATTCATAACAAATCACCCGCCCTTCCTGCATTAATACTCCACCAAGTCCTTCCTTGCAAGCATTTGTACAAACCACAAAGTCCTTATCAGGGTTCGCAATCCTCAAAATTAGAGCATTGGTAAGCATCTGCTTCAACTGATCAAAACTAGCTGCACACTAAACAATCCATTCAAACTTATTTCCCTTCCTCTGCAAAGATGTGATATGATAGCCAATCTTGGAGAAGTTCCCGATGAATCTCCTATAACAACCTGCTAGTCCCATGAATGATTTGACCTCATCCACATTCTTCAGAGTTGGCCACTCCATGAGAGCCTTAATATTATTTGGATCCGTTGCTATCCATTCCTTGGAAACATGTCCCAAGTAATGAATCTAAGTCCTAAAGAAGCTACACTTGTTGAGTTTGGCATACAACTTATGCTCTCTCAACAATCTCAATACTGACGCCAGATGCTCTGCATGCTCCTCTTCATTCCTTGAATATACCAATATATTATCAACAAAGACTATCACAAACTTATTCAGGTAAGGGCACAACACAATGTTCATCATATGCATGAAGGTGGTTAGAGCATTGGTAAGACCAAAAGGAACCACCACAAACTCATAGTGCCCATACCTTGTAGAAAATTCAATCTTGTAGATGTCTTCTTCTTTGATGCGCACTTGATGATATCATAATCTCCGACCAATATTTGAAAATATTATAGATCCCTTCAACTAATCAAACAAATCATCAATCTGAGACAATGAGTACTTTTTCTTGATGTTGAAGAAAGTGTAACTAGGTTCGGTCTTCGTAAATGTAATTTTGATCTTTGTCTTTGTAAAAGAAAAAGAATTGTAATTTTTGTCAATTGTAAAAAATGGGTTTCTTGCTCATTACATAGGTCTAGCACATGTTGAAGTGTTATAGGAAAGTCAAAGAGTCAATGTAATTATGAAATAAACATTTAAGGGCAAGTTATGCTATGTAAACATGTCAAAGAAATATGTCAAAGGTGATCCTCCGAAGAAAAGACAAGTCTCCTCTTTGTGTTGGCTAAAAAAATGAATTTTACGCACTTAAGGACAAGTTAGCCTCACTACCTCAAGTCAGCTAAAATAGGAGGGACAAACTCCTATATATAGGGAAAGTTGACCTCACCAAATGACCATCAAGTAATCTCTGAAATCAGCGAAGAAGAGAGTAAAAAAGGAGCAGAAAGGTGCCTCTATGCTAGCGAAGAAGAAAGAAAAGGAAACTGATTGTACGCTTGTTTTGGAGCTAATTTCAGTCACACGTGCGAAGGAAAAGAAGGTAACTCTACTGTCATAATTGCAGTGACATAAGAGAATTCGATTAGGTGAAAAAGAAGGTTCAAATAGGCCTCCATATCAAGCGGAGTGGGTCCCACATCAAGAGAAGGAAGAGATCAAGCAAGAAGGACAATTTCAAGACTAGATCAGCCACACGTGCAAGAAGATTCAGACCTGCAATAGGGTTAACAGGATTAGCCTCTAACTCAGAAATATAATTTAAGGAAAGTACCACCTTCTAGCCTAAGCATCAAGCAAAAGGAAGGTTTCCAAATGAGGAAGATAAAAGAATAAGTACTCTATAGTAGAGGTCTCTAAGGAGACTTAGGGTTTCTGCAATCGTGCTCTTAGTTTTCAGAAGAAGAGCTAAGGGAGTAATCAAGGTGCAATGCAGAAGGAGGCATCAATTGAAGGACAAAAGGAAAGAGAGACTATGTCTTGTGCTTGGAGGATCTACTTGTCAAGGGTCTAGGTTGTGGCATTTGTCAATTGAAGCTTCAATAAGAGAAATTTGCAGAAGGGTTTTCCTCTCTAGGAGAGAGAGGTTTTTCCTTGGCTAAGAGCCAATATCTTATGTTCTTGTCTCTTTTTTTTTGTAATTTTTTGATGAAGTAAGAGAACACACACTAATAATAATAAGAGAAGATTGTGATAATAAGAAAAAGGAAAAGTACCCCACAAATAGTTATCAACGTCATAAGAATCTCATCCTAACCTAAATGCCCTAGATTCTTCAACATGGTATCAGAGCTAAGGTGACACATCAAGGAAGGGCATCTCAAGAACACATAGAATATTGAAGCATCAAGATCAAGAATCATGAGAACACAAAGGTTAAAGCATCAGATCTACAAGCGAGGATTCAAGATCCATTAAAGGCAAGAAGGATTACTATCCCATAAATCCATCAAGAAGGACTACCATATTGGGAACAAAGCTCTTACTGAAAGAAGAAAGCTTTCCATCTAAAGGCATCTACAAAAAGGTTCATCCAAGAAGTGTCTCCATCAAAGATTCATCATCTTCAAAGGAAAGAATTCAAATCAAAGCTCATTAATGAAAATCTCCAGGACTACACATTAAGAAGTATTCATCACCAAGCAAATCTCTCACAAGGCACCTCGAAGGAAGTATCTTGAAGAACTTAGAAATCCAAGGCTTTCCCTGAAGTCTAAGCATAAATATTTAAGGAAGAAACAAAACCTATTGATCACCAACTCTCTCAAGTAAGTATTTTTATGTTCTCTTCTGAACATATCAAAATGTCTTTTTGCAAGGAAAACAACAAATTGGTTAGGACCACAAGTTTCCTTGCATGGAAAAAGAGGATTGATCACCTTCTCAAAGAAAATGAAGGTATGGACTACATCGAAGGGAATGCCATTGTTCCTTCAAAGGATCAAACTCAAGCCCTAGAAAAGTATAATAAAGATGAAACACAGGCTCAAATGATTTTGATATAATCCTTCAAGGACCCTCTCATTCCTTATGTTTCCAAACTTGAAACATCTAAATAAATATATGATAAAATGATGGAGCTATTCTCAGTCAGTACAACTAGAGAAGTGATATCATTGTGTAACGAACTATATAAAATGAGGATCTTCAAGGAAGAAGGAATAGCTACCTACTTCATGAAGGTATCTGAGATGAGAGACCAACTACATGAACTAGGATAAGTTATGTGAGACAGAGAGATGACTACTGTAGTGATGAAAGCATTACCAGAGGAATGGGGCAACTTCACATCTAGTATATATGCCAAGAAGTAAGCTACCTCATTGAATGAACTTTGGTCTCTATGGAAAATTGAAGAGACTAGACTCAAAGCCAAAGAAGATGTGGGATCAAAATAGCAATCATTTGTTGCTATGGCCGAGAGAAAAGAAAAATTTGGCAAGTTTGGTCCATAGAGAAAGGGTAAAAGAGATATGTCAAAAGTCCAATGCTTTGGCTTCTAAGAATATGGACATTATAAAAGGGATTTTCCTAAGTTCAAGAACGAAAACAATAAAAGGAAACGGGAAGAAGCCCACATTACCCAAGTGAAAGAAGAAAAGAAGAAGTAGAAGAAGGAAAGGCCTTCGGATCTCTACTATGACTGAGATCAAATTATTCACCTAAGTTCTCTTTAAAATTTTGGGTATCATAGGAACATGTAGGAGTAGGATAGAATGCATGATTTATAAGAATGGAACCTTCATGAATATAGGAGCATTGTGTAGAGATAGCTTAGATAAATACATTCAATATAGGAAGGATGTAGCAATTGAATAACCTCATTAATGCATAAAGGAATGATCATGATAAGGAAGAATCATCTTAGAAGGCCACTAACATCAGCAAAAAGAAGCATTTGCAAGATAAGGATTATAAGGACCCTTCGGTGGAATTTTCAATAGAAGGTTCATGATTTTCAGAAACGACAGAGGTCTTGATGGGAATTCCACTTATGGGGATTCAAGAAAGAATGATATGTGGGCAAGGAAGATTCGTTGTTTTATAGTTTATGTTGTTTTGGGGTTTTGTTTTTGTTGGTCTCCTAAAGTATTATAATGCAATGGAAATCCTAGTTTAAAGTTTTAAGAATGCTTTTAAAGATCAAGTGTGGATGTATAATTGAAGACAAGGTTTATGCTTCTTATGATAATTTCCAAACTTAGCACTTCAAAGATCTCAAAACATGCTATCTATAAAATCGGAATTTGAACAGAAGTGTAAACATGCAGCTACTTAAATCAAGCAAAAAATGAAGTAATGACCATGAGGTTACTGTCTCTGATGTCCATCTAATTACAGAAATAAAATCTAAACTACTACACTCAAAACCAAAAATAAAGAAGCTGGAAACTAGTCACTGATTTCATCCATAATTTCGATATTTCGTCAATTAAATTCTAAAATGGGGTTAAGCTAAAGACACTAGAAATAACATCATATGGCATGAAAGAATGACATTTAAACTATCTATTTTTGGACTAAGGAAAGAAAAATCAAATTACTTCATTTATAATCTGATAGCTTGCCAATTAACTTCTTGAGTTAAGCCATGGCACCGGACATAACGTCAAATAACATGAAGAACTGATATCGAAATTATCTATTTGCAGATTAATGAAAGAAAAATCAAATTACTTCACTTATAATCTGATAGCTTGCCAATTAACTTCTCGGGTTAAGCCATGGCACTGGAGATAACATCAAATAACATGAAGAACTTGATATCTAAACTAGCTAATAGCAACAAACAAATCTCACTGAAATAAAAAGCATAACAACTGGAATTAAAAACTAAAGTTCAACAGAGGAAGAAAGTCTCAGATCACTACTTGATGCAAAAACTACATTAAAAAGCTCGAGCAAAAACTAATAAGCAAATACAAGAACATGTAAAGAAAAACTAATCTACAATCAACTGGTTGAACACACTTGCATGAATTAAAATTGCATGAATGGAAAATCTAAACTATCAAACTTGAAAGCAATAAAATGACATACTTGAATGAAATCAAAGCAAAATCTACTCTACCTTACATTCTAATGTGCTCCATGACATCTACTTCACATCTCCTTCCATGTTGAGAACACCAAAGCTTTATTCAAATTCTTCAAAATTACAAAGTACAAAAAGCTCTTCAAATCTTTCCAAAGCCATCAAGGAAGAACTACAAACTCCAAGCTAAAGAACTAAAAAGCCAAGCTAAGCTAACAAATGAAGGAGAGAGATCTCCTATTTATACAAAAAGATGAGAAGCCATCTCATTAATGAGAGTCCATGAATCTCTCCCTCTACCTCTAGAGTCCTAATCAAAATAGGAACTGATAAGACACATGTCTTCTTAGAGTTTCAATACAATTAGGAGATGTGACACATATCCTCATGATCTCATGATTCTCTCCAATTAAATTCGAATTTGGCCTTAGGGTGCCACATAAAGATCTTCTAGAAGCCTCCTTTTGACCTACACATGTCAACAATCTCAATGCACTTATTAGGTATAAGCATATGCACATTATTTTCTATTTTTTAACCACAAATTCACTTAAAAAGGCTAAGAATTAATAAAGTTTGGAAAAACATAAATGTGGCCTAATGATAATGAAAGTGGGATGAATGTAGTGACATAGTAGTGAAATGGAGGTGATATAATGGACATAATAGTGAAAGTGTAATGGAAATGAATGACATTTTCAAGACCCAACACTATGATGCTATAACAGATGGATTGATAATTTGATTTCTCTTATGTGAATTCTTAGATTGAAAATATCCAAACACCTTGTAAAGTGATATATGAATACCTCCCTAGTTAAGAAGGAGTGTTGAAGAAAGTGTAACTAAGTTCGGTTTTCATAAATGTAATTTTGATCTTTGTACTTATAAAATAAAAAGAATTATTATTTTTTTCAATTGTAAAAGATGAGTTTCTTGTTGATTACATAGGTCTAGCACATGTTGAAGTGCCATAGGAAAGTCAAAGAGTCAATGTAATTATGAAAGACCCATTTAAGGGCAAGTTACACTATGTAAACATGTCAAAGAAATATGTCAAAGATGATCCTCCAAAGCAAAGACAAGTCTCCTCTTTGTGTCAGCTCAAAAAATGAATTTTTATGCACTTAAGGACAAGTCGGCCTCACTAGCTCAAGTCGGCTCAAATAGGAGGGATAGACTCCTATATATAGGGAAACTCGATCTCACCAAATGACCATTAAGTAGTCAAAAAGGAGATACGAAGAGGAACATAAAGGTGCCTCTAGGCCAACGAAGAAGAAAGAAAAGGAAACCGAGTTCAGGAGGACTATTTAGGGGATAATCTCAGTCACATGTGCGAAGGAAAAGAGGGTAACTCTATTGTCATAATTGCAGTGACATAAGAGAATCTGATTGGGTGAAAAAGAGGCTTCAAATAGGCCTCCATATCAAGCAAAGTGGGTCCCACATCAAGCGAAGGAAGGGAGAAAGCAAGAAGGAAAGTTTCAAGACTAGACCAACAACACATGCGAGAAGATTCAGACCTGCAGTGGGGTTAAGAGGATCAACCTCTAACTCAGAAATATACCTTAAGGAAAGTCCCACCTTCTAGCCTAAGCATCAAGCAAAAGGAAGGTTGCCAAGCAAGGAAGAGAAAATAAGTACTATATAGTAGAGGTCTCTAAGGAGACCTAGGGTTTCTGCAGTCATTCTCTCAGTTGTCGGAAGAAGAGCCAAGGAATAAATCAAGGTGCAATGTAGAAGGAGGCATCAGTTGAAGGAGAAAAGGAAAGAGAGACCATGTCTTGTGTTTGGAGGATCTACTTGTCAAGGGTCTAGATTGTGACATTTGCCAATTGAAGCTTCAATAAGAGAAATGTGTAGAAGGATTTTCCTCTCTAGGAGAGAGAGGTTTTGCCCTAGATGAGAGCCAAAATCTTGTGTTCTTGTCTCTTTTGTTTTGGTAACTGTTTGATTAAGTAAGAGAACACACACTAATAATAATAATAAGAGAAGATTGTGATGATAAGAAAAAGTAAAAAGTACCTCACAAATAGTTATCATTGTAAGAATAATCTCATCCTAACCTAAATGCCCTAGATTCTTCAACACTTGATAGTCACTTTATTCAGTTGCCTATAATCAATGCACAATTTGAGCACTGTCTTTTTTCCTTACAAACAACACTCGTGCTCCCCAGGGAGACACATTTGGCCTTCTGTATCCCTTATCAAGCATCTCTTTAAGATGAAACTTCAGTTTCACCAACTCGTGAGTACTCATCCTGTACAGTGCCTTAGATGCTGGTTCTGCTCCTGGCATCAACTCAATCGAGAAATATACCTTCCTATGAGGAGGAAGCTCTGAAATATTTGCAGGAAACACATCCTAAAATTTTTGTAAGATAGGATACCTCCTCATGACTTCATCATCCTCATCATCCTTCCCTTTGTCGCTAGAAACATGTACTATAAACAATAAACATCCTTTCTTACGGTTGCACTTAGCTTACATGATTGTAACTATCCTCATTGATGTAGGATTCTTCTTTCCCCACGAAACTATCTTTTCTCCACCCTCATCCAGGCACTCAATGGCCTTCTCATAGAAATATACCTTGGTCCTATGAATAAACAGTCAATCCATGCCCAAAAGCATGCTATATGCACCTAAAGAAATAAAATTCAGGTTTATTGTTGTAAGCATGCCATTATGATCCAAAATGGATTCATCATAGCCACTAGAACAAAAGTATTCAAATACAGGTGAAAATGGAATCATGTTGAAGTGCTCGTTAATATGAAGCCAACGATGCAAATAGTGTGTAAATTTGAGTTCGGATGAAGAAATTATAGCCAATTAAAGATTAGCTCAAAAAGTTAATGCCTACGTCAACAGGACATGTGGCAACCCGGGAAAGAGTCACAGTTTCTTGATGATGTTAGCGTAGAAGGTGATGTGGCAGTTTGCGATTGGTTCATACCATAGGCAATGGCATCAACGAATAAGAGTGCAAATCATTTGATCAAAGGAGATTGATGCATATCGCGTCGAAACATGCAGATAGGCTATCTTGGAAAACAAACGCGATAAAGTTATGCAAAAGAAGTTAAACTCCTTTGAGTTCTGGTAAGGAAGCGGTAATTGGTTTATCACATGCCTTCAAGGCAGGAAATGGTTTTCTACCAAGAGCATGTGATTCCACTCAGCAGTTGAAACGTAGCATCCTAAAACCACTTTCTCTCATGCCTTCGGAGAATTAGCAGACATGCTAGTTGAAGCACGAGATTGCGCGACAACAGTCAGATTCCATAAGATAGATTGACGGTGTAGGTTGTTCAGACTAGTTGATGAGCAGGACACGATAGACATCAGATTGTTTGTTCTCGAGATCAGCGCCGGGAAAAGGTTGGACAGTCGGGGTCCACCCTGCGCCCATTGGTACTTTGGTTTATAGTCTATTTCTATTATAAATGTATTATTCCGCGTTTATTGCAGTTTGTAACTGCACATGGTATATAAATACCATAACACAGAAAAGCTGATAGAGAGTGTGTTGTGAACCGTTCCAGGGGGTCTGAAGGTCATAGTGACCAAGTACGGTCGAGTGTATACTCATTTCGACTCAAAGATTCAAGTTGAACACAGCGGTGAGATCCATTTTCGTGTTTGAGACTCTGTTTTTGAGCAAACACCTGTAACAACTATTTGAAGACATAATTAAGAGGTCAACACTAGAAGCGAAAGGACTAGGAGACATAGCCAGGAAGTCTGGTGAACACCTTTATCAATTTTGGTTGTGTTGATGTGTTTGATTGTGTTTTTAAAATTGTTTAAGTGTTTATGTTATTTGAAATATTATCGATCCATTGCACTAAGTAACATAGGCAACTGTTGGCTTATAGGGGCCTAACCCAGGTTCAGAGATGATTTAGCCAAACAAATCCCGATACTACTGGCCCTTTTAGTAACAGTCCACAGAGCACGGACTGAGGTCTCACTCAAAGTAGTATGGGAGGGTGCTAGAACTAGGTTTCTGCACCCTAGAGATGTCTGATGGTTTTTTAGTGGTCTGTGGTTTGACTTTGCGCACACGTCGCTACGCGCATCTATTGGTCCCTTGCAGCCTGTGATGCTACCTTTGCACAACCCTGCTCGAGGCGCGATCCATGTTATTACCCAAGTTCCTTACTATTAACTCGACATTATCCGATTACTTAACTTACTTATATGAGCCCAATTATACTTAACAATGTTCAACATTCATATAAGTGCGCGCGATAAAGAAAACAATATAAATGCATAGAAAGTAATACAAAAGCAGGTACACAATATTTGGAATCAAACTTCTCTTTATTATTCTTCTTCTTGGGTTACAGACTCGACTTTGCCCTGCACACTCAGCTATAGGGGTCCGCGCATTGAGCTGCAGACTCTACTAGGCCTCTATGCACTCAGCTGCAGAGCCTCTTCCTACTACTACGACCCAAGACACTTAGAATTCTTCTCTATCCGCTACTAGATCATTGCATCTATTACATTAATCAATCCATCGATTCATCTCTTTACAATTTAGAGCCTCGCTCTTGTTTAGACAATCCCATGGTCCGCGGACCATGGGTAGGCCGACATGACATTACATTACATTACAAAACTTAGGGTGGACAACCCTATGACTCAATGTACATTTCGCACTCCGTGCCCGAAATTTGTGGAGTCTTACAACATATTTGACCAAAACTTGGGCTTTGAGCCGCAAAACATGTTGTGGGGGGATTCCATGCCCAACATGCCCCTAACACAAAAATTGTGACTCGCCCTCGAGTCATTCTATCGGCGTGGCGATCTTGGCACGGAGTCCTTCCAGCTGGTCCCGTGCTGCTTGGAGGTCCGTAGCGCATTGCTTTGTGGTTTGTTGGACCTACTTCATGCGCTCTTCTGAAGCCTCTTTATCAGGAGAAAATCCCTGCCTTAGCGCGTACATCCCCTGCATATGTGCAAGCTTGCCTTCGATATCTACCGTGATGGTGAAGGCCTCGTCAATCCATGGATGGACACATGCTTTGAGAACTGCCTCTTTCTGTCATGCCGCATCCACCTGCCCCTTTAGTGCCTTAGCTTGCTGCATATTCGCAAGATGTTGAGTAAGGACTACTATCTGTGCAGTTCCTCGGACACTATCATACTGCTCCTGAAGTTCGCGCGCCTCTGTTTCCAGGCACTGTATGTTGGGGTCCTCCTGCAAAGATGTGAGGACCACAAATTCTTGTTCCAACATACCAGTACAGTCTTGTACTGCACATCAAATTTCTTCTAACCCTGTTTGGATAGCACTAGTGTGTTGTTCTCTAACTTCCGGGGGAGTGGAAGGCTGTGCCTTCAACCACAGCTCGGTGATTTGAAGATTCAGCTCCAGCTGAACCTTTTTTGTTTTTGCTCTGGCTTCACGAACGCCGGTCACCAACTTGTGGATCCGCTCTGCTGCTGGTAAATCTGATGGGATGTCCAGCTCCAGAATGCATTTTCAAGCATCGTTTACCACCTCTTCCAACTGTTGAGTCTGTGATACCAGTTCATCACACTGCAGGCTGAGTTGTTCAATGTTTATATTTTGCTCACTTAGAACCTGTATCGCGTGGCCCTCCCTGGCGTGGAGTTCTGCTATTATTCCATCTTGCAGTTGGTACAATGTTTCTCGCGGAAGGGTATCCAAATTGAGGCCAAGTCTTTTGATCCTGCCAACCGCAACTCTATTGATCTCATTTGTTGCTGCTAGTGCTCCTTCTGATAACACTATGGTATTGGCCATTCTTGCGCGTAGCATCTGTTCTGTTTCTAATGTGCTTGTTGCGACGTAGGTGGACAAGATACCTTCCCGCGGGGGCTGCACCTGTAGTTCCTGCAGCTATGCCCTTAGGGCCCGCAATAAAGCCTATTGCTCCATCATAACTTCTTGGAGCGCTTCAATGGTGACCTCGCGAACTGTCTCACCGATGTCGTAGATGTATCCTTCAGTTAATGTGATCAGGTCGATGGCCAGCTTCGAGGCCTTGACCTTTTTTCATGGACCCGATCTCTCTATGATGCACGACCATTTGAGTTGGGTCAAAGTGGTTCCTAGATTCACGCCCTCTTCTGCAAGGTTTGTGTCCTCTGCCTCCTGTCCTGCAGACACTTCTTGGCCCTCCTCTGCCTGTGTTGTTGTGGACTTTGCTGTCTGTGCTGCTGCTGCTGCTTCGGCGGCCTTCTTTTGCTCTGCGGTTGCTTGTGCTGCTTCACGGACTGCCCTTACCTTGGCTACCACTTTTTCGTTGCACCTTTTCTCAGCTAGTTGTGTGACACACAACTTAGCCTCATCCTTCCTTTTCTGTGCTGCCTCCTTTTCCAACTTTTCCAAATCCAGGGCACGCCACTCAGGAGGCCATGTCTCTAACATTGTAAAGATCGTGTTGTCAGTGGCTATGAATGGGAGCTTTGTCCACTGCTGCGCCAGATCCTTTCGCACCCTAATGTAAATATTGTGCATGTTCACCTTGAAGTCTGCAAAACTCTGCAAACTATTGTGCACTGTGGGGGATAGGCACGACCTCCTATTAATCCACATCTGGATGCTCACCTCCATGGGCACCCATAAAATCTTTGTATCGTGAATCTGCTTTGCGTCCTTGGTAGCCTAAAGCGAAGCATACTTCGCGGCCTCTGGTATGTCACGCTTAATGCTCGGGAACTGACTGTCCTCCGACAGTTCTCTCCCCTACCAGCAAGATGGACAAGAGTAACCATGTGTAGTGGAAGGTCTTACCTTGCTCCTGGGCCTCCTGATAGTTGAGCAAGAATTCTTCGCAGAGGAACTCTGCCTAGTTGAATTGGACCCCCTCCATGCATTGTTCGGCCAATGCAATCACTGGCGTTGGTACTTCATCAGCGCGACATTTTCTCATTACCTTACTGGCCAGGAGTTGGGTGGCTACGCGCACCCCCTTATCCTTGATACTGGTGATAACAGAACCCCTATTTTTCTTTTCAAGCTTATATTTTTCCTTCATGGCTTCCGCGAGAGCCAAATCGATGCTTTTTCCTGCTATCGTCATGGGGTCCTTTCCCTTACAGGGAAGTCGAGAAATTATATGGATGAGATTTTCCGTGATGGGAATAGGCTCCTCCAGCCATAAGTACCCATCATGCACAGGAAAATCAGCTGCCTAATGACGAAAATGGTGATGGGCACGTGGTGAAAGCATGGTGTCCATAGAAGATGAAGCAACCCAGCCTTCTCCACACTGTGCAACCATTTTCGTGGTTCTAATGTGATAACTGGCCCCTCCATATTCTGTTTCATCAGGCTCGCCGTCTCTAAGTGCGGGAACTTCTCGCTGTCCGCGAGGTCCTAATCTTCAAATTTCAGGGTAGGCACACGTCCTAGGAGCGGACCCTCAAAGGTAATTCCATCAAGGAGCAGCAGGGTTTGGAGTGCACTCTTCGTTGCTTCGAGATCCTTTGGTACCTTAGCTTTCCCTTTTCGCGGAGGGACATACTCGGGCAATTTTGTTGCAGAGTGCATCGGTTGGATGTCCGCCTCCATGTCTTCTTCTTCCTCTACCTCGACAATCAGAGATCGTAATTCCTCCTCCTCTTCATCTGTCTCAATGGTGACAACCTTGCCCTTTTCCTCCATTGATAGCTTACCGAACTGCGGATTCCTTGGGGACATGCAGATTGGTCCCATTGTCTGCTTATCTTTTTTCGTTCTCGGCATCTGAGGTGATTTCTGGATATATTGTGCAACCCCAGTACCTTCAGGAACATCGTGTATCGTATGGGTTGGCACGGTCTCACCGACGGTTCCTTCTTCAAAGCCCAAACCTCCCCTGGTAGCCGTCATCTTGTCTGTATTGTATGCAGTCTTTTGCGAACTTAGGGGCTCGAATATCGCTTGACACTCAACACTCTGTGCTCTATTCAACCACTCAAGTCTCAAATGAACAAATGTTGTCTCGTGGCTAGCCCCTAGAGTTTTATAGCACCTTTTAAATTCAAATTCGACCATTCCCCCCAATTCCGAGCCATTAATGATTTCTTGGCGGCAGATTTTCCGAAATCTTACCCATAATTGTTGTCTTAAATGTCTGCCACCCACTCCATTTGGCCTCAAACCGGACATCTTGTCATGAACAGTGACACCAACGGTCACTTCCTAGCCTACTCGCGCGGCAGCACAGCCCTCCGTGCGCGAGCGTGAACCTTGTGACATGTTGAATCTGCGCGCACCTCCCTTATCACACACCTCCCAAGCAGACTCTTTTATAGTCCCGCGCTCAATTTCAACTACCTGGAGCGCTGAGACTGTTCTTCCGACGGCTAGTCAGGTGGTCGCACCACCAATGCGGGGCTCCATTTCGCCCCTCAGGATAGTTTGCGGAAAACCCTCAATTGTCTTCGTGACAATCAGCGTCACGTGCTCTACTGTTTGTAGTGAGTTTCCCTGATTACTGCGTTTGGTGATATACAGTCCTAGCCACAACTGCAAACTAGTTAAATGTCGATGGTAGTTCTCCCACTTATCACTATGGGTGTGCCCACCTTGTTGTACCACCCTTGGTTTTTCAAGAAAGGCTTCCTTTATTTCGTCTTCCAACTTCTTGACTTCTGCATCCATCAAAATTCTTTTCTTCCTTAGTTGTACCCAATCCTTTTCAAGTTTGTGAAGTCTAAGGTTCCCTTACCGAATGGTTTCCCAAATTCTTATGTGTGATACTTAGCATAACTGTGTGATTTCTTCGTCCTGGGCTTTGTGTAGTGTCACTCCTGCAGGTGCTATTACGTGTGGATTCCTCTTTGCATGCTCTTCAGAAATTACGGTCCCTACTCTATTCTGCAACCTTGGAATCATTTCCATGGTCAGGGTTTTGCACATTGTTCTATAGGCCCGTTGGATCGTTGGAACGCGCAGGTCCCAGTTGGTACATCACACCTTTTGAACCCTGTTCAGCACTTTGCACACCCTGTCGAATGCTTCTCTGTGGATAATTTGTAGCGTGCGTCGTCTTTCCTGTTGCTACATTTTGTTCTGATTCTCTATTCTAGGAATGGTGTGTGCTGGGGTGGGTTGCAAGTCATAGGTCTGCACCCATCGAGAAAGGTGGGCATGCAAGTTGTTTTGTCCCTCGCAACTGGATCTCATCTGTAACTGGGGTTTTCCAAAATGTAGGCGCATCAATCTTTTGCATTCGCGCAAATCCTTGAAAATTCATTAATGCGTACCCCACCATCTTGCTGGCGTAGTGCATAGTGCCCATTTCAGCGCATCGAACCGTTGTTGTTCTGGTACTTCGCTTTCAAATTTGTTTAGAAATTCATCCACCACTGTCAATTAGTCATACATAGGCAGATCCCTTACCTTTGTTGTCACGCAGCACAGTGATCTAACCATCATGTTGCAATTAAGCGTTGTTACTTCGTGCAACAGATTCTACCATCGCTCTATTTCTTCATCTGAATCCAAAGTGCAAGAGCTTTTGCGCTCCCACGAAATCCTGCCATCTGCAGTCAGGTTCACCCAATCCTATTCTCATGCGGTTATCTTGTAGATATAATTGAGATTGTCATCACTATTATCGTTGCGCACCGGTTCAATGTATCTAGTAGTACTACTACGCGTAATGACTTTTTCTCAAAAATCATTTTGTGCTTCTTCATATTTATGACTCCGTTCATATTGATGGACCAGTCTATTCCTCGTAGAGTGGGATAGGGATTGCTGTCATTGATAATCTTTGTTACTTCAAAATTTGCCTATGCGCTCGCATATTCAATATCCACCGTTACCCCTTGCAATCTTCCCATGGGCAAGATCTTATGTTGGTTCGCCATTCGTAACTGAATAGGAGACCATTGTAGTGTGGGTCTACTGATGCGTTCCAATGTTGTTTCGGAAGTACATTCGCGTCTGATCCGAGATCCAGGATTACCTGATCCATTTCATACTCACTGATTTGCATAGTCAACCTCATTTCCCTTCTTATGTGCAATGCATGCTTTCCAAGTTTCTGGACCATATCTGGTTCTCCTGACCCTTCACACCTAGTGATAAATTCCTGTAGTCATTTTACTGCCTTGCTATTGCGTAGCAGTTTCATGCATGCCTCTAGAAAGGTAGTGAGCAGTGAAGGATCCATCCCCAATTCTAGTTGATCCTTACTACCTAAAGTGGAGGCCTTCGTGAAGCTCTTCTTAGCTTCCATGAATGTCTCCTTTGTGTATTCTAAATCAAATTCGGGTTCCTTTGTAGGAGCCTTGCAAACCCACACACTTTCTTTTGACTACTTACCTTTATCATCACCAGTGGTCATACCTCTCCTGAGTACTATTTTTACATTCGGGTCTTCTTCTCGCAGCTCAGACCTCATCATCTGCAAATTTTGAGTTGGAGGAGGCTGGAGTACCCCTTTTTCGTGCAGCCTCGCTATCAATGTAGGGCAGTCTTTTTCCTCATGATCAAACTGAGTACAGTACAAACATGATGTCCTTTTTGGGTTTGTACAATCGCGGGCATAGTGCCCTGGCCCTCCACAATTGTAACAAATTAGTTGTCTGCGACCCCTTCCTGGTACCACTCCACCTCGACCTCGTTCGCGCCCCTTAAATCCAGCACGCACCATTCCTGTATTTGGTTTGAGGGCTCATGTTTTGGTCTGCACTCTATAAGCAGGGGTCCGATCCATCATTAGCTAGTAACTTCTACAGGTGCGCTCATCATGGCCTACCGACCTGTAGAAATTATAAAAAAATTGTTGGGACGTCTGTGTATACTTCTGCAATAGATGACAATTATCTGTAGTGTGTTTTGATCCTATTTGACAGATCGCGCACCATAGTGCAGGCGCCATGCTAGGTCCTACTTGTGCCTCAGGCCTTAATGGCATTGGCCCTCCTCCTGCCAAGTAATTCACGAACACTGGATAGTGGTCCTTGTCATGCCCCTGGCCTTTTCATTTTATGCACCATACCTCCTCGCGTGCCTCTGGCCGAGGTGTCCTGTCCTGTTTCAAACTCTACATCTCCAGACATAGATTTTGAAGTTACGCGTGGATTTGTTGGACTCCCAGACTAGGGTCTTTTATAGGGGTCTCATGTAATCTCATTGCCATCTCTAAAGCTTCGGCCTGGGTGGAAATATTTTGTTGTGACAACGGCATCCTTAAATGCGGTGTTAGTGAGGCTACAAACCATGCGCGATGTTGTCTATCTATCAAAGTCTTTGGTCCAAATCCCAGGGGGTCTTGCTCGAGAGTATCGCGATCTCCTTAAACCCAATAATTGATTGTGTCTCCAACTTTGGCCTGCTAAATTCCTTGTTCAATGTGGTCTGGATTTCTTTGATTCCTGCATTTGGATGGTCATTAGAATGCTTAATGTACCATGTTAATTCGCGGTCCTGCAATGCTCTTACCAACGTAGCCTTCTTGATATTGTCATCCATGACTCCTTGTGCTTCCCATACTGCCCTGACCATGAACCAGAATTGATCTGGATCTTCATTCCTACTCCTCTAAATACGGTGGTTTGATCTCACTCGCCATACTTAACTGTGCTAGTGGTGGAGGTGGGGTGGGTGGGGATGGAGTTGAAGAGGGTGAGACAGGTGGTGGTGTAGGTGGAGGTGGTAAGCATGGAATTCACTACATCATTAGACTGACCAAGCTTCTCAGAGAAAGTTTTGCGATCTTCCTCGCTTTCCTGCGAGGGTGAAATTAAGGGACTGGTTTCTAATTCTTCACTACCTCCGATTTTGTAGATTTGTGTAGTCCCAAACATTAATTTATTAGCATAACCTGCTTTTCACACAATAGCATCTTAATCCAAGTGTTCAAAGATTTAATATACTTACCTCGTAGTGCTTTGAGGAAGCGTTGTTCCGCCTCACTGTAGTTGACGGTCGTTTCTTTCGCGAACTCAGTGATAAATCCTCCTATAATTCAATCGAGCCAATGGTCCACAGCTCACGCGATCTTATCTCCTGACACTTTTAGTCTGCGCACTAATTCCGGAGTCCACACGATTGGTTTTTCAAGCCTACACCTTCCCTAACTATCTGCTAGTTTCGCAATCCACTCATACAGCTCAGAAGGTAAGGATGCAAAGAAATTTTTGTGGATTTCCGTATATAAGTAGCGCTCCAACCACTATTCCTTAGATACTCGCGGATTCCTATTTTCCTTCATTGCAAACTTGTGAATATTCTTGTCCAACCACCCTTCAATTTCTTTCTTTGTTGGATTCCAGTGACACGACACGAGACATCCCTTATGTAGATCCTGGTCCCGGCAACAGAATCATTTGTTGGCTTATCAGGGCTTGACCCAGGTTCAAAGATGAATTAGCCAAACAAATCCTGATACTACTGGCCCTTTCGGCAACAATCCACGGAGCGCGGACTGAGGTCTCACCCGAAGTAGTATGGGAGGGTGCTAGAACCCGGTTTCTGCACCCTAGAGATGTCTGATGGTGTTTCAGTGGTCTATGGTTTAACCCTGCACGCATGTCACTACACACATCTATCAGTCCCTCGCAGCCTACGGCGCTGCCTTTGCGTAGCCCTGCTCGAGGTGCGATCTGTGTTATTACCCAAGTTCCTTACTATTAACCCGATATTATCTGATTACTTAACTTATCTATATGATCCAATTATACTTAACAATGTTCAATATTCATATAAGTGTGTGCGATAAACAAAACAATATAAATGCATAGAAAGTAATACAAAAGTAGATACAAAGTATTTGGAATAAAACTTCTCTTTATTATTCTTCTTATTGGGTTATAGACTCGACTCCACCCTGCACACTCAGCTACAGGGGTCAGCGCACTCAGCTACAGACTCTACTAGGCCTCTGCGCACTCAGCTGCAGAGCCTCTTCCTACTACTACGACCCAAGACACTTAGACTTCTTCTCTATCTACTACTAGATCATTGCATCTATTACATTAATCAATCCATCGATTCATCTCTTTACAACTTAGAGCCTCGCTCTTATTTATGAAATCCCATGGTCCGCAGATCATGGGTTGGCTGACATTACATTACATTACAAAACTTAGGGTGGACAACCCTATGACTTAATGTACATTTCACACTCCGTGTTCGCAATTCACAGAGTCTTACAACATATTTGACCAAAACTTGGGCTATGAGCCCCAAAACATGTTGTGGGGGGATTCCATGCCCAAAAATAAATTCACACATAGCTGTAATACCTTTTTCAATATCAGATCAAGTGGTATCAAAGCTTAAGGTTTTTAAGGTTTGACAAGTTTGTGTGGAGATTTGAATGCTTACTAGGTTGAGTCTCGAACGAGGTGAAGGAGAACTTGTTGAGGCGAATCGAGAGATTGGAAGGGTCTTTTCACAAAGAAGGATGGAAGATGAACCTCCACTTGGGTCAGTGTTATGAAACCAACTCACAAAAATATAGATCAATGCCTTAGAATTCAGCCTCTTCGAGGGAGCAACCTCCTTTACATTACACAAATGAACAATTCTTGGATGATTCAAATGACAAAACCTTATTTTTATATATAGGAGTCTAAGGGGTCACAATATAACCAAGACGACCTAACAATAATAATATAATGGCACAAAAATAACAATAGAGGGATTCTATGGGGCACAATAATAACAATATGGGGACAATAGGGGCACAACAATAACAATAAGGGATACAACAATAATAGTAATGGGGGAATAACTAGTATTATAGGGACCTAACATGCCCCTCTCCTTCATAAAAGTGTTGTCCTCAATGCTTGACTAGTTCTGGATGCTTTTTTATAAAATTCTCATCCTCCCATGTGGAATCTTCAACGAGTAAGTTCTTCCACTTGATGAGATACTCTGAAATTGATCATTTTCATAGCTGTCGAGTTCTTGTTTCTTTGACTGCTTCAGGTTCTAATATGATTTTTCCTCATCAAGTTCTGGAAATATTGTTTGAATTGGAAGCTTGTCACCTATAACCTTCTTTAAGCATGAAACATGGAAAACTGGGTGCACTCGGGAAGTTGCAAGAAGCTCCAATTTGTATGCCATAGTACCTATCGTTTGAAACACCTTGTATAGACCATAATACTTTGATGATAATTTATTATCCTTCTTAGCTTGCTTGAGGGACATTTGTTTATATGGTTGTAGCCGTAGGAATAATCACCTACATCAAAACTTCTTTTGCTGCATTGTTGATCTGCCTGCTATTTCATTCTATTCTGCGCCAAGGTGAGGTTATCCTTTAAGAGTTTGAGAACTTGTTGTTGATGCTCGATGTGATCTTCCACTGCTTCAACCTTATAATTTTCTCTTAAATATGATGTGATGGATGGTGGATGATATCCATAAAGTGCCATAAATGGGTCATTTTTGTTGCAGTATGGAAGGAAGTGTTTTACCACCATTTAGCTAGAGGCAACCATTTGATCCATTGTGTCTGTTTATCAGATACAAAGTAAAAGATATCATTCCAAACATTTGTTTACTATCTCAGTTTGCCTATCAGATTGAAGATGATAAGATGAGTTATGAGCTAACTGAGTACCAAGACAAGAAAATAATTTTGTCCAAAAAATTCCAGTGAAAATGGGATCTCTGTCACTTACAATAATATTTGGGTTTCCATGTAGCTTTTGAATTGTTTCCATAAATGCAGTAGAAACTGTGCTCATTTTAAATGGATGAGATAATGCACAAAAGTGTGCATACTTGGTAAGTTTGTCAATTACCACCATGATAACACTCTTTCCTTCGGACTTGGGTAAACCTGTGATAAAATCCATTGAAACCTCCTTCCAACTTTGGCTTGGAATGGATAAAGTTTGTAATAGTCCTGGGGTCTTAATTGTTTCAAATTTATTTTGTTGGAAAACCAAACATTCTACCACAAACTTTTGAATATCCGATTTAAGTCCATCCAAAAAAAAAATCCTTCTTAACCCTGTGGTAGGCTTTTAGAAATCCTGAGTGCCCTCCTAAGGGAGAGGTGTGCAATTCCCTAAGAATCTTTTGTTTGAGTTGGGAATTCGTACATAGGTATAACCGATCCTTGTACCATAACGAATCATTTTTCTAGCTAAATGTATCAGATGTACTGGGATCTTGTTGTATCTTTTGAATGAGTGCCCACACTTCCTCTTCATTCTTCCATTAATCCCTTGCTTCATTTATCCAATCTGGTTGGATAATAGAAATGGCACAAAGAAATGCTTCCACATCCTCATCCTTTCTTGAGAGTGCATCTGCCACAACATTTTTCCTCCATTTTTTGTAGATGATTTCAAAGTCATAACCCAACATCTTTGTGACCCATTTTTGTTGCTCTTCTGAAGATAATCTTTGTTCTAAAAATTATTTAAGACTATCATGATCTGTTTTTACCTTGAAGTGTCTTCCAATTAGGTAGGGTCACCGTTTCTTAAGTGCATGTAATATTGCCAACATTTCCTTCTCATAAATAGCTTTGTGTAAATACTTTCCTTTGATTGGACGACTTTCGAAAGAAATGGGTCTTTCTTCTTGCATTATAACAACACTAATTCCATTTCCTGAGGCATCACATTCCACAATAAAGGTTCTTGTGAAGTCCGATGTAGCTAAGACTGGTGCTTGGCGCATTGTCTCTTTAAGATGTTCAAAGGCCTTCGTTGCTTCTGGAGTCCATGAAAATGCATCTTTCTTCAATAATGTTGTTAGAGGTTCTGCTATTCTCCCATAATTCTTAACAAACTTGCGATAATACCCTGTCAACCCAAGAAATCCTCGTAGATGCTTTATGGATGTGGGGATTTTCCATTCCTTAATGGTTTTAATTTTTCTATGGTCTACCTTAACATGTTCATGAGATATAATATGACCCTATTCCACCTCTTGTACTCCAAAGAAACATTTGGAGTTTTTTGCATATAATTGTTTCTCCTCCAATAGTTTGAGTACCATGTCAACATGTTGGACATGATCCTTCCAAGACTTGTTGTAGATTAGTATATCATCAAAAAATACTAACACAAATTTTCTAAGGAATTTTTGGAAATGGAATTCATCAAACCTTGAAATGTAGAAGGTGCATTAGTAAGGCCAAAAGGCATGACCAAAAATTAATAATGACCCCCATGAGTTCTAAATTCTGTTTTTGGAATGTCTTTAGTCTTCATTCTGATTTGATGATATCCTGAACGAAGATCCAACTTGGTGAAGTAAATTGATCCATGAAATTGATCCAATAATTCATCAATGACAAGAATGAGAAATTCATCTTTAATAGTGAGCTTGTTGAGCTCCCTATAATCTGGACACATGCACCATGATCCATCCTTCTTGTGAACCAATACTACTGGAGTAAAGAAAGAACTTTGACTAAGTTGAATTATACCAGCCTCTAGCATTTCTGCAACCATACGTTCAATTTCACTCTTTTGGACATAGGGATATCTGTAAGGCTTGATGTTTGGAGGAACACTTCTTGGAATCAAATTAATAGCACGATCATGATCACGAATAGGTGGGAGGCCTTTGGGAGTCTCAAATACCTTGGAATGATTGTCCAATACCTTTTGGAGATCTGGAGAAATGGATGATTTCGATTTGGGAACCTCTAGTGAACATAATTGTGCAATTATGCCTCGTTGTTCTTTCTTTAAAAGCTTTGTCATTCCGTTAGAGCTGATTATCTTTCATGGTTTGCCTGCGATACCCCTTAATTCAACTTCCTTTCCTTTTGAAGAGAATTTCATGAAAAGTTCTTGAAAATTAAAAGCTATTGTACCCAAGGATTGTAGGCATTGGACTTCTAGTACAACATCAACACCACCCATTGGAATGGAAAGCATTGGGCTATTCAATACATATTCTCCCATAACAGCGTGATATTATGGCACTTTCCTGAGAAATTTATGGTCCTCCACTTGAAACCATCACTTAACGCTCTGGTGCTAGATATAGGAAGCAATTCAATTCCTTGGCTATCTTACAATGAACAAAATTATGGGTACTTCCCGAATCAATCAACACTATTACCTTTTTCTTCTTGATATGCCATTTTATCTTGATAGTTTGAGGAGTGGTAATTTTATCTTGATGGTCAGATTCATTTTTTTTTTTTCTAGGGTTTGTTCCTGGTGTATATCCTCTTCTTTTGACATTTCTTGTTCCTTTTCTTCCCCCTCTTTACAATCTATTCCAAATCCCCTATGATGACCTGAGTATAGACTGGTTCAGTAGAGCGAACTTGTGCGACGTGCCGCAGGTCACTGTTTCAACCTTAGGTTATGAAAATGATATCCAAAAAAACTACGGTCCGTCCTCTTTTTGTAACTTCTTAGGAAAATTAAATCTGATGATCAGAGTGAAAGTTATGACAATTTTTCCAAGGTGACCTGTTTGGAATGTAATTCAGGGGTCTGCAAAAACCCTAACTTCCTCAGATTATATCTCTGCAAATATAGCGAGACAAGATCTAAAATTCGGATTCGAGGTTCAAACCAATTTCCTCTCAAATGTGTTTTTTTTTGAGCTTCTGAAACTTCGTAGAGAAAGAGTTATAGTGAAAATTCCACACTTACCTATTTTAGATGAAATTATGGAGCTTGCAAAAATCCTAACTTCCTTAGATCATATCTCTGAAAATATAGCAAGAAAAAATCTGAAATTCAGACCAGAGGTTCAACGCGATTTAGTCTCAAAGGGATTTTTCTTTTAGCTTTTAAAACATCACAGAAAAAAAAGTTATAGAGAAAATTCCATGATGACCTATTTGGAGCAGCGAAACCATAGAATCCAAAGCTCTGATACCAAATGTTATGAAACCAGCTCACAAAAAGATAGAAAAGATAGATCAGCGCCTTAGAATTCAGCCTGTTTGAAGGGGAAACCTCCTTTACATTACACAAATGAAAAATTCTTGGATGATTCAAATGACAAAACCTCCTTTCTATATATAGAAGTCTAAGGGGTCACAATATAACCAAGTCGACCTAACAATAATAATATAAAGGCACAAAAATAACAATAGAGGGATCCTTGGGGCACAACAATAACAATAAGGGATACATCGACAATAATAATGGGGGAATCAATAGTATTATAAGGACCTAACACTTAGAATCCCAGTTCTTGGATAGTTTCATGACGATACGTGCCATGGTAGAAGGGATGTATCATGAGTTTAAACAAGGTAGAGTTGAAGGCACTTCATCACCTAGACCAAACAAAGCAGCAAAGGAACCTTTTCTTTTTGTCCCTTCAGATAAAGAAGATAAAGGAAAAGGAGGAATGCAGCCTCCACCATCTCCTCCATCATCACCATCATCGTCATCATCATCGTCTTCTTCTCATAAAACTAGTTCTTCTAAGAAGAAGAAAAAGAAATCCTCTTTGATCAAATTAGATGTAAAATTTGATTTGCCAATTTATGACAGAGAACTTAATGTTGAAAATATTGATAATTGGATAAGGAAAATTGATGTATATTGCAGGGTGCAAAAAGTTGATTCAGAAAGGAAGAAGATCCAGCTTGATAGGCTTCGACTTGGAGGAACCACACTTGTGTGGTGGGAAGTCAAGACACAAACAGATCTCCAAAAGCATGGTAAAATCATTTCAACTTGGAATGAATTTGTTTCTGCCATTAAAAAGAAATTTTATCCTTTGGCTTATATGCAGCAAGAAATGACGAGTTGGAAAACACTACGTCAATTGAAGGGTCAAAGTGTTCAGAGTTATACTCAGGAATTTCGTAAGAGAGCGTTAACATTAGGCATATCATTGGACTCACCAGAGACATTGTTAAAATACATAGGTGGTCTTCATAGTTATTTGAAGCATACTATACTTATGTTTAATCCAACTAGCTTAGATGATGTATCTATCCAAGCAACTCATCTAGAGGCTAGAGGTAAAAATGTAACCCCAGATGTTGGGAAATCATCCAAATTTATTGGGAACAAGAATAAAGGCAAGAAGAACTGAAATGGAAGGAGAGGAAAACAAACACGATGAAGAAGGATAAACCTTCATGCACTCATTGTAATAAGGAAGGACACGATGAGGCACAATACTAGTCTTTGCATCCAGAATTGAAGCCTAAGAAGTTCGGGGGCAAAGAGCGAAAGAATGTTGCTACTATTCAAAAGGACTCGGGATCAGACTCAGGTGACGAAACAACGGTTATATCTATAGGTATAAAAGGTAAAGATTTTAAAGCATCTACAAGTAATTCTTCGCATTCTGTTGATAATGAAAGTTATGAGAGGAAAAGAAATTAGCTATTTCATATTAGAGTCATTTCCAAGCACACTAAAATTGATACTTTATTTGATAGTGGGCCACAAGTTAATTTGATTTCTGAAACAATTGTAAAGAAGTCGGGTCTAGAAACAAAACCTCATAAAATTCCATATCCATTAGGTTGGGTGTGTGATAAAACAAAGCTACAAGTTACAAAACAATGTAAACTTCGTTTTGCTATTGGGTCAACATTTGTAGATGAGGTTGAGTTAGATATATTCCCATTGGACAGATGTGGAATTGTATTAGGAAGTCCATAATTGTACGATAGAAAAGATATCTTCTATTGAGCTGAAAATAAGTATCAACTCACTAAGGATGGAACTGAATATATTGTAAGGGCTCATAAACTCAAAGATAACTTCTCTCTCATAAATTCAAGACAGATGAAAATAATTGTAAATTCAAGTAAGAAATTTTTACTAATGATTGTAAAAGAAAAGGATCTTGATAAATCCAATGCATTCCAAGGCTGTAATCCTAAACAGAAAGCAGATCTAGTTAAAGTTGTTTCCGATTATGATATTCTGTTTCAAGAGCCTAAAGGGCTTCCACCCAAGCGAGAGATAACACATGAAATTTATTTGCAGCAAGATGCTCCACTACCTAACATTGGAATGTACATGTTATCAGCTCTAGAGAATGCAAAGATAAAGAAGTAGGTACAGGAGTTGCTCGATAAAGGGTTTATTAGACCAAGCACATCACCGTGTGGATCACCTATTGTGTTGGTGCGAAAGAAAGACGGTTCGTGGAGAATGTGCATTGATTTTAGAGCACTAAATAAAATCACAATAAAGAATCGTTATCCTCTTCCTTGTATTGATGATTTATTAGATCAATTAAAAGATGCAGCTTACTTCTCTAAATTATACTTGCAAAGAGACTACCATCAGATTAGAGTTGCAGAACATGATGTATGGAAAATTGATTTCAAGACGAAGCAAGGACTTTATGAATGGTTGGTTATGCCTTTTAGCTTAACTAACGCTCCTGCTACGTTTATGCGAGTCATGAATGATGTATTTAGACCATTTATTGATGATTTTGTAATAGTCTATTTAGTTGATATTCTTGTTTTTAGTAGGACATGGGATGAACATGTAAAGCATGTAAAGCATATTTTAGATGTTTTAAAAAGAGAAAATCTCTATGTGAAACTGTCAAAATGTGAATTTGGCAGAGCATCTTTGAATTATTTGGGTTATAAGGTAAGGGGTGGTGAATTGAAGATAGATCCCTCTAAGGTCGAAGTCATAGTAAATTGGAGTAAACCCAATACTGCTACAGAAGTTAGAAGTTTCTTAGGGGCAACACAATATTGGAGAAAGTTTATTGCTAAATTTTTGTTGATTGTAGCCCCTTTACATGCTTTGACAAGTGTGAAATAGGTGTTTCAGTGGGGAGGCAAACAACAAAAATCCTTCGACACATTGAAAGAAAGGATCAGTACAACGCCAGTACTAGCACTACCAGAGCTTCAACATCCATTTGAGATCAAGACAGATGCAAGTGAATATGCCATGGGGGTAGTGTTGATGCAGCATAGAATGCCTATATGCTTTCATTCTGAGACATTTACATCAGCAGTAGTTAACCATCCTACATATGATAAAGAATTGTATGCATTAGTTTAGAGTGTTAAAAAGTGGAAACATTACATAATGGGTAAAGAAACAATCATACACACAGATCATCAACCACTTCAATATTTACACTCACAAACTAAATTTCAACAATCAAGACATTACAAGTGGATGGGTTTTCTACAACAATTTCATCTTGTTATCAAATATAAGAAGAATAAGGTTGCATACATGTTATCAAGACCAATTATAAATGCATCCACAATACTTAACCATAATTCAGTAATTCATGAAAGTTACATTGAACAATATGCTCAAGACATAGATTTTAAGGATGTATATGCAACTTTAAGTCATGGCAAGTAGGTAGAAGAATTGGATTACAGGAAAACTCTATATCATTTGGGAAAGTTATGCATTCCACAAACTGAAAGAGTTAACATAATTCAAGAAGCACATACTTCTCTGATATCAGGTAATTTTGGTGTAAGTAAAACAATTGCACAATTACAAAGGTTCTGTTATTGACCACTAATGAATGAGACCGTTTCTAGATATATCAAAGGATGTATTATGTGTGCTACAAGCAAGCTAAGTAATAGAAAATTAGGCTTGTATACTCCACTTCCAATTCCTTCTCGTCCTTGGGAAAGTGTTTCCATGAATTTTTTTGGGGGATTGACAAAGTCTGGAAAGGGTCATGATTATTTGCATGTAGTTGTGGATAGGTTCAGTAAGATGTGTATTTTGATACCATGTAATAAACAGGTCACAATTGAACAAACTGCAAAGTTGTTCTTTCAAAATGTATGGGTTCATTTTGGGTTACCCACTTCTATTGTATCTGATCGAGATTCTTGATTTGTTGGGAAATTTTGGTCAAGTCTATGGGAGTTAATGGACACCAAGTTAAAGAAGAGCACAACATTTCATCCACAAACATATGGTCAGACATAAGTGGTCAACATGACAGTGATACAGTTGCTTCGAGGATATTGCAGCAAGCATCCCAAACTTATGAGCATTTGTGTTATGTGCATCATTCTTACAACGATGAAAAACATTCTTCTACTCAAAGATATCCTTTTGAGACTTGTTTTGGTTTTATACGAAATTCTCCCTTGGATTTTGTCTTTGGTAAAGACATAACAATTGATGGACACAATGATGTGGACAAAGGAACCAAGTTCATTGAAAAAATCCAGGAAATTCATCAGGCAATACAAGAATAGCTGGAAAGAATCCAAGCAAAGTATAAGGTACGACATGATAAGCATCGAGTTGAGCATAGTTTTCAAGTTGGTGATCAAGTCTGGTTGTACATCAGCAAAGAAAGGCTGCAAGGGGAAGGTAAAAAGTTAAAACCAATTAGATATGGTCGTTTCAAAATACTTGATAAAATTGGTGAAAATGCTTTCCTCCTTGATCTATCAACTTATATGAAAATCTATTCAGTCGTTAATGTTGAAAACTTATGGCTGTATGAACCTTCATTGATTGAAGATCCTGAAGCGCAAGGTCAACTACCTTCCATTGAGGTTCTGTAACTTGCCGAGTACCTTAATCAGTTACAGTAGGACACATTTCTTGACAAGAGGATAAGAAATTCGCGACAGGGGAACTTTGAGTATCTTCGAGTTGGACTCAAAGGTAAAAATCCAAGTAAAGCACGATGGATAGAGATTAGGAAAGTGAAGGAACTTTATCCTCACTTACTCGATAGCTAAACCAACTTTTGGTGGACCAAAAGCTTCCATTGGGGAGGAGTGATCCAAAATGGATTCAGCATAGCCTCCAGATCAAAAGTCTTCAAATACAGGTGAAAGTGGAATCATGTTGAAGTGCTCATTAATATGAAGCCAATGGTGCAAACAGTGTGTAAATCTGAGTTTGGATGAGGAAATTAGAGCCAATTAAAGATTAGGTCAAAAAGTCAATACCTACATCAACAGGACATGTGGCAACCCGAGAAAGAGTCATAGGTCCTTGATGATGTCAGTGCAGAAGGTGATGTGGCAATTTGCGATTGGTTCATACCACAAGTGATGGGATCAATGAACAAGAGTGGAGATCATCCGATCAAAGGATATCAATGCATATCGTGTCGAAACATGCAAACAGGTTATCCTAGAAAACGGACGTGATAAAGTTATGCAAAAGAAGTTAAACTCCTTTGAGTTTCGGCAGGGAAGCGGTAAGTGTTTTATCGCGTGCCTTCAAGGCAGGAAATAGTTTTCTACCAAGAGCATGTGATTCCAATCAACGGTCGACACGTAGCATCCTGAAACCACTTTCTCTTGTGCCTTCAGAGAATTAGAAGACGTGCTAGTTGAAGTGCGAGATCGCGCGACAACCATCGGATTCCACAGGACAAATCAATGGTGCAGGTTGTTCGGATTAGTTGATGAGCGGGATGCGATAGCCGTCAGATTGTTTGTTCTCGAGATTAGTGCCAGGAAAAGGCCGGACGGTCGGGGTCCACCCCGTGCCCGTCGGTCCTTTGGTTTATAGTCTGTTTCTATTATAAACATATTATTTTGCGTTTATTGCTGTTTGTAACTATACGTGGTATATAAATACCATAACACATAAAAGTTGACGAAGAGTGTGTTGCGAAAAGTTCCAGGGGGTTTGGAGGTCATAGTGACCAAGTACGGTTGAGTGTATACTTGTTTCAACTCGAAGATTCAAGTTGAAACAACGGTGAGATCCATTTTCATGTTTGAGACTTTGTTTTTGAGCTCACACCTGTAACAACTATTTGAAGACATAATTAAGAGGTCAACACTGGAAGCGAAAGGACCAGGAGATGTAGTCGGGAAGTTTGGTGAACTCCTTTATCAATTTTGGTTGTGTTGATGTGTTTGATTGTGTTTTTATAATTGTTTAAGTGTTTATGTTATTTGCAATCTTATCGATCCATTGCGCTAAGTAACATAGGCAACTTCACACATAGTCTGTAATACCTTTTTCAATATCAGATCACATTAAGCTCGATAATGGATGCTTGGTGGTCTTCCTGCTTGTCATCAACTATTTCATAAATCCTAGGAATGATTTGACCTACATCCCCAACTATCTGCTCCTCTTGAGCACTATAAATCTAAGGTCTGCCACCCTAATACAACGGACAATCCTTCTTGCGATTATCTCTACCAAAAAACCAACACTTCAAAAGGTTCTCTGTCATTGCCTTTATTTTTTTGCTCCACAGGCTGAGACCCATGTCCTTTCTTAGTTGCATTGAACTTCTTATGTGAGGCCACATTTTCCTTCTCACCAGCATCATAAAATCTTCCTCCCTTCTTGGTCCATTTTCCTTTAGTCTTCTCGCTACCCTTCCAGTCACGTTTGAACTCAAGCTTTCACTTTGATTATTCATAGCGATGCTTAAAATTCCTAATGGCTTCATCTAATAACTGAGGCTCATCAAACTCAATCAGGCTTTGAATGATAATGAAAATTTGTCAATGAACCTTTGGATCTTTACTTTCTCATCCTTGAGATAGGGCACATATCTCAACAACTCTAGAAATATGGTTATATATTCTTCATTTTTCATGGAACCTATCTTGAGCTCATATAATTCATTGGCCTTTCCATCATAATACCTCTCAGACAGGTACTTATTCCTGAAGAGTCTTTCAAATTCTTCCCAAGTCAGCTCCTCTTCTTGATGCCTCTGACATGCTTGACATCTACCTATTAGCTTTGCTATAACTATGGTTTTTTAAAGGCCGAATATAAGCCTATTCGTATTGATTATGCTCAAAATAAGCTCATGGCACTCATATTCCTTCTTCTCCTTCATTCCGCTTACTCTCTCTTAACCCCGCTACCTCTTTTTTTCCTCCAAAACCCGACATAAACCCTTGTTTCTTCAAGTCCCGAGCACAAAGCATAAACCCCCATAACACCGCATCCACATGACCTCGCGCTTCCATAAACCTTCATTGCCTTTTAATCATAGTCATCGATCACCACACCCTGATCTAATGGTCCTCCATCGCACCTGAAGAAAATCTGTGCGATTGAATCCCTACCGTCCATCATTTCCGCCACGATTGGACGGTGTCCGCTCTCCCCATGCCCATGAATTAACACCGTGTTAATGCGTGATGGAGGGTGGTTTTCCTCTCTCCTTGCCGCCATGCATCGTGTGCTGAATGGGATCGTGCACGGCACCCTTTTACCGCCTAACGCCAAACTCCGGTGCGATCAATACCACTTACTGCCCATCCTTCATCCCCACCCGTTAATCTTCCTCATTTTCAGCTATTACAAGCTTCTTTTGCTGTTGATTGCTCACTTTTCATTCTTCTTCTGTTCTAAGCTGTGCTTGATATGTTTTATTTCTGAGCTCTTGATGTTTGGCATTAGAGGAGCTGTCATCCTATCTCTGTGTTAAAGTCTTGTATGTATCAGTGAATAAGCTATTCAGGTTTCTTTTCACCTAATTCCAGAAAGCTGTCATCCTGTCTGTGCATTAGGGAATTAGATTTGTAGACTTCTTTACTGGTTGCAGCCAACCATCACATGGTCTTGTGCATCTGCTGGTGTGGTCAGTATTCTCCACCTTCATCCGATCCTTAAATTGTGAGTAATTGGTGGTCTAAAGCCTTATAGTCTGGGGGTGTTCACGCATGTTTGGAGTTAAAGAAAGTAGAAGTGGTTATCTGGCTTGAACAAGCATCATTCCCTCCATTCATCCATTTGCAACAATAAGTTGAATTTGTATGTTCCCGAGCATTTCCAAGCTACAACCTAAGAGAGTTTCTTAGGGTGATAACATTAATTAGTGCCGTTGCTGAGGAGAGGAGGTTGCAGCTCAGCTTCCCGGGGAGAACGACACAGTTCCAGTTTTGATGATAGACAAAGTTTGGACACATTTCTGTTTGTAATCATCTATCCAGTGACTCCACATTATAGTTCTGGCTTAGTTTGTGAGGCATACCCGGAGAAATCCTCAGAAATCACCAGTTGACCCAGTTCCTGACCTTGAGAAGATTGCCAAGCAAAGGAAAACATCACAGAAAGGAGCATTAGGATCAGGTAAGTCTAAGAATTCTTATGCATCTCTGCAAGAGAAGATTATAGCTGAGGATATACAGTTTGAAGATTTAGAGCCTAGCATTGTTAGTGAAGAAATACCTTCAGAGATTCATAAAGCTCCTTGTTCATCTAGTTCCTCTTTGGATCTCAGTCCAAGGAAAGCCTCCCATACACTCCCTCATACTCCTTTGTTTCTGTCATCCATTTCACTGCTCCCTACTGTTCAAACTGCCAGTATCCTTTCACCTACCCCAGTCATGGCAGGCCAGCAAGCACCCACAAATATGGAAAGAATCATAGTTGCTAGGTATGGACCCCTGGTCTTGCATGTCCCTTTGAATGTCATGCCTGCAAGAGAGTATCAGAAATATATGCTTAAGTTCACTGGTATAGAGGGAGTAACAACTGAAGAACACCTTGAGTCTTTTTATAGTTATGCTGATAACCTAGATATCAGTAAAGACGATGTGTGGATGAGAGTGTTTGTCTAGAGCCTTGATGGAGAGGCCAGAAAGTGGTTCAGAGAATTGCCCTCTAGGTCCATAGCAGACATTGAAGCCTTGGATGATGTATTCTTGAAGCATTAGGGAGATGAGAAAGACCTACTCTATTACCATACAGAGTTTGGGAGCTTCAAGAGGGAGAATTGGGAATCATTGCCTGATTTTAATAAAAGATTCAATCATATGTATAGTAAGATACTAGCTGAAGTAAAGCCTACCCCCACCTCTGCCAAACTCACCTATGCCAATGCTTTTGACTCTGATTTTTGCTTACTTTTGAAAGAAAGAAGATGTGCCGCTCTAACTGAAATGCAGGATGAAGCTTTAGAGGTGGAATCTAATATCATGGCTGAAGAAAAGCTCAAAAGTCAGGTTGATAGAAGGAGGCAGAGAGGTGAGGCTTCTTCTTCCTCTACTTCATCTTCAGAACCTAAGTTAGACAAAATTACTAAAATGATAGAGTCACTAGTTGCTGAGATATCTAAGCTGAGCAGAGCTCTGGAAAAGCAAGGCTTCCAAAAACATTTTCTCCAAGAAACCCAAATCCATTCAGAAGAGCAAATGAGCAAGTGCAGATCATTTAGAGGGGTAAAGAGGCCCATGAAGAACAAAGAGTGAAGGCTTGTTGGGTCCCTATAATACTAGTGATTACCCCATTACTATTGTAGTTATACCCCTTATTTATATTGTTGTGCCCCTATTACCCCCATGTTGTTATTTCTGTGCCCCATAGAATCCCCCTATTGTTATTTTTGTGGCTTTATATTATTATTGTTAGGTCGGCTGGGTTATATTATGACTCCTTAGACTCCTATATATAGAAAGGAGGTTTTGTCATTTGAATCATCCAAGAATTGTTCATTTATGTAATGTAAAGGAGGTTTCCCCCTCGAAGAGGCTGAATTCTAAGGCGTTGATCTATATTTTCTATCTTTTCTTGAGCTGGTTTCATAACATTTGGTATCAGAGCTTTGGATTCTAGGGTTTCGCTGCTCCAAACAGGTCATCGTGGCATTTTCGCTATAACTTTTTTTCTGTGATGTTTCAGAAGTAAAAAAAAAAACCATTTTAGAAGACATCGCGCTGAACCTTGGGTCCGAATTTCAGAGCTTTTCGCGCTATATTTTCGGAGTTATGATCTGAGGAAGTCGGTCTTTTTGCAGACTCCTGAATTACATTCCAAACAGGTGACCTGGGGAAAATCGTCATAACTTTCTCTCTGGGGATCAGATTGAAATTTCGTAAGAAGGTACAGAAAGGGGACGGACTGTAGTTTCTTGTGTGCGATTTTCAGATCCAAAGATTGAAACAGTGACTCGTGGCACGTCGTACAAGTTCGCCCTACTGAATTAGTCTAAAAGAAAGTCACTGTGGGAGATTGTGCATAACTCTTTCTTGGAGAATCCAATTTGGATCAGACTTGCGGCATTGGAAAGAGGACGCAGAAGGCTACTACAGATCACAATTTCAGAACTGGATGATCCGAAATTACAGAGATACATCAGATTCAATATCAGGCTTCTGCAAAGTGAAAAAAGGTGTGTAGTTTTTTTTTTTTTTTTTGCATAAGCTTGGTTTAACGGAATTCAAAGGGCATAGTAAAGCATTATTATCGGTAACTTATGCCCCGAAAGAAAATGAAAACACCTAGTAAGGAACCTGAAAGCTCTAGCATGACTCATGAAGAAGAGGAAGAAATGATACATGATATATCAAAATTACAAGAACAAGTGCAACACATGTCACTCTCACAAAAGCTAACAGAAGCTAAGATAAATGGCGTGGAATCTAAGGTAAATGGCGTGGAATCTAAGATAAAGGGAATGGAAGCTAAGATGGATGATTTGAAGGCAGACATGGCAGATTTGAAGACAGATTTGAAGACCGATTTGAAGACAGACATGGCAGATTTGAAGACAGATTTGACAAATTTTCTACAAGAAATACTTACTAATGGTGAAAAGGTTGTAAAGGAAACTCATGATGTGAACAAAAGAGTTGTTAATCATGATTCCATAGACTCTAATGTTGGATCGAAGACCCACCATATTCCAAAAATTGATATGAGGAAGTTTGATGGCAAGGATCCCGCCACATGGATATTGCAGATGGAGCAGTTCTTCGATCTCAATAATGTGCAAAACACACAAAAGGTACGTATGGCAACTTTATATTTGGAACCAAATCAGTTTGTATGGTATCAATGGCTTTGCTCTCGTAAACAATTTATCACTTGGGCAATTTTTACGGAAGAATTGATAGCACATTATGAGGATACAAAAAGCAACACTTTTTTTAGCCAATTGATAAGTCTCAAACAAAAGGGTTCAATAATGGAGCACATTGAGGAGTTCCAAAAATTGAACATAAGGGTAAAAGATATTCCAGAGGAGCATAGGATTGATGTGTTCATAGGGTCTTTAAAGGATAATATCCAACATGATGTTCGCCTTTGGGAACCTGATTCATTAGAGAAGGCATTCAGGTTAGCAAGAAAAATGGAAAGCAAAATTATGGCAACCAGGAAGCATACCACTCACAACTATAAAGACGGAGGTGTTGTTGCCCCTAGTCTTCCACAACCTATAAGGTTGACACCACAACAATTGGAAGAAAAAAGAGCAAAAGGGCTTTGTTACAGTTGTGATAGCAAATACACTAAAGGCCATAAGTGTGCTGAGAAGAAATTATTCTACATAGATTGTGAAGAGGAAGAAGAAAGGGAGCAAGAAAGGTCAAAAGAAGAGGATATACTCGAGGAACAAAGCCTAGATGAAGAACAAATAAATCCAACCATATCTTGTAATGCATTAGCAGGAATTACCACTCCTCAAACCATCAAGATAGAAGGACAAATCAAGAAGAAAAAGATAATAGTGTTGATTGATTCAGGAAGCACACACAATTTTATTCATTGTAGGGTAGCAAAAGAATTGAATTGCTTCCTATATCCAGCACCAGAGTGTCAAGTGATGATTGCAAATGGAGGAACAATAAATTGCTCTGGAAGGTGCCATAATATCAAGCTATCCATGGGAGAATATGTATTGACTAGCCCAATGCTTTCCATTCCAATGGGAGGTGCTGATGTTGTACTAGGAGTCCAATGGCTACAATCCTTGGGTACAATAGCTTTTAATTTTCAAGAACTTTTCATCAAATTTTCTATAGAAGGAAAGGAAGTTGAATTAAGGGGTATTGCAGGGAAACCAGGAAAGATAATCAGCTCTAATGGTATGACAAAGCTTCTAAAAAAGGAGCAAAGAGGTGTAATTGCACAATTATGTTCGCTAGATGTTTCCACATTGGAATCATCTATTTCTCCAGATCTCCAAAAAGTCCTGGACAATCATTCCAAGGTATTTGAGACTCCCAAAGGTCTCCCACCTATGCGTGATCATGATCATGCTATTCATCTGATTCCAGGAAGTGTTCCTCCAAACATCAGGCCGTACAGATATCCCTATGTCCAAAAAAGTGAAATTGAACGTATGGTTGCAGAAATGCTAGAGGCTGGTATAATTCAACCAAGTCAAAGTTCTTTCTCTGCTCCAGTAGTATTGGTGCACAAGAAGGATGGATCATGGCGCATGTGTTCGGATTATAGGGAGCTCAACAAGCTCACTATTAAAGATAAGTTCCCCATTCCTGTCATTGATGAATTACTGGATGAATTGCATGGATCAATTTACTTCACCAAGTTGGATCTTCGTTCGGGATATCATCAAATCAGAATGAAGATTGAAGACATTCCAAAAACGGCATTTAGAACTCATGAGGGTCATTATGAATTTTTGGTCATGCCTTTTGGCCTTACCAATGCACCTTCAACATTTCAAGGTTTGATGAATTCAATTTTCAAACCATTCCTTAGAAAATTTGTGTTAGTATTTTTTGATGATATACTAATCTACAGCAAGTCTTGGAAGGATCATGTTGAACATGTTGACAAGGTGCTACAACTATTGGAGGAGAAACAATTATATGCAAAAAGATCCAAATGTTTCTTTGGAGTCCAGGAGGTGGAATATTTGGGTCATATTGTATCTCATGAAGGAGTTAAGGTAGACCCTAGCAAAATTAAAGCCATTAAGGAATGGAAAATCCCCACATCCATAAAGCATCTGCGAGGATTTCTTGGGTTGACAGGGTATTATCGCAAATTTGTTAAGAATTATGGGAGAATAGCAGCACCTCTAACAACATTATTGAAGAAAGATGCATTTTCATGGACTCCGGAAGCAACAAAGGCCTTTGAACATCTTAAAGAGGCAATGTGCCAAGCACCGGTCTTAGCTACACCAGACTTCACAAAAACCTTTATTGTGGAATGTGATGCTTCAGGAAATGGAATTGGTGCTGTTCTAATGCAAGATGAAAGACCCATTGCTTTTGAAAGTCGTCCAATCAAGGGAAAGTTTTTAAGCAAAGCTATTTATGAGAAGGAAATGTTGGCAATACTCCATGCACTTAAGAAATGGCGACCCTACCTAATGGGAAGACACTTCAAGGTAAAAACGGATCATGATAGCCTTAAATACTTTTTAGAACAAAGATTATCCTCTGAAGAGCAACAAAAGTGGGTCACA
Organism: Pinus tabuliformis; assembly: GCA_031772625.1. Lineage (NCBI taxonomy): Eukaryota > Viridiplantae > Streptophyta > Pinopsida > Pinales > Pinaceae > Pinus > Pinus tabuliformis. Next base: position 531,418,446 of record CM062806.1, read on the forward strand.
AAGATGTTGGGTTATGACTTTGAAATCATCTACAAAAAGGGAAGCAAAATGTGGTGGCAGATGCACTCTCAAGAAAGGATGAGGATGTGGAAGCATTGTTGTGCGCCATTTCTATTATCCAACCAGATTGGATAAACGAAGCAAGGGAGGAATGGAAGAATGACGAAGAAGTGTGGGCACTTATTCGAAAGCTACAACAAGATTCCAGTACGTCTGATACATTTAGTTGGAAAAATGATTCGTTATGGTACAAAGATCGCTTATACCTCTGTAAGAATTCCCAGCTAAAACAAAAGATTCTTATGGAATTGCACACTTCTCCCTTAGGAGGGCACTCAGGATTTTTAAAAACTTACCACAGGGTTAAGAAGGAATTTTTTTGGGATGGCCTTAAATCAGATATTCAAAAGTTTGTGGCGGAATGTTTGGTTTGCCAACAAAATAAAGTTGAAACAATTAAGACACTGGGTCTATTACAACCTTTATCCATTCCAAGCCAACGTTGGGAGGAGGTTTCAATGGATTTTATCACAGGTTTACCCAAGTCTGAGGGAAAGAGTGTCATCATGGTGGTAGTTGACAGACTTACCAAGTATGCACACTTTTGTGCATTATCAAATCCATTTAAAGCCAGTACAGTTTCTACTGCATTTATGGAAACAATTCAAAAGCTACATGGAAACCCGAAGATTATTGTAAGTGACAGAGATCCCATTTTCACTGGAAATTTTTGGACAGAATTATTTTCTTGTCTTGGTACTCAGTTAGCTCATAGCTCATCTTATCATCCTCAATCTGATGGGCAAACTGAGATAGTAAACAAATGTTTGGAAGGATATCTTCGTTGCTTTGTATCTGATAAACAGACACAATGGGTCAAATGGTTGCCTCTGGCTGAATGGTGGTATAACACTTCCTTCCATACAACAACAAAAATGACCCCATTTATGGCACTTTATGGGTATCAACCACCATCCGTCACATCATATTTAAGAGAAAATTCTAAGGTTCAGGCAGTGGAACATCACATCGAACATCAACAACAAGTCCTCCAACTCTTAAAGGATAACCTCGTGTTGGCACAAAATAGAATGAAACAACAGGAGATCAACATCGCAGTGAAAGAAGTTTTGATGTAGGTGATTGGGTATTCCTACGGCTACAACCATATAAGCAAATGTCCCTAAAGCAAGCTAAGAAGGATAATAAATTATCACCAAAGTATTATGGTCCGTACAAGGTGTTGCAAAAGATTGGTACTATGGCATACAAATTGGAGCTTCCTGCAGCTTCTCGATTGCACCCAGTTTTCCATGTTTCATGTTTAAAGAAGGTTATAGGCGACAAGCTCCCAGTTCAAACAATATTGCCAGAACTTGACGAGGAAGGAAAAATTATATTGGAACCGGAAGCAGTCACAGAAACAAGGACTCGACAGCTACGAAATCGATCAATTTCAGAGTATCTTATCAAGTGGAAGAACTTATCCGCTGAAGATTCCACATGGGAGGATGAGAATTTTATGCAGAAGTATCCAGAACTACTCAAGCGTTGAGGACAACACTTTTTTGAAGGAGAGGGGCATGTTGGGTCCCTATAATACTAGTGATTACCCCATTACTATTGTAGTTATACCCCTTATTTATATTTTTGTGCCCCTATTACCCCCATGTTGTTATTTTTGTGCCCCATAGAATCCCCCTATTGTTATTTTTGTGGCTTTATATTATTATTGTTAGGTCGGCCGGGTTATATTATGACTCCTTAGACTCCTATATATAGAAAGGAGGTTTTGTCATTTGAATCATCCAAGAATTGTTCATTTATGTAATGTAAAGGAGGTTTCCCCCTCGAAGAGGCTGAATTCTAAGGCGTTGATCTATATTTTCTATCTTTTCTTGAGCTGGTTTCATAACAAGGCTCCCTTCCAGAACATAGTCATGGAAGAGGAGCAGTTTGAAGAAGAGGATGAAATCCATTGCATGGAAGATAAAGGCAGTGCTGCCTTTTTGACATTGGTTGCCTATGAAGAATCATTACTCCAAGACCAAACCAGTCAGAAGTGGGATAGAGAGGCTGTTCTACAGACTGATGAGCATCAAATATATAATCTGAGGTCAAAAGCAAGCAATGTCAAGGAAAATCCTGCCCAAAGAGTTGTAGTCCCAACAGAGCAATAAAATATCAGGCAAAAAAGACTAGCAGTTGATCTTGTCATCCCTAAAGCACCAGCTTAAGAGGTAAGAGGTCCTGACAAGTCCCCTTCCCCTTTCAGTTTTGAATCAGAAGTCCAGAAGTTAAAAATATTTTTGCCTTTGATAGAACTTGTAAAGAGTGAAGTTTTTAGAAAACCTATCCTTGATGCCCTTGAGTTAATAGCCTCACCAACCTCTACTGACTACGTCAATTTGCAAGATGATAAGTTTGCAGTTGTGCTTAGCCCAAAGACTGAACCTGCTGATAATAGCTCCCCATCATTCTATGTCTCATTGACCATTCATGACAAAACCCTCCATAACTACCTGCTAGACATAGGGGCCAGCCACAATTTGATGCCTAAAGCTTTCATGGAAGAGTTACGCCTTGATATCACTAGACCATATCATGAATTATTCTCATTTGATTCAAGAAAGGTAAAATGCCTAGGATTAATCAAAGACCTAGCCATTACCCTAACTCAGTTTCCCACGAAGAGCATGATTATGGATATTGTGGTAGCAGATGTCCCTCCCAAGTTTGGCATTAAGAGACTAGGTGGGACATTACAAAATGATTTATCCTATGCCATTGTCCCAGTCTTTGGAGGGGAAGCAGGAGATTGTACAGAGAAGCACATCTAGCCTACATCGTTAGTAATGAGGAGAATCCTTCAAATCATCGCATTTATGTTGTGGACACCGATTTTGGAGCATGTATCTTCTAAATTGAATAATCCTACAAGGCCTAATTGTAGCTTAAGAAACCAATAGTTCAGGCTGAGGGAGAGCAAGGAAGTCAGGTTTGGGAAATTTTCTTTGATGGGGCATGTTCTAGGGAGACTACAGGAGCAGGGGTGGTGCTGTTTTCTCCAAAACAAGAGAGCACACATCTGTCTTTTAAGTTGGCTTTCCAAGTCACCAACAATATAGCAGAGTATGAGGCTCTGATATTGGGCCTTAACGCAACTAAAGACAAAGGAATCAGAAACATAAAGGTGTTTGGAGATGTCGATCTTATCATTCACCAAGTAAATAAAACATTTCAAGCAAAGCACCCAAGGCTGAAATCATATAGAGACGAGGTATGGAGACTCAAAGATTCTTTTGATAGTTTTTGTATCTCATATATCCCTAGAGTCAGAAATTAGCTTGTTGATTCCCTTGCTGTGTCTGCTAGCATGTTTATTCCTCCCATGCCTCCCAGACTAGTTTATGAAGTTCAAATGAAATATAGACCATCTTTGCCTGATAATGTCCAGCATTGGAAAGTTTTTGAAGATGATGATGAAGTGAATAGGTTTCTACAAGTCATTGATGAATTCTATGTAATGCAAATTGATCAAGAGAATGAAGCCTTAGGAGAAAGTCCCCAGTCCCAACTTAGAAACAAAATTGGCAAAAATAACATTGTTCAGCTGTCTAGCAATCACATACCTAAAGGTCTAGTCTCGTTAGAAAAGTTGTTTGAGAAGAATGATGTGCCTTATAAGGTTGCCCAAAAAGAAGATCAATCTGCAGTCTATAAGCATAGCATAGGGAGTCCAAAACATCCAAGATATGTAAATCTGTCCACCCATCTATCTGCTGACTAGAGTTCTAAATACTGCAATTTAATGAATCAATTTGCTGATGTTTTTGCCTGGGAATATAGTGACCTAAAAAATTATGACAAAAAGATCATCCAGCACAAAATCCCTTTAGAGAAAGACACCATCCCTTTTAAGCAGAAGCTGAGACCAATAAATCCCTTGCTCCTCCCTCTGATTGAAAAAGAAATCAAGAAGTTGCTGGCTGCCAAAATCATAGTCCCTCTCAGATATTCAAAATGGGTAGCCAATTTGGTAGTGGTAAGGAAGAAAAGTGGAGAAATCATGCTCTGCGTTGATTTCAGAAACTTAAACCAATGCTCTAAGAAAGACAATTATCCTCTACCCAAGATGGACCATTTGCTACAAAAGGTCTCAGGAGCGAAAGTAATGCCTTTCTTGGATGGATTTTTGAGGATATAATCAGGTTGTCGTACATCGAGACAACCAAGAGAACACTGCATTCACCACTCCTTGGGGCACTTTTATGTATTCCAAGATGCCTTTTGGGTTGATGAATGCTAGAGCCACCATTCAGAGAGCTATGGATATAACATTTGTGGGAGAGAAGGAAAAATTTGTCCTTGTCTACCTTGATGATATAACAGTGTACTCCATCAGCCATCAAGGCCATTTGTAGCATTTGAAGAAAGTGTTCCTAAAGTGCAGAAGGTTTTGGATTTCAGTCAATCCTAAAAGGTCACAGTTTGCTTTAGAAGAAGGCAAGTTGTTAGGACATGTTGTTTCTGCTGCAGGTGTCAGAATCGACCCAGAAAGAGTAAGGGCAATACAGACCTTGTCTGTCCCGAGATCAAAGAAGGATATCCAATCCTTTCTGGGTAAGATAAATTTCGTAAGGAGTTTTATCCCAAATTTTGCAGAACTTGTAAAACACATTACCTCCATGTTAAAAAAGGGGTCAGAAATCAAATGGACTGATGCAGCAAGAAGATACTTTGATTCCATTAAGAAAGCCATTATGGAAGCTCCTACTTTGATCAGCACAGATTAAAGCAAGGAGTTCCATATATTTTCATTTGCCTTTGATGACACCCTTGCAGCAGTTTTGATGCAAGCAGATGAGGAAGGCTTAGAACATCCAGTGGCATTTTTTAGCAAAACCTTAAGGGTTGCTAAGTTTAGGTATGATATCATTGAAAAACATGCATATGCTCTTATCAAATCTTTGAAAGCCTTTAGAATTTATATTCTGTACTCCAAGGTAATTGCATATGTACCCTTTGCTTCAATAAAAGAGGTCCTAACGCAGCCTGATGCTGATGGAAGAAGGGCTAAATGGATTGCCAAGCTTATTGAATTCAACATAGAATTGAAGCCCACCAAACTGGTCAGAGGTCAGGGTCTTGCCAAATTAATGGCTGAAGAAAATTGTAGAATGTTGGATATGAATTTGATAGGCATAAATTCAGGAGATAGTCAAGAAGCAGAAGAAACGGTTGAACTAGAGAAAAATTAGTCATTGGTAGAAAAACTAACTTCTTGTGATTGGTACTTTGCAATAGCTCAATTCTTGTTGAAGCTAGAAGTTTCCCCAGGCCTTAGTTCAAGCCAAGCCATAACTATTAAGCTCAGGGCAGCTAAATATTGCATTCATGAAAATCTGCTCTACTGGAGGGACCCCTCTGGAGTTCTCTTGAGATGTCTGGACAAAGAACAATCCATGGAAGTGATGCAGCAGTTTCATTCCAACATATGTGGGGGACATCATTATTGGAAAACTACAACCCATAAGATCCTCAGAGCTGGGTACTATTGGCCCACCTTATTTTATGATGTCTTTTCATTTGTTAAATCTTGTGATAGGTGCCAAAGATTTGAAGGGAAGCAGCACTTGAAGTCTCTGCCCTTAAAACCCATACATGCTAGTGGCCCTTTTCAGCAGTGGGGCTTGGATTTCATTGGAGAAATCAATCCACATTCCAATGGCCAGCACAGATGGATATTAGTAGCCATAGATTACTTCACTAAATGGATTGAGGCCATCCCTACTAGAAAGGTTGATCATCAGGTGGTCATGAAGTTCTTAACAGAGAGTATCTTCACTAGGTTTGGCTGTCCTCATAAACTAGTTACAGACAATGCAACAGCCTTCAGGGAAAAAGAATTAGTGGACATGTGCGACTCAATGGGCATTAAGCTAGTTCATTCCACCTCATACTACCCTCAAGGCAATGGTCTAGCAGAATCTTCCAACAAGAGCCTGATAAGGATAATTAAAAAGTTGTTGGAAGACAACAAGAAGAATTGGGATTCTAAGCTCAAGTATGCACTATGGGCTGACAGAGTAACCACCAAGAAATCCATAGGGAATTCTCCATTCAAGGTGGTATATGGCACTGGGGCTGTATTCCCAATTCAGTTAACCCTCCCTGTGGAAAAATTCTTGCAAGAAGAGCAGAATGAGGAAGAAGACATGGCAAAAAGGATCACTGATTTAGCAGAGGTACATCAAATCAGAGAACAGCTAGTTGAGAAGTCTGCAGCATATCAAAGGAAGATCAAGGAAGCTTTTGACAGGAGGAAAAAAACAGATAATTTTCAGGTTGGAGACTTGGTTCTTAAGTGGGATGCACTGAAAGAGAAGAAAGACAACCATGGGAAGTTTGATGCTTTATGGACAGGGCCTTTTATCATTTCTCAGATCCAAGGGAACAATACTTTCATGCTGCAAAGTATGGGAGGAGAAACAGTTTTTGATGGCCCAGTCAATGGGCGGTTTCTGAAAGTTTATGTTATTTAAGGCCTTTAGCCTTAAATTTGTAAATATGTTATTTTATCAGTTTTTGTGTAGGCTCAATTAGACTCCATGCCCAATGGAACACTAGGAAATTCTGCTAATTTGGTTTTCATAGGAAAGGCAATGATTTGCAGTTCTTGAGACCTCACAGGGAGGATCTCATCCCCAGAAGGAGCCAGTGTTAGCTCTGCTATAACTGTGGTCTTTTAAAAGTCGAATATAAGCCTGTTCGTATTGATTATGCTCAAAAGAAGCTCATGGTAGTCATCTTCCTTCTTCTCCTTCATTTCGCTTACTCTCTCTTAACCCCGCTACCTCTGTTTTTCCTCCAAAACCCGGCATAAACCCTTGTTTCTTCAAGCCCCGAGCACAAAGCATAAACCCCCATAACATTGCATCCACATGACTCATGCTTCCATAATCCATCGTCGCCTTTTAATCATGGTCGTCGATCGCCGCACCCCGATCCAATGGTCTTTTGTTGTGCCTGACGAAAATCCATGTGATTGAATCCCCACCGTCCGATCATTTCCGCCATGATCCAACGGTGTCTACTCTCCTCGCACCCACGAATTAACGTCACGTTAACGCATGATGGAGGGTGGTTTTCCTCTCTCCTCGCCGCCATGCGTCACGTGTTGAATGGGATTGTGAGCCGCACCCTTTTACCGCCTAACGCCAAACTTTGGTGCGATCAATACCACTTACCGCTCGTCCTCCATCCCCGCCCATTAACCTTCGCGTGTTTCTGCTATCCGATGACCGTTGGATCTGCCCGCTCGAGATCCAACGACCCACGATCATCCCACTCTCACCTCCTCCGATATCCCTGTTGACTCATCTCCGCCGTCTATCCGCCCGATCCGACGGCTGATATTACTCTTTCATCTGACTATTCCACCCGTTGTGCAGTCCATGTACCTTGATTGTTTCAAGCACCCGAGGATGAAGGTGACCAATTTTTAGTAATGTTTGCAGTTGCTCCTCAACCACCATATTTAACCAACAGTATGGCTGAGGAGGAAAACGACGAAGCATGAACAAATGGTTGCATTTAACAGTTACGGATCCTCATTGATATAAGCACACCAGCCGCCTAAGAGGACAGTAGAGCACTTGAGAAGATCAGATTCATCCACTACAGCAAGAAAATGCACTCAGAAGCTCCATCCAGCAACTAAATGCGGTTGGTGGTCAATTATGACCCCTCCATACTCAGAATGGCCGAGTGGCTTTGTATTCAAACTCTATATATACACATAAAGGAGATGTAATCAGGGTTGATGGTTGTCATTTTGATGTAAGGTTCAACTTCTGGAGACTGTAACTATTTTGATTCTTATAGTGCCTCGTCTTCATTTTCAACTAATACAAGATTCTTTTGTTGTTGATTGCTCACTTTTCATTCTTCTTCTGTTCTAAGCTATGCCTGATATGTTGTATTTCTGAGCTCTTGATGTTTGGCATTAGAGGAGTTGTCATCCTATCTCTGTGTTAAAGTCTTGTATGTATTAGTGAATAAACTATTCAAGTTTCTTTTCACCTAATGCCAGAAAGTTGTCATCCTGTCTGTGCATTAGGGAATTAGATTTGTAGATTTCTTTACTAGTTGCAACCGCCATTACATGGTCTTGTGCATCTGCTGGTGTGGTTAGTATTCTCCACCTTCATCCAATCCTTAAACTGTGAGTAATTGGTGGTCTAAAGCCTTGTAGTCTGGGGGTGTTCACACATGTCTGGAGTTAAACAAAGTAGAAGTGGTTATCTGGCTTGAACAAGCATCATTCCCTCCATTCATCCATTTGCAACAATAAGTTGAATTTGTATGTTCCCGAGCATCTCCGAGTTACAACCTAGGAGAGTTTCTTGGGGTGATAACACTACCCACCAGATATAGGGTTTTCCTTTGATATTGAAAGTAGCTATCTCAACCTTCATATTCTCTAAGTAATCATGAAGTCTAAAAAAATTCCTCATTCCAAGCAGCCATGCTTCTGCATCTTATGATTTGGTCATCTCAATGTCAAAAGTAAGAGGCTTGGCTTTCTTGAATTCCTCTAGAAAATACCCCTTCTCACTCCTCCTATAATGATGTTGGTGGTGATGGCAATGATATCTCACAAAAGTAGAGCTAGAATAAAATCCATGCATACTAGCCCTCCTCTTAGGTGTATCCTGTTTATTTATGGTAGCATCAGATGTGCTCTAAGTCTCAAAATTTGCAGGGAGGCTTAGACACATGCATTCTCTAATACCCATAAATTATTTTGAGAAATTCCACGAGAAGATTGTTTTATTAAACTAATTAGTTATTTTTAATGGGAGCCTAAGTCTAAACTTAGGAAATTAAAATAATTAATGGGTATTAATCTAAACTATGGGTGAAACTTCTAGAAGAAGGCGAAGATCAAATTAATATGATCCTAGCCATTGATTAGAATCTAATCCAGACTATTGATTGATCAAAGAGAGGATTATAAGAGGAGACTTAATGGGCACTTGTAGAAGACACCAGAGGCAGATACTTAATTACCAGATTAAGATCGATATTCTCACTGGTCAAAGTTCAGTAAGAGAAAATCGAAATAGAGGGAGAGTTGCAGGTGAGAAAAGAAGATAGGGCATCATCATCTTTAGAGAGTGTAAGGTAGCAAGACACAAAGCAAGAACAAGGTGTTGCAAAAAGAGGCAGTGTAGAGGCAGATTGACACAAAGCTTGTGTGGGCAGCTAGAAGTTGGGCCAGTGTGATAAGTTTGACGCAGAGGGACACAAATAGATTCTGGGGAAGAGGAGTACTTCACCTGGATCAGAAATTTGCCAGCAAGTGTCTGTAAAATTTCTCACTCCTGTTTTATTGGTTGTAATTTGTACATGAGAATTTGCTGAAAAACAATAAAACCCTCATCTGCTACACCTATTTTCCCACATTGGGTTTTTCTGGGGACGATTATCCAAAAATAACTATGTCATTGTGATTGTATTTATGCTAGTATTTTTCCTTACATTTACTTTCTGCAATATTTTAATTGTGAAGGTTGTAGTAGAATATATTTCGATATTTGTTGTAAGAACACTGTGAATAACTTGTTTATGAGATAATAAGTAGAAGAAATAATATTAATCACTACAATAGAACTTATATTTAGAAATTTTCACATGGTATGAGAGCTAAAGGAAAGCAAAAGGAAGAATTCAGAAGACCCAACATTGAAGGAAGAAAGGAATTCAAAATTCTTGCAGGACAATAATTCGAATCTCCAAGGGGCTTACACAATTCAAAGCCAAGAGGATTAGATTTCGTGGGAAAACTCTCTTTAAGTGAATCGACAGAGAGGTAAGTCTTTCCAATCGAACTTTGTCAGTGGTAGAAGGAAAAACGCAGTAGAAGATTCAGTGAGAGGGGTTGTCTCAGTTGGGACACAATTTTTCTTGCAACAGTTTCTGGGATATGTTAGCATCAGAAATTGGCACCATATGTACACTCAAAGTGTCTTAGAGTTATCTACCAGATTAGATGAAGAATCCCCATGCCTAGCAAATTCAACGTTAGCAAATGTTTGGTACATTGATAGCGGGGCTTCATCTCATATGGCTGGAGTATGAGAACATTTCTCGAGCTATCAAGAAGAACAAATGGACTTCCAAATCACTATGGGAAATAGAATGAAATGTACTCCAGTAGGGAGAGGTGCCATAACATTTCAGATGGAAGTAGGGACCAGAATACAAGCCACCAATGTTATGCATGTGCCAAGATTACGAATGAGCTTGATTTCAGTGTCCCAGTTACAGGACAAGGGATATGATGTATACTTCATAGGAAAGAAAGTATACATTAAGCATCCAAGCTAGAAGAAGAAAAGGAAAATTGAGATTCGAAGCAACACATTATATAGATTACAGCTTGAGTCACCAATCGCACTGATAGGTAGCAACTATAATGGTGAGAAGGAGCGAAATGAATTATGGCATAGGAAAATGGGGCATTTACACCATGGATCACTGAGGATGCTCAGAGAGACTGTTACAGGAGTACCATTCCTTAGTAGTGAACATGATGACTTATGCAGAGGATGTGTACTAGGGAAGTATGCTAAAACATCTTTTTCAGAAGTAACAATAGAGCAGAATGTGTATTAGGATTAATACACTCAGATATCTAACAATGTAAAATTTGAAATGAGCACTGATACGATTGTTTGTTTTGTTGAGGTAGCAAAAAAGTCAACCAATTTTGAAAAGTGGTGATGCAAAATACACATATTTTTTCTAGCATAGTTTTTGACACTTTAATTTTTTTTATGTACATTAGTTTTTAGAATGTTAATGATTTGCATGTCGATTTTAAAAATTTTCGATTATGCATCAGACCCTTTTCTTAAAAGACTTATTTTTTGACTTTAAATTTTCCAATCTATTAAATGCGAATAACTATTTTCTAACTTTAACTTTTTTTGAAGTGGTCTTCTTCTTCATATTTTCTTATTTTTCTTTTAATTTTTTGTTTTTGTGGTGAGGTTTTTGTTTTTTAGCATAGTTAAAGAAGAAGATCGATATTTTAAAATTTCAATATTCTACATACTTATATATAGTTAATTAATATTTCAATGCACATCAAATAATTATCTCTAAAAATTAATAATTTTTAACATTTGACATAAAAATAAACATTTTGAACATAAATATAACTAAAAAATTACACATTTTGATAATTTTTTGCTAGAAATCACATGTCAAAATCACAAATTTTATAGGAAAAAATTATCAAAAAATGGTTAAATAATGGTTCTTTTAATGAATTTCATGTCAAAAAAGAATAATAATTACTGTTTTTTTCAAAAAATAATGATTCACATAAAATTTAAAACAAAAATCACATAATACAAATATTGAACACATAACAACATTAATTGAATGCTTATTCTTCTCATAAAATGTCAAAGTCAAAACATTACAAATATAACTAATTAATAGTTACGAAAAATGAGCTTGATTTCCAAGCATAACTTAAATTTAATCAACAATATCACGTAATCCAAACTCTTCATCCTCTAGAGTTTCATCATTGTCTTCTTCCACGATATTTTTTTGCTTCATTTTGCTCATTTTCCTCTTCTAATGGATTTTTGATGTCTGCGAATCTCCCAACATATGCATTTCCAATCATTCCATGTAATGGTGGTTGAGTTTCTTTTCCCTTTTTTGCCACACATGATTCACTAAAATCCTCTTTCTTCAAACCAATTTCTTGCATTGCATCTAGAAGACATTGAAGAGCATTAATTCTTTATTGAATAAATTTGCACTGTACTAAATCTTTTTCAATGGCAATGCAATTTCTTCCTTTTTGTAGGCAACATGCTAGTGTTGTACCTAATTATCAAGCACAAAAGAAATAATGAAGTAAATTAGTATAATGACATATAAATTAAGAAAGAAGATATTTAAATTCAATTCTATATAATAGAACTTACCTGAGTCAAAAAATAAATCCAGAACCCAATCTCCTTCATTTGAACAAAAGTCTATAAGATAGTTAATCAATTCTGGGGTTTATGATAAATGTTAACTATCTCTCCTTTTGCTTCTTTATCTTCATATGGTAGTTTTTTCACAACAACATCATAAACTAGTAATTGGCTATGACTCTTTCCATCTACCTGATTAAAAAGCATAGACATATAGCCATCATCTTTTGTCTAAGTTTTTTCACAAAAACATCATAAACCAGTACTTGGCTATGACTCTTTCCATCTACCCGATTAAAAAGCATAGAAATATAGCCATCATCTTTTGTCCAACTATCAATATGGATGAACTCACAATCATTTATAATTGGTTGATCTTCACGGTTAAGAAGATTTGACTTTTGCATGTAACGTGAAAGCGTAAAAGTTCAATTAACTTGTACATAAATGAATTTTTTGACATTAATCAAACATATATTTTCAACATCTTACCATGTAAACTACATCCTTGAGTTTGTTTTCCCCTTGAAGTTTGACAATAACATTGTCAATTGTTTGTCTGAATGAAATATCACAAATATCCATAATGGTGATGATGTGACTTCTACAAATCCCACAACCACTTTACTAAGATCTTGATAAGTATAAGGGTCACTATCATAGTCAATGTTTGGGATATTGAAACCATAGGGAATATCTGCAATAATTAGGGAATAATCCCTTTTAGGTATGAGTTTAGCAATGTCTTCACAATCACCTTGTATTACTTGATATTGAATAGTTTCAAGCCCATTCTAAATGAAATGAGTAAGTGTTGGATCAAGTTCAGCATTCCTAAAATGTTGTTTTTTTAGTCTTTTGATCTTAATTTTTTCAATAAAGTTTTTGAAACTATCTGGTGCTCCATTTGTATCGTTCCTCATCTTTAATAAAATTAACAAATATATGTATAAGTTATAAAATAAAAATAGTATATATATGAATAAAAATGAATGTATAAATCAACATACCTTTTTAAATGCAAGATAAAAATATTTTAGTGTTGATGTAGAACTTGAATCTGGATAGTTGCGTACAACATCATCCTAACTATCTTCATTCAACAATTTAACCATTTGTTCTTGTATTTTCATGTAAACTTTGTAGCTGAATAGATAAAGTAAAAACAATTAATATTTGATATGTATAACAAATACTACCAAGAACAATATGTTATATTTAAAAGAAAATTATAATCTAGAAATAAGTCAAAATAATTCAACAAACTTTTTTTGAAATTCCTTAGACATTTCCTCTAATGATAATTTCCCTGACTTCACACGAGAGAATATTGTTTTGACAAGTTTTTCATCGTTCACTCCTTGCAATTCTCTCCAAGGTGTGATAGTTATATCTTCTGAAAGTTGCTTCGTTTCAGGAACTGATCTACTATTGATACATATCAATGGTTTAGACCTTTTAACCTTCTAGTTTTTAATGCCAATGTTCTCTCACATGCTAAAAATCTCATTAATCAATTCCCATATTTCTCCAGTTATAAATGCCATCTGGAAAATGTTATTAATACTTCTGAATATATCAATATTTACTCTGCCTCCTTTTGAACTGATTTGCTCCTTAATTTGATAGCCTATTTCCATACAACATTCCTTTCAGAATTCTATAGTAACATTTATCTTATCCCCACCACATTTTTCTTCAAATTCATTATGAATAAATTTAACCGTTTGGATGAAAGTCATATACATTCTATATTCATGATTTGAATTATGATCCCATGCCAATAACTTTTCTTCTGCATTTGATAAACCAACATAAATGATACATTTCATTGTTTCAAAACGTGGGTTATTGAGATATTACTCCATCAATTGTCTTTGAACTTCTTCATTATGGTTCCCTCCAAGCGCGTAATAATTGTATTCAAAAAAATTTGACTTGTCAAATGCTTCTTTGTTGGGAATTTGAATTGGATCAACAAGAAGCACATAATTAACCACATGAGCATATGGATTGCACCTCATCAACATCTTCAAGTTGTGAACATGCAAGTGGTGTGGCTTTCTGATTTAATATTTACATTGTCCTTCACTTGGCTTGTAGATTCGTCTCGCATTAAGATGACATGTATGACCACCCTCAATTAAGTTTGTCTTTGTCAAGTTATGTCAAATAGCATTTTGTTTTGTTTTAATAATGACATCCTCTAAATCAACTCATAGTGTAATGATTTCCTTGCTTTCTTTTGAATTTTCACTAGGATATTCATTGTTGGCAATGACTACTTGAGAATGTTCAACTTTCATTTTCTTCCTCCCAACATTCTCAACAGTAACTAGAACAGAGACATTCCTGGAAATTGTTATTTTTGGTCTTTTATGGCTCTTCTCATTTCTAACATTAGTTCCAAGTCATCCTTTGTAATGGCAACATATTCTTCAGCGTCAGTTTCAACTTCCTCATCTTCAAAAGTAACCTGTCTACCTTTGCTTGATTTATCTGCTATAGAGATTCTTTGTTGATCCCCTGGATATAGTTTTGTAGTATCATGAATTACTATTTTTTATTTCTTTGTCATATCTTCTTCTGACCCTAAGTAGAAACTATTAACAACATTCATAATATCTTGCTCTATGAAATGAATGCTTCCCAACATAATTGAAAGATTTTCAATAAAATTCTATCAAACAAAATATCATATGTCAATAAAAACTAAGTTATAAAAATATAATGATACAGTTACAATAACTTGAAACACAAATATAAATAACAATACGTATCATATCTTGTGCAATGTCATTTATAATTTGTTTACACAACTTTGTAGATTCCTCTATTGTGTCATACAGTGACGATGATACCTAATATTTAATCTTGTCATGTGACTTGGGTAGTTTTGTAAGTAAATAAACAACTTCAGTGTTTGGTATCAAACATATGTCTGTGACTTTTCCTAGAACCTCATAAATTCCATTATTGTTAAGGATATCAACACATAGATATATCTGCGCCTGTTCTTTGCCTTCTCTATCTTTCAATTACTATACATTTTCTAGAAGCTTCACTTTTTTTGAGTTCTTCCTGTATGAAACATCTTCTTATCGTTTGAGGCACTTGATATATTTGTAGTTATTAGCTCAGGTTTAGTTCGTTCAACATTGTTTTTTGAGGATCTATCTTCAATTTTAGCAAATTTTGGTCTAGAAAGATTCACCGAAATCTTCTTTGATGCCATTTTACTGCAAAAAATATACACATATATAAATAAGTAAATTACCAAAAAAACAAAATCTAAAAATGATAAATAATCATAAATCATAATTTATTTTGTAAAACATAATCTTTTAAAAGCAATTGAAAAAAATTAAAATTTTAAAAAATGCAGCTTCCTCCTGTGCCACCCCGTGGCCCGATTCCCACGGGCCCCTTCGGCCTGATTTTGAGAATCAGGCTGCCACCCCCACGGGTCTCCAACGGACCTCCACCCCCACGACCACACGGGTCTGTTGGGCGGCGGGGTTGGGGCGGGAGGAGTTGCGTGCAACTCCCTCCCTCCCCTCCCCCGCAGCCCAACGAGCCCGTAGGGGTGGAGGTCTGTTGGAGACCCATGGGGGTGGAGGCCCAATTCTCAGAATTGACCCTCACCCTTGGCGGGCTGGGCCGTTGGGGTGGGTGTTGCCAGTGGGCATGAATGGGCCCACCACACCCATTGCAAATGTAATGGCCTTCTGCTTGCCATGGGGATGTCAAGTAAGTTTGGCTCATCTAAATTTTTAATTTGTACAAAAAATCTAAATTTCATTAATAAAAAATTAAGTATTATTTTAATGGAATTTGTTTTTGTTCAGGTATTGTACATGAAAATAACAACCCAACTGACACATAACTACCAGTAAACCTATTGAATTTTAAAACTTGCACACAACAAAAAGGAAATTAACCTTTTAAATGCGATAATTTTCTATAGAATATGTTGTCAATAACAATGTAGCTGCTCCGTAAAATCGCTCCAAGTCTTTTAACGAACCTCGAAAAGCCTTGATGTGATGTGAGGAATAATGATAATGAAATTTATGATATAGCGAAAATTACAGAATTGTTTTACCGCATGGTTAATGTGAGATTATTTTGTTTTTTATAAAAACTTTAACATATAAATTTTGTTATGGCGATATAGAGAACTATGATTACAAAATTGTTTTACCGCAAGGTGAATGTGGGATTAATTTGTTTTTATAAAAAATTTAACATATAAATCTTGTTATGGCGATATGGTAAATTATGATAAAGCAAACATTATGAAATTGTTTTACCGCATGGTGAATTTGGTATTAATTTTTTTATTATAAAAACTTAACATATAAACCGTGTTATGGCGATATAAAATTTATTTTAAATGTGTGATAGAAGATATAATAAAAAATAAAAAATAAAAAAATCAATTGTCTAGTAAATGTTATATAGTTTAAGTAAAAATTTAATTTAGGTAAAATATTTAGTTTAAAATATTAATTTCATAAGAAAATTTTAGTTAAAATTTTTCAATTAATTGTACAAGAAAATTATGGAGGAAAATACATGAAACAAAATTTTTGGAGGGAAAAATTTCAGCGAAAAATTTTAGAGGGAAATTTTGGAAGGGATTTTTCATTCTTTTAGCTATATATTATCATTAGGAGAGAGTTCATTTGTATCATTCAACCTCTTTTGTTTGAAAGGCATGGATTCTTCTGATAGTGAAGTTACTCTTTGTTAAGCATCAACATCTTCGTCATGTAACAACTCTATTTATATTGATGAATATAATGGAAATTCTTCCACTATGAATAGAAAGCCAAATCTTCCACTTAGTCCTAATCCTAAGGACTATGAGAGCAACACTAATGGAGGGCAGGATGAAGAATTTCAAATAAGTAAAGAGTCATTGTTTCCACTTAGTCCTAATCCTATGGACTATGAGAGCAACAATGATGAAGAGCATGATGAAGATTTTCAAATAAATAAAGGGTCGCAGTTTCCACTTAGTCCTAATCCTATGGAATATGAGAGAAAAAGTGATTAAGAATTTCAAATGAATAGAGAGTCAGGGTGTCCACTTAGTCCTAATTCTATGGACTATAAGAGCAACAAAGATGAAGAATTTCAAAATGAATAGAGAGTCACGGTGTCCACTTAGTCCTAATCCTATGGCCTATGAGAGTAGCAGTGATGAAGAATTTAAAATGAATAGAGAGTCGTAGTTTCCATTTAGTCCTAATCCTATGGACTATGAGAGCAGCAGTGATGAAGAGCATGATAAATAATTTCAAATGAATAGAGAGTCACAGTGTCCACTTAGTCCTAATCCTATGGACTATGAAAGAAACAATGATGAAGAGCATGATGAAGAATTTCAAATGAATAAAGAGTCACATTTTCCTCCTAGGCCTAATCCTAAGGGCTATGACAGAAATAGTGACGAAGGGCAGGATGAAGCACTTAGTCCTAATCCTAAGGACTATGAGAGCAACAGTGACGAAGGGAAGGATGAAGAATTTCCAGTAAGTAAAGAGCCACATTTTCTGGGTAGTCCTAATCCTATGGACTGCGAGAACAGCAATGACAATGCACATGACGAAGAATATCCAATAAACATCGAGTCAAATTTTCCATTTAGTCCTAATTCTAAAGACAGGGTAACCCTAAAGAAGGGAAAGATGAAGAATATCCTCAAAACCAGTACTTCAAAAGCACAAATGATCATAGTGAGGATAATATTCCTCATAATGATGATGAAAATGCTTATACAAATGATGATCCAATGATGGATATGTTGCCAGCAATTATTGTATCGAGGAGTAGGAGCAGGCTTTTTCGTATGAATCCAAGATGTTCTAGTTATACAAGGGGTAGAGCAGAATATCTGACGAGAAGAAGTTCTATCAGTGCTCTCATTTCATGTGAATGTTGTCAAAAAGATTGTTTGAAACATATGGATTTCAAGTTTGCATTGGATAAAAGGAAGAGATATTTGTCAATGAATAAAAACATGCAAAATTCATATTTAGTGGGGTGCATGCAATCTACATTGTCAGGTTATGATTATCATATTAGGTCTTTATTTATCTATAGGAAGGCTTTCAAAATATTTCATTCAATGGGTAATTTTTGTCTGTCAAAAATCCAAGAAAGTTTAAAAAAGGATCCCACATTTTATTTAGAAGTACGTCATAGATGACAATTTGTCTCATTATCAAACACTGCAATGCCATGGATGAAAGACTTCTTTTCAAATCATGTAGAGTATATTCCAAATAGAGAGACAATACACATTCCAGATAATTTCTCAAGACGATAAATCTACAACTTATATAAAGAATATGCAGAAGGGGCTGAAGGACATGGTCAATTTATTACATATCAATATTTTGTGAAGATATGGAAGAAATAATTCAACAATGTTTGTATTCCTAAGAAGACAAGCATGGGGATTTGCAATACATGTGCTTCTCTTAAATAAAAAAGGGATAAATGTGAAGGGGCAGAAAGAGGTAAAAATTCATAACATTAATTTTTAAAAGTATATAGTCATCAACTATGAAATCGTATTTATTAATGACTTTCTTTTATGTTGTGTAAATTCCATTGTCAAAGCGCTTCAAGAGCATCGCGAACAACACACAAGTGAAAGGAAAAAGCTGTACAAGCATCGAAAGAAGTGTTATGATAATCCAAATAGATATTTGGGTTTGATAATCCAGAAGAAAACACTTCTACCACATTTTGTTCACACACCCAAAAATTTACAGAAGGAAAATTTTATTTAGTATCACTTGGTCGGTTGTATGGTCTTCAATGGGAAAATGTTTCCAAGGGTATACTTCACAACGCCAAATATTCACAATGATGAAAATCTGACAATTACCATAATTCATGATGTGCTTTCTCATTGGTTTGGTAATCTTCCTGAAGTTTTGTATCTACAATTGGACAACACTTTTCATGAAAACAAAAATCAGATTGTTTTTGGATATCTAAACATGCTTGTTGAAATGAGAATTTTTCAGAAAGTAAAGGTTGGTTTCCTTCTTGTTGGGCATGACCATATTGATCAGATCTTCAGTCATTTTTCAATCACATTGAGGAGGAAGGAAGTTGGGAGCTTGTCATCACTAATTGAATGTATTAAGAGATCATACATGCCAGAGCCAATTTTTGATGTGTTGGAAGAAACTGTGGACATGCGAAAGTTTATTCTGGGATTGCATGGTGAGGAGAAATGCATTGAACAACTTAATGACATTAGCTTCCAACATAAATTTCGTATCAAAAAAATTGATGGGAAAACACTAATATGGGACAAGAAGTATTCAACTATTGTAGAATGGACGTCGTCATTAGGTTTGGCATTTTTCAAGTTCATTCCAGATCATCCACTATTTGCGTCAAATATATTGTTATTACAATCAGTTGTTGAAGTTCATAATGCACACATACATAATAGAGATATAAATTATTCTGATTGTCTGGAAGAAATTAAAAATGTAATTGATATACATATGAGTACTTTGATATTGTTGATTCAATTTGGTGGGAGTCTTTTTTCAATAATCAAAGTGATATCATTTCAAGAACAAAAAATGAAGATATACCTTTGAAAACTCCATTTATTTGGCCACAAAATGTGTCAAATGAACATGAGGAAAGAAACATTGTTGAACAACAACAATCTCAAGGTATTATTAATTCTTCATAGGTAAAGGAAAGAGAAACGAATATTGGTTCCAGAAGATCTTGTGCACAACGTGAAGCCATGTAAGACCTTTACGGGTGTTCAACACATGATATTAAGGAGGGTTGCATGATCATAGTCCTAACAAATGGAGATCCCAATGGCTATCCATTCTGGTTTGCTAAGGTTATAAAGGTCATTACATAAAATGAAGATCTTGTAGGTGTTGAAGTACATTGGTATGCCACAAATACACACCCATTCAATGATGTGTACAAGCCAGAGATGGTGGTTGATACAAAAATTGGTTGAAAGAGAAAAAGAAAGGGTAAAAATATAAATCGTCGCCACACCGATCTCTTAGAATTGGAGGATGTTGACATACTTGTTTATGACTTCAATTTAACAAAGAGAGGAACTATTCGCTTCAAGACGATAGAGATTCTAAAGAGGTTGTTAATAGAATGAACAGCGTTGAGATGGGAATCTGTTGAAACCAGTCGTAGATCCAGAAGGATTTTGAAACTTGAAATGGTGGGCATGCATGTGGACTCATATGGGGCACTAGTTGATGAAAGAGAAGAATATGTAACATCTTCATTTGCATCTAGTCATTCATCTGAAGATGTGAATTCTGATGGTGTGCAAGAAAATATGAGTGATTTTGATGTTTCATTCAATCTACAAGTATTGACATTTTGATTAATTTAGTCATGTAATTTGTTCATAATGTGTTGAAAACTTAGATTTTTTTAATTCTATGGTTGAAATTTTGAAATTTATTTATTTATTATTATTTTTTTAATATGGTTGAAAACAATTAGAATTTTAGCGATCTTTAATGTCACATTATTATATGTTTAACAACATGGATGAAAACTATTGGAATTTTAATGTGTTTTGGATCCCATTTTTATTTTTTATTTTTATTTTTTAGTTTTTTATGTCATTACTAAAAAATGTTGAAATTAATCTCGAAAATAAAAATGTTATTTACCAAAAACATTAATGTGTTTTTTCCTCAAAAACAACTTTTTTTTGCACACAAAAAATTCGGTTTTACTGCCATTTTTTAAAAATGTTGAAGATTGACCCTTAAAAAAAACATCATTCCAAAATACACACTTTTCGATTTTAGCATTGTTTTTCATGTTTTTTTGGGGTTTATTGGCTAGAGTTCCCATTTCAAAGTTTACATTGTTATCTGTGTTCTTATGTCCATAAGAGGTCTTAGTGGTGGTGAATACTTCGTCACCTTTATTGATGATCACTCCAGAAAAACCTGGATCTATTTCTTAAAGACCAAGGATGAGGTCTTTGATCATTTCCGAGAGTTTAAAGCTCTTGTTGAAAATATGACAGGGAAAAGGATAAAGGTATTGCATTCAGATAATGGTGGAGAATATAAGGACAAATACTTCACTTATTTTTGCGCAAAGGAGGGCATCAAAAGAGAGTGGACAACTCCATATAATACATAGCAAAATGTAGCAGAAGAACATAAAAATAGAATTATTGTTGGGGCAATCAAAGCTATGTTGTATGATCAGGATCAACCTAGGTATCTATGGACAGAAGCTTGCAACACAACAATATATATCCAAAATAGAACTCCTCATAGAGCATTGGGAAGAAAAAGCCCGAAGGGGTCTTCACAGGGAAGAAGTCAGAAGTCAGTCATCTCAAGATATTCGGAAGCGTGGCTTACTGTCACATTACAGATGAGAAGCGTAGTAAACTAAATCAGACTGCAGAAAAAGGGTATCTCGTAGGATGCAATGAGACATCAAAAGCATACAAAATCTACATTCCTAGTAGCAGGAAGATTGTAGTGAGACACGATGCAAAGTTCATGGAGGACAGAGCTTTCAAGAAATTTCATGAGACGCCTACAGAAGATCAGTCAGGAGATGTTCCATTAGCCCAAAAGAAGCAGGGGCGACAAGGAGGACAGGTAGGAGGACAGACATCTGGGTCGAGTACAGTGATCAGTACAAGCATCTCCTCAGAAGGAGGAAATGCAGATAGTTCTCAGCAGACGGAACGATAGGATCTGAGGAGGAGTTGGTTGAGCCTCCCACCACCAGTGGTAGAACCAACAGAGAAGTACAACATACACTGAGGAACATAGAGGAGTTTGTTGGATCTCCTAGAACTGAGAAAAGCTAGCATATATAACGTGACAGATACCAGGGATTGGTAGCTCAGGTTGAAGAACCCTCCATCTTTTAGGAAGTTGTTCAACACCAAGTATGTGTGGATGCCATGGTAGAAGAATGCAACTAAATCATGACGAATGATGTCTTAGAAGTAGTACCTAAACCAGAAGATAGATCAGTTGTAGGATCACGATGAATCTATAACATCAAGTATGCTACAAATGACAATATAGAGAAGTACAAGGCAAGGTTTGTGGCAAAGGGGTATGATCAGAAAGAAGGAATAGACTATGAAGAGACCTTCTCCCTAGTTGATCGATACACCTCTATAAGATTTGTTATATCCCTAGTGGCTCAAATGGGATGGGAGATTCACTAGACGGATGTCAAAACATTCTTGAATGAGGTAATAGAAGAGGAGGTGTATATAGAACAACTTGAAGGCTTCGAAACACATGAGAAGAGAACTCATGTTTGCAAATTAAAGAAAGCCTTATATGAGCTCAAGCAGGAACCCAAAGCATGGTATGGTCAGATTGATAGTTACTTGTAGCAGTTGGGATTTGTCAAGAGTGATGTTGATCCCAATCTCTACTATTTGATGATAGAGAATGAGCCACTTATTATGGTATTATATGTAGATGACCTTTTCCTAACTAGGTCATCCAGGCTCATATAGGATTGCAATTAGAATCATTGTTATCGGGAAATATAGTGTCTATGCAGAGCTGCTAGTCCCACTAAGACTGGTAGCTATCTTAGAAACAAACAAACTAAAACTAATTTTGTTTTCCTTTATGAAAAGTAAATAAGAGGGGAACAAAGGACACCATCCTCTGTCTTGCACTTGGTTCTTTGCTCAGTTCCTCTCCCTTCTTCTGATAGATCCTTGCTGCTCCTCTCTCGTCAACACAGCTTCAAAGATAACCTGTAGAATAAAAGAAGCATAATACTATCGAAGAACAGAGATCTACAATCATAAACAATATAGGACCAGATGCATATTGACCACACAAAAGAATATATCATCAAACACACAAGAATGTGGAGGAAAATGTGAATAGCTTTATTAATATCAAGAATGAGAAAAGAGGATTACAACCAATTGTTCTGACCCAGCATCATCCTCTCAGCAAGAAGCCCTTCTTCACCTCATGAAAATCTTAGATCACCCAACACTATGATGTTGCAACAAGAAACCAACAACACTTCCTTACAAGATACAAAATTCCAGCCCCCCTGGATCTTTGGGATGAGGGATCCATATATAGATGTTTGAAAGGGGGGTGAGTCAGCTTCTGGGATCTGATTAGTGTCCTCTCTCTGATAGTTCTTGATTCCACTTGGAGAATGACGATCTCTTACTCATCCCTGGGCGAATTCAGAGAAGCAAGTGTCACAGGAGAAGTTTCTGGAATTCCATGATCATCCAGCTTGCACACTGCCTCTGCCATTTGTCCACTCTCGCCCATCGCACCCCATAGAAGGGATTTCTAGTATGCATCACACCTCCCATGTGCATTTAGGTGGGATGCATCGCACTTTGACCATGGAGCAGGTGAGATGGTCCAGTTTTGACCAGTTCTGAGTAGTTTTTCATGGAGAACTTCTGGGAGATGATGTAATCAACTGGCCTTGTTCTTTTAGGGGATGGAACAACACTTTTAGGGACTTAGGAGCCCTTGGTTTATGGACATGTTTGATTAGGGTTGCAGTGCCCAAAAATTTCTATAACAGTTGCCCCCTAAAGCATGAGGTCGTTAATCTTTGATGTCGGGTGAAATGCTTTATCATGAGGATCCGAAATTTTTCGATTTGGAAGGCGACCTGTAATAAGATACAATACAAATTACAATATATTATCTTCATAATATTTTTCATGTCCTGGCTGAGTCGGGCATTCCTATGCTTAGCTTTGTAAATTCATTTTCATGTACATAGGACAGACAATCGTCTGTGTGTAGACTAATGATTCTGGTAGAGCCATCATCCCTTAGCTTGGATGATTATCTGTGCAGTAATGATGTAAATTTGATGTCTTTATTTTTCTGAATATATATCACAGCCAGGATGGATGAAACTAGATCCGGGGTCTTCAATCTCGTTCAATCTTCACTTATAGTACAAGTCGATCCATGTGAAAGACGTTCTGGAGTAGAACATGGAAAGACATTGCCTGATTACCAACCAATGATGTACGTTGTTAACAGGCACGAGAGGAATCACCGATAATGATGATGACCCTCAAGGTACTGCAGTACGATTCAGATGGTGTGAAAAGGGGCTTGGCGTCAAACACCATGAAAAATCTTTCGGTCGAAGGCCAATGATGTAAACCTATCGCCGGAAGTGAGAAACTTGCCATTGAGGCATGCAAGCTTCAAATTACTGAAAGGGTTGTTCCTAAATCAACTTCCTGGATAATGAGCTGATGTCAACAAGAAGCGATCCGTCGTAGGAGGGCCTTAATGAATCCCACATCTACGACAAGGAATGGAGCAAATGATTTTAACAGAGGTGAAAACGATCTGATGATATAAGGTTCAGGGTCATGAAAGAATGGAGCGTGAATGTATTGTAGCGGATGAGACACAGGTGAATTCTCTGAGCGACTTCTCTTGAACATACCAGTGACACTGACACGATGGATTGGTAGCGCTAACCCCAAATGTGGTTGGTGTGATGGACCAATGGTGATATGACCAGTGAACGGAACAACCCAACCCGACTCGGATGCGGAGTGAAAGTGTCATGTTCAAGAGCGACTTGCTACCAATAAAGTTTCTTCAAGTTTTCTTCCCATTTTTTCCCCAGTCATTTCTAACCAGTACCTCTTTATTTTTGTCAAGCTTGAGGAGGATAACATATGCTTGTTCTATAATTTTCCCTTCGGGCAAACCCATCTCTATGTTTTAACGAGCCTAGCGATAGTGAAACTCGTTCTTATCTGTATGGACAAGTTTGTCGCTATTAGGTTTTAACGAGTTTAACGACAAAGACAACTTGGTCCTTTTCAATTTTAGAGAGTCCGAAAGGGATGTAAAGAAAACTCCAATAATCCTTTTTCGTCATATAATCCCTTAGGTCCGAAAAAGTATAAAATAATACGAAAGGCATGAATTTTCGGTAATTTTAACGAGCCGAACAAGACAAGCGCTCGATCTTTTTGTGTAATAATCCCTCAGGTCCAAAAAGATTAAAATCTAGAGGAGGGATATCACTTCCGGTCACTTTAACGAGCTGGAGAGGCCAATTGCTCGGCAATCTTTTCATATTTTACGAGTCATATGAAAAGAGCTTAAAGGAGACTCGCTTTTCGAGGAACAAGTGATAAATTCGGGTAGCGTCTAATTCCAGGTAAGGTTTGGAATTTTCCAATCACAACAGTGTTACAAGGATGGCTAACAGGATCACTTTTCGCAATTGTTCCTCAAAAGGGGTAAACAATCAAATGGAGGTGAATGATAGGCTAAAACAAAGTGGAGGTGATGATGAGAACACGACCATGGCTCGAAAGCTGATGATTATACATTCACAATGGTTATTTACCGGAAATTGGTTCATTTTTGAATAAATGAGCTTAAACTCCGGGGGAAACATTTTCTCATTGCTTATGTTTAATTTTTAACGAGAATGAACTCCACATAAAAACTGCTCGACGATAGTGGTCATTGATTTAATTTCACCATTAATCGCTTTGTTCCTTCAAAGGTTGTACTGTCTATCAATTGCTTCATCAAACCAATTAAAAATGAACAATATATGTTTCAAAAATGAGATAAAACACTAATTTTTACTCGATTAACGTGAAAAGTAACTTAAAAGTGGTTTTTACCTCTCATTTTACCATTTCATTTGAACATTGGCTTGTTGGAGCTGTGGAGGTGTTTTTCCCCCTTGATTTTCACCAGCTGATT
This sequence comes from Pinus tabuliformis, assembly GCA_031772625.1. NCBI lineage: Eukaryota > Viridiplantae > Streptophyta > Pinopsida > Pinales > Pinaceae > Pinus > Pinus tabuliformis. The sequence goes on from CM062806.1 coordinate 531,444,244, forward strand.
CCGGGAGATTCTGTGGACGATTCTTGGCACCGTCTGGACCAGGTAGGAGCTCAACCTGAGCTCTTCAGTTTCATTCTTTCCTTTTTGAATTATAAGCATGTTTCCTGATTTTTCTGAGCCTCTGGGGTTTGAAAAACTCGTCCTGGCTCCATCGCACCTTTCCTATATCGAAAAGTGCGATGCATGCTAGCCTGGCCATTGGCCAATTAGCATGCATCCCACCCAGTACACTGCTGGGGGTGCGATGGACGCAAGGAGGGAAACTTGTGCATAGTTTTTTCATGGATTTTTTGCCTGCTTTTCACCAGATCAGGATCCTGACTCTTCTCTTGTTTGTTTTCAAAGATTCATCGGAGAAAAATGCCTATTACATGGCGAGAACGTGAGCATGAAGAAGAGGACATGCTTGCTTTACATGATCCGGTTACGGTAAATGCACTGCGGAACTGTGGCCTGTTCAAGTTCTTCTGCATCTCTAGCATGAGGCAACAAATCAACTTGTTGCAGTATTTTTTCGATGCGTGGGATCCTACCAACCAGGTGTTTCATATCAGAGGCAAATATATCCCCTTGACTGTCGTGGACATTTATTTTTTGACCAGTTTATTGAGGCGTGGTGCCCCTATTTCATTATCAGGTTCCGCCCGTGGGGTCAAATCCGTGAAAGATTATATTTGTCGGTACTGCAAAGAGGGATCTCAGCTGAGTAAGGACGGCAAGATAAATATCTGAGACGTCACTGACAGGTCCTTGAGGACTATTCTTTCACTTTTTCTAGATTGGCTGGTAGTGCGGCTCTTCATGTGGCCAACAGGTCTTATATGCAGTATGCCTTGGAATGCCTTGAACCAAAGGTGTTCAACTGGTGTGATGCAGTACTCTCTGTGATGAAATAACAACTGACCATGGTGAAAAACGAAATATTGAAGAACTTTGGTTATGGTTCTATTTTGACCGCTTTCGCCTTGGAAAGGATCCCACTGATGCAATCGCAGTACGTTTCACTTGGTTTACCTCCACCGACCGAGCCACGAATGCAGAGATGGGTCGACCTTATGGCCTGAAATGTTGGTTAGTCCCAGGTTTCCTTTTCTGATACCTTCTTCGAGTGGTTCAACCGTCACAAGATGGTTTTTTCTGAGTATCCATATGCTGGTATGGATTTCCGGGGTGATCCGGATTTGGTGCTGCCAGTTGGGGAGCAGTGGGGTGCTATCGGTAAAATCTTTGACCATATCTCTGTTTATCGTTTCTTTTTACAATGTTCTTGTGCTTTCTTCTATCAATACTAATCAAAACTCATGTGCTCATGTAGATGTTGGACCAGTTCGGCCAGTAGTACGTCTGAGAGTGCCAGCTGCCTCTCCAGCAGGAGAGGCTATGGGAAGGGCTATCCTTTGCGACCTTGATGTGGCCGAGACTCTTTCAGCATTGCAGGATCAGGTTGAGGGCCTCACTCTTGGTATTCTGGATGTGAGGACTGACGAGCTGCCTCTGAGGTTGCAGCGACATACTACTGGTGTGCCGAGTCAATGGACTAGGCTTTTATGTATGATTGCACAGGTGGTGACTTGTTATCACCAACATCATTAGACTAGGGTGACCCCTAGCATTTTGAGTTTTGGGTCATCAGACCAATTTTGCCTTGGTTACAGAACATCATGTGTAAACCACAAACAGTTTATATATATATATATATATATATATATATATATATATATATATATGTATTTTGATTTTCGAAGCTTTATTTTGGTGTAGTTACATGATCCTGATGCAAATATTGATGAAATGTTTCTTTTTATAAATGTTGCAAATTTCTATCTAACACATAATTTTCCAATGAGTCTGTTAATGTGTTAAATTTTTGGAAATATGCTAGTATTGAATAGAATCAAACTGCCTCTCCAAAATCTTGACCCTTAGGAACATGCAATAGATAGTTGGATTTCAGACATAGTAGATACCAGTGAGTTGTAGAATGACGAGTTGTGAGTCTAGCATGACAACAAGTCGGCGTATGCCATGTGTGATGGCATCAGAGAGGAGTTCTATCAACGCGCTATATTCAGCGATGTTATTTGTTGACCGACCAATACATACCCCTTTGAAACTTATTAACTCGCAACTTGGATCAAAAATGGCCCAAGCCGCAGAAGATAGGTTCTGCGAACTACGACTCACTCCATCGGCATATCCAACAAATGATTCCCATAGGTTCGACATCTGCAACACATGTAAAAAGTGGATTACCTGACCAAAACAATTACCCTTAGCGAAAACAAAAATGTAACAAAAGCATAGGGGTTACTACACTGAATCATGCATAGTAACGCTTAAGGTATAACCCACTACGGGGTTGCGCCAGCAGAATCCCATCATAATCCACTAACTCGTAGGCCCCTTTTGTTAATACATGTTTAACAATATAGGGGCCCGTCCACAAAGACTTGAATTTTCCTACTCCCAATTTATCGGATTCCTGGTCGTAAAGTAAGACCAAGTCACCTTTTTAGAAGACACGGGGTTTGACATTCAACACATATTTCATTAAAATTGGAAAAAATGTATTACAAGGGTATCACTAGAAATGACTTTTTTAGTTATACTTAAATTCTAGATTCACTATTTAGTTCCAAATTTAATGAAATATGTGTTATTCTTGTCAAACTGCGCCTTGACTCGTTTCTTATGGGCTTCGTTAGCCAAAGCGGCATCGCGACAGGTTTCATCCAGCTGGATTAGTTCCAAGAAACGAGCATCCTCTTCTGAAGTTCTGGGGAGAAGGTCGCCTGCGAGTTTAAGGGACTGTTATCACCCCGAGAAACTCACCTAGGTTGTATATCAATGATGCTTAGGAACATTACAAATTCAACAATTATGTTGGATAAATGGAAGATATGCCACACATTCAAGCCAGATAACCACTCCTACTATGATTAGCCCCAGACATGGGTGAATATCCCCAAACTACAAGGCTTTTAACCACCAACTACTCACAGTTTAAGGTAAAGGTGATGATGGAGAAGACTGATTACACCGGCAGATGCACGGGACCCTGTGATGGCCAGCTGCAACCAGTTAGTAGATCTTCAAAACTATCATAACCTAGAACCATATATTATTAGTGTTTGTGAGCATTTTGAAAACAAACTATGCTAGGTAGATATCTGCTTTACCAATCTGAACATATACAGTGTTATTTTGGTGCTTCCTATTGTGTAGAGATGTTATTGTCTAATATCTAATACTTACTTTTTATGTAAATTTTATAGCTTTACTAATAATGGTCAATGTCACGTGTATTTTTTTACTAAGCAGCATGCACAAGCTACTATGTAACACTTATTAACTATTGAAATGTGTATTGATGATTCATTTTCCAATTATTGTTTCTCTTTTGGTTGATACTTTATGGCAATTTGAATTGGTAATTTAATGTAAGAAGTGACTTAACATTGTTTTTCTTTAAATTAATTTACAAGGCATTTGAAACAATAACTTATAATATGGAGTATTTTAAGACTGCATCCATTTACCACTCATCCAAAATCTCATAAGGGTTTTTTTCATTAATTTTACAAAACATCAATTTTTTTCTTACATATAAATTATATAATACAATGCCTAAGTTTTGTTTTGTTTCTTTCCTCTGGTATAAAGTTCTGTATTATTTTTAACAATATCTTAATACATATCAGTTTCTTTTCCTTTCCCTCATGTATAATAACCAACCTAGATCTATCTAAAATCTCATGGGATCTGCCTCTCCTTTGAATATTTGGATGGAGAGTGGCTCAGACATCAATCCTAATAGCAGATGATAACCCCAAGGGACTCAACTAGTTTTGAACTTGCAACATATGGCATCCCATCAGCAACATGCCTTGGGTAGATGATAATGCAAATTGAGCCAATCCTTACGCTAAACGAAGTTGGCAGAGTTATATTAACAATTTCCAAAAAACTGCTTTGCTTCCTTCTGGTTTCTAGTTTCACATATATATATATATTTCTACATTTAGCATATCTAAAAGATTCTTGGGCACTCCCACATTGTCCCTGAGGATTGCACTAGATGTACTATCTTAATCCCACTGACCTACCTTTGCAGTTGTTTGTTCGACATAAATAAAATTAGCTCATCTTATATATCCTTTCTTTTGTCAGGGTAGAAAGGAAAAATACAATGTTTTTTTGTCCAAAGAAATTTTCCTTTCTTCATTTGTCGAGGTCAAAACGAAAAAAATAGTGTGTAGGAGCTGGAAAATAATATATTATCCTTCAAAGACTATTAAAAGGTTTGAAACCTAAACGAATACCTGACAACAATATATAAATGTAAATTTAAGTTTACTCAAGTAAATGTTGTTGTGGTTATTCAGTTTTACAAACTAAAATACACTTAACAAAACTATTGTAACGGAGTCTAATTCATATATGTTCCCACAGATGAGGAGGTTGTATTGTAAGCCTGAATGCAATTACTCTGCTGAAGAATAAAACTTAATTGTCTTGCCCTTGAATATTTCCTTGACATGTTGTCAGGGTTTTACTACATAAATCCTGTGTATTAATCTATATAATTTTGTGTGGGACTTTATTGTGAATAATCTAATTTGCAGACTCTGAACAACATACCTGAGCTATTCACAACTCCTGGGGTTATGTGGTGAAATAGTTTATATCTTTTATAATTACGTGTCCTCCTTGCCCCACAACATACAACATTTAACAATCAATAAATTGTCTGTCTCCCACAAATTGAACTGATTTACTTCCTCTGTTGCAGGTGACTGAACAACACGTCTAGAAATGGTCCTTGTCAAGGTCATTATCACCGATAGAGATATTTTGACAAAGGAAATTTGACATTGCACGCAATCTACAATCACAAACAAATAAGGGATGGATTAAAAATAAACTTCCTATTTCCCACAGCCAAAGTGATGATCAAAGATTTTAGTCGATATTTGCAATACAGCATAACAACACTAAACATTGATAAATCATAAACAAAAAGAGGCATACCTTCATTGCAAGTTCCTGATCGATGTTGCAACGATACCTAGTAGCACCTTCTAGGGGACAGCTTGTTCCTTTATACAAAAGATTGATATTACAAAGAGTTGAGAGCTGCATAAGAGCATCAGCCATAGGCCCCAAACCATTTTCATCAGCTGCAGATATATTGTCAGATTGCAGATTTTCCAATTCTTCATCTGCCACTGTTGTGATGCATTGGAAGATTGCAAGCAGCCTCCCTAGAGGGAAACTCCCTGGACCTTTAAGGAACTTTTCTTGCTCCTCGTGTTCCTTTCTCTCTGTGGATTTTACACTCCTATTCCAAACCAACAAAAGAGAGTATACAATAATTACTCCCAAAGTGATGCTTGGGATTGCATAATTATATGGAGGAAACGTTAACTTCTTGCTGCCATGAAATGGGAAAGAGGGCATAGTATTCAGATGAGCTGGAACTTCTAGATAAAATAAATCAGATCCTTCCTTATGTGAAATCAACTAAATTTATTTTTAAGAATCTAATGAAAAGAAAAGAAAAAAAAAGGAGAAAAACAAAGGATCAAAGGAGCTAAAGTTCTTACTTTTTCCTTCACTTACGATTATCTAATCCCCCAGACGAATCAAACAACGTGGCATCAAGAGTCGCAGGGTTCCTTGATTCAATGAAGGCAGAGATGAGCAAGTACTTGCCACAAACAGAAAGATGAAAATCTAGATCTTCATGTATTTCATCAAAACCTTCTCTTCTTGTCATGATTTTCCTTCTAACCTTGTCTCCAGAAGTAGGGACATTGAATATTTGGTTCAAGGCCGGTGCAATGTGTGGCTCAAGATAAGAAAACAGCCTCCGCTTTCCGTTTTCATCGGGAACCACAGCTTCTTTGCTAATCGGTTCACAGTATTTTTGAAACAAAGGTTCCAATTTTGTAGAGAGTTCTGTAACTCGCCTGCAAGCTCTACTGAAGGGCTTGAAAATAGCACTGTTCAATATCAGAAACAAAAAGAAAACAAGTTTAAATCAAGCAGCAACCTATTTCATTGAAACTTTTAAAAACTTCGAAAGCCCCTTAACTTGAACAGCAAAGAGAACAGTGGCAAGGTTCGGACACCTGAGATCAGAGAAGCCCAACTTTCTTGCTGCTGGGTGGATCTTCCCATACAAAATAAGCAAGTGTATAGTGTGCAGAAGTGACAGAACTTTCAGCAAACCAAACTAATAACCTCATTGACAGGAGCCAATCAACAAGATTTACACATTGCGACATACTCCTATAGACGCAGAGAAATAGTAGACACATGAACCCAAATTTGCCACGTGTTTTTCTAATAATATTTGAGCATTATTGTTTCATTAACAGAAATCTATAAGCATATTTGAAGAAAAAGTAGGCACAGGTACTTACTTGAGAAATGAGGCATACATCTCAGTATTAGGTTGCCCTTTGATAAGGATTTGATACAACTCATCATCAGTATAGTCCCGAAAGTAGACTGTCAATGGCTCCAGAGCACCAGTATGGGAATAGAAGGAATCTGGAGTGATATTGCTGATAAAAATCAAACCCAAATTGGGCATTCTTGTCAAATCAGATAGCTTGAACAATGCCGAGATGAGGTTGAAACCATTGTTCCACTCATGCAGAAGTTCAATATTGTCAAATATCAAGTACACCACCTCTGGAAAATCCAATCTCCTGACTTCTTTACTAAAAGAATCATTGTCCCTCTTCCCTTTGTCTTTCTGCGAAGGATCATCGCAACCAGAAGCCTGAAGCCCCCTTCCTGTATTTTTTTTGGAGGAACCCTTAAGCCCCTTTTCTGGACTTTTTTGGGTATTCTTGCGAGGGGAGCCCTTAAACCCTGATTCCTGAAACCCTTTCTCTGGACTTATTTGGGTATCCTCGTGGGGAGATCCCTTAAACACTGATTCCTTCAGCCCTTTATCTGGGATTTTTTGGGAATCCCTGGGAGGAGAGCCCGTAAACCCTGGTTCCCCATCTTTCCGAGATTCTATAGACCTACCTACCAATTTCTTTTCATATTTTTTCTCAATGGCCTGAATACAGGCTTCTTTCAAATACACAAAAAAATCTGCAATTTTCTCGCAGCGCTTCTCACTGCTATAGTTATTAGCTTTCGTTCTTCTGTGGGATATCAGTTGGTTCATAATGGATTCAAACAGCAGACAAGGGCTAAAACAAGATCTACAGCTCGCATAGGCAAAAGGGCGGTTCAAACGCTTAAATATATCTAAAACTACACTCGTTTTGCCAGTGGAAGGGCCCCCATAAACAAGCAATGGGGTAATAAAATCCCTTGGACCCCCAACGAGCGATATGAGCTCTTTAATCTGTGTTTGTCGCCCGGGAAATCCATTGCAGAGGCATTTCAAAAGCTCTTCTCTGTTCATTATTTTTTGGGGTTCGTCGTGAATTTCAACGGATTCCAGTGGAGAGGAATAAGAATTTAATATGAAGACATCGAAACAACCTTCATCTCCTCCAATGGTGGCAATGGCTCCCCTCTTCAAATCTTCTTGTTCAATCATTAGTGCCTCTTCTTAGTAGGAAGAAGCTTCTTCTACAATTGGCAGGGCCTCACTCTTAGTTATTGATGGTGATTTGTACAAAGAGGGTGAAAAATGACCTACCTGATGGATCTCATCTCCAAAGGTATCATATGGTTCAAGGGGAATCTACTTTGTACATTACTATAATGAAGGACATTATAGATTAGGTCATTTCTCCAATAAAAATGGTCTGAAAATCAAAGAAGAAGCCTTCATCTACCATTATCCTAAAGGCTTCTTCATTATGGATTTTGACCTAACATAGGATCAAGACTAGATCCTCAACTCTAGTCCTTGGTTCTAGGAAACTCTAATATAGACACATAGGTCTAGATTCCATCTTTCAATCTAGCTTTCGATTCTCTTTCCATGAATTTGGGTTGGGTCAAGGTCTTAATCTTCCTCTTCACTTTTGGGGTTATATTTCACTTAGAGATCTCATTAATGCTCTTAGTAAATTTTACTTCAAAAGTGAGAAGATTGCATATCAATGCATCACCACCCATGTCTGCATTTGTGTAGATATGGAATTTAACAAAAAGTTTCTAGAAAAAATCAACTTGGTCACCAAACATACACATGGACCCAAAAGTTGGACAATGAAAAAGTCTCCTTCCAACGTAAGGAATGCTATTAGATAAGGCATATTGCTACCATATTGCACCAATATCCCTAAGAATGGATGATCACATAAATCCCAACAAAAATATACATGATGCAGTGGTGTAAAAGAAGAACATTAACTAATCAATGAGGAACCTCCTTTGATCAACCATGATTCACAACCCAATTAGAGAGTGGCACCCCTAATGTGGCACTTATTGAGGAAACTAGCTCTAAAAATAATTTCCCTCGTTGTTCCCCTTCACTAAGTAAGGACACTTGAATTTGATATGGTTGATACTCCTTATCCCAACCCTCATCCTCATGTGAGCTAGATGAATTAAGTATACAAGAAAGAAGTAAAGCATGAAAATGATAAATAAGTAAATCAAAAGATTTTAAGATACCAAAATTCTTATTTGAGAATCTAAATCAAGGAAATGAAGAATATCAAGATCTAATAACAATAATCCAATAATTAAAGGAGTAGATGAAAGTAATCAGCTTGTGGATCTTTGATACTACATTATTTGGTGCATTTGAATTGTGAGTGTTGAAAGAGGCCACATTGAATTTGTTATCCTTATAATGATCTGAATTGTTTTTTATTGTTTGAATCATGAATGGGTAAAAAAATAAGTGTATCACATCTTTTAAATCAGGTTATGTTTTTCATTCCTCAATTCATTTAAATAAAAAGTGAAGTTTAGAAGAATTCCCTCTCCTAATAATAATAAAAATTAGGCATTTGTGATTTTTCATGAATGTTGCATTGTTAAATTGACTTGATTAGGATTTGAAATTTCTTAAGGAGTTTGGTTCGGTAATCATTTGAGTGTGATTACTACATGGTTGTTTCAAATTGTGAAAAAGAAATTGTTGTTCCTTTTTATAGATAGAATTCATCAAACAAACAAAAATGAAATTGCATCCTTTTGCATATTTGGTACCTTGCCCATATGCACAGTCTTGATCCACAACTATTTCCCCTAGTTATCGATTGTGAAGTGGTAAACTTAGTGGCTTTTCCTAGGGCATCAAATAAGTCACTACAAGTGGGTACTTGTGGTACTTAAGGAAAATCCATAATCTCCATTTTCAATTCTCCTAGAAAGTGCTCATCTTCATAAGGGAACTTGCACCTTAGGTTATTCTACATGAAGATTATTATAATTGTCTCTTGCACCTTTGTTATGTGGTCTTAAGCACTTATCATCCTAGGTTTGTTGTCAAAAGGCCCATTTGACCAGCAATTTCTTACTTGTGGAGCTTATATATTAGCTAGGGTGTGTTCTGCATGTAATTATGCCTAGTTGGCTTTAGGTTGTTATTTTGATTTTGTTAAAACACATCTTTCACCATAACTAACCAACCTCCTTGTGATGATTCCCTTCATAAATAAAGGTATTTCTAGCCATAAAGAGGCATTAGTTATCCACTGAGGATAACACAAACATAGAAGAAGTTGAAACTCACACATTAGATTCAATTGAGACTAAAAAATTGGAGATTGAATTCATTGACAAAAATGTTCTAACCAATTTCAACCCTTCTTGGATATATCCTTTAAACCCTTTTGCTATTAAGTTGGGTGAACCTTATTTTGGTGATCCTTTTCATTTTTTAGTAGTTCTCACCTAATATGAGGTATTACTGAGTCATCTAATATTGGGTGGAATATTCCCACATCCCCCAATGTTATTAGAGGAGTCACAATGGCCACCTCCATTTCACCAATTAATGTGATAGCTACTGCCATGATTATGCCTTAGATATTAGATGTTTCTATTTGGGGTATGATGCCAATCACATCTCTTCCTTCCATGAGTTTATTAATCTTTAGTTTACCTATTGTTAATCCATTAATGTGTATGTCCATTTATTTTTGGCAGGGGACAAAGCCTTACTTTTATTACTAGAAGTGGATCCCAATTGATTTCTACTATACCCATAGGTAGTTAAGTTATTCCTAATGTTGGTTTTCCTTTTGGATGGAAATTCAAGCTTGGGCTTGGATTAGTAAACAATGCTACTACTATTGATGGGGGAATTAATGTCCCAGGGGATTATAATATGGGGGGTCTATGATTCCATCAAGACCTTAATGTCCATCATTAATCCACCAAAATATGTTTTCCATTACAAATTTATCTTTCTTGGTGACTTTGAATCTACTATGTATATCCTGATTAATAAATGATCACATTAAATATCAACCCCTGCGATTGGATATACCCACAAAATTACCATCATACATATCGGAGTTTGATCGAAGGGATGGAGAAGATTATTCCACACATGTCATGGTCTTCCACCTATGGTGTTCATCTAACTCATTGGTGGATGATAGTGCTAGGTTGCATATTTCACTCAGATCCTTGATAGGGAGTGCTAAAAAATAGTGTGTTGAATTAGTGAGTGGGTCATGTAGTGAATTTTTCATCTTTAGCAGGATTTTTTTTGACACATTTCCAAATTTATATATGATATGAAACCAAAACTGAACTTTTGACATCTTTACATCATAGTACCACCACTCACAACTTTGATCACATTCATGAATGGAGAAGGTGGTGTAGACTCATCAGAGCCAAAATTTTGGATCATTTTCTAGTTGCATGGTTTGTGAAGTCAGTGTTGCCTTAAATTGATAAGCATGCAGCTATGTCGGGAGCTTTAATAAAGGAATAGGTGATTTTGCATGATTAGCAGTTATATTTGATTTATTATTAGTATGGCACATTATATGATTTTATCCTACATGCTATGAGGATGTCAACACATCCACCCAAACCTACCCTAGGACCACATGTTGATGGTGTGTTTTCCTCCATTTCCCATGATTTTGTTGGCCAATTGACATGTCAAATGGGTTAATCGACCATATTTTCTACTACAAATTTGACTACATCGAGATCACATAATGACTCAATCCCTACCCAATATCTAATGTTCATTTGGAAAAATCCTCAAATCTAAAGAATTCACATCAACCTAGGGGTATAAAAAAGAAAAAGAAGGAAAATCCTAATCACGAGCAAGGAACTACACCTAATTAAAATGCTAATGTAGAAGGGACTAAAGAGAAGAAGAAATTGGATTTTCCATGCAATATTTGTAACAAAGACCATCTCCCTCACTAGTTTCCTTTATATGGATCAGATTCATCAATACTTATCCCAACAAGGAGCATAATAGCAACACATCATCCTAATGAATCATTTTCCCTTGCAATAGCAACAAATGGTTGCACAAATCTTCCACCACCATAACAAGGAACAAAAGGAAATCCCTTGCAAATGGGAAATGCCATGATTGTAAATATATACATGTGTGATCAATGACTCGTCAACAATGAGACCAAAGCTCATAGTTACAAGAGTTTTGAGAGTGGTCCTATTGATAAGGATCCATCTCATCTCAGGGTGGTAGCCCTCAATAAATAGAGAAGCTATCCTTTGATATTGTTATTTTTTGTAGCATCGGAGGTATTCTAGTATCAAAGTGGAGAGGCTAAAACACTGGAGTTCTCCATAACCCAGAAACCATTTCTGGAAAATCTACCTAGAAGTGCCTCAATTAGGTTATTGGCCTATTTTTTTAATATTTCATGTCTAAACTTAGGAAATCTAGTTAATCAATCATAATTAATTGAGATAAGGTGAAAATAATGTATGAACTCACATGGATCGACTCTGATATTATATTAGCCCTTGATTAAGTTTTAATATGGGTCATTGGAGTCCCAACAAAATATTATAAGAAGAATTCAATGGGTAGATGGAGAACACACACACATAGATCGATTTCCTTAAAGAGTTCGATTTTCCAGAGGTAACAACCAGAAGAGTTTGAGCCAGAGAAGGAAGCAGAGACAGAGAGGGGCAAGGATAGTGAGTCAGCAGGAAATTTTTTATAGATCTATATATTCAGTAGCAGAAGGGACATATTTCCCAATGGAGTTGTGTAGAAAGCTTCAAAGGGAGATCGATTTTGCTGAAGGAGAGAGAAATTCAGTAGTTGTTGGTTCAAAAGTTCACCAAGAGGCTAAGCGAATTTCTCATAGAGGAAGATTCATCCAAGACGTCATTTTTCCTTGCAATTTTGAGCTTAACGAGTTGGGGTCTACACAAGCACTACGCATAGGCTCATGCACAGGTTGTACCACTGGCCAATTTTGTCAATTGTCGGAGAAAGATTAGGCGTGTTGTTGAGCTATTTGCCTCACAGATATTTCAGCCAAATAATTTTGTTATTTGGATTGCTAGTTGGAAATCCATAGATTGTACTCAAAATTTCATTGTTGCATAATAATATAAAACCCTCAGCTATTGCACCGATTTTCCCAGTTGGATTTTTCTGGGGCATTCGTCCAAAAATATTTGTGTCAAGTTTTTATGTGTGTGTGATAACTTATTTCTCAATTTACAGCACTATTACTTTCTATTGTTTTATTTGTGAAGGTTGCGGTGTGTTTATTTCATTGTTGTCATAGCAATAAACTGCTAATTTAATTAACAGTTAGAAGATATAATACCAGTTGTTGCAATAGGATTTCAGACTTGAAATTTTCACAGATATAGTGCTTCACCCACCTAACAATGTTTTATGAAAATATATTGAAAACTCCAATACCAAATACATTCAAAATTATAGTATCATTGAGAATTTGGATGAATCTTATGCTATGTCTACCTTATAGGTCCTTCAAAGCTAACCAATGTAACAACAATAATTATTGACCACAATTGGTGGAGTTGATCCCTTAAACACTCATATAATTACATTTAACATTGACTAGAATTGGCATATTCTTCCCTACAATATAACTTTCTAGATCCAAGTATCTTTGCATGGAACAAACATCTTCAGATGCATTGATGATGAAGAAGCTTCAACTTGCATTACGTCTTTATCATGTTGGAGAGTTGTAGGTTCTCTAGAACTTGTCCATTCGAATGCCATGTTGAAAGCATTTGATACCCATACATTTAAGCTCCATGGAATCAGTACCACCTTTCCTCTTGATATAGGTTTCCAAAGAATTTCCAATCAAAGTTAAAGTAATCAATGCCCCTGTAAAATCCAATATTTTACTAGGGTGTAATTGGTTCTATGTGATGATGGTGTTTGTGTATTCAATCTTTAAATTTCTCCACTTTCCTCATGAAGGAAAAGCAATTACTATTGATTAGTTGGATTACTATATGACAAATTCCATGACTAATGTCAATACATATATTCCATTCTTGGTGGTTCCATGGGTTCTTATGATAGTATTAGTGTTGTCATGTTTAAAAATTCATATTTGATGGATGCATTCACATTGCCTCCACTATTCAATTCTTCAAACTTTTCTCCTATATGTATGATCTCTTGTACAATTTGAATCACAAGGTTCTTCCTCAGCTTCTAATTTCGCTTCATCCAAGATGTTTTTTGTCAATTAGGATCCTTGGGTAGTGCCTCAACCTTCGAAGGTAGAGTCATTAGGAGTAAGTATATTGTTAAGCATGGTAAAGAGTGCCTATCCAACAATCCAAGTGGAAACAATCAATGTTGATTAAAATCTCCATCAATTTATGAAATATAATTAGTTCACTTCACTCATTTAGGCCATCAACCCTCCTAGTTCATATGATTTCTTGGATATTAAATTTCCTTTAGATGAGGTTATTCTCAAAGCCATGGTTATGATAGACCATGTGAAGATATGCATCATAGATCATTTTTCTCTTCCTAAACTAGAGTGATTAGAGTTTGGAACAAGAGCCATTGTTTCATATAAGGATATTAAGAGGTACCAATGTCCAACTCTAACACATGATGTGTTGGTGTAGAGAAACCGTGAACATATTGAATAATATACCTCTTAACATATCCCTAGAGTTTATCCCTTTTGATCACACCTTAATCAGAATTTTTTTCTCCTTAGAAAATTCAAACTTTATAGTGATTCTTTCAAAGATTTCAAGATGCATTTTCATGGGAATCAAGTGAAATGTTAAACCTTAATTAGAGTGTGTTTGAGATACCTTTTTCATATTTAACCATTGAATCTTCACTTAATATCGATAGTGAGGTTAAAGGTCTCACGTATTTACCATGTCTTGATGATTATCATCAAGAAGCTAAAATAGCTCATGATATTTATAAACAATGTGTGAAATGTGTTAGTCCTCGAGTTTGGTTTGAAATTGATTTGGATCAAGTTCATTCTTAGCACCATGATACATTAGGAGCATGGAAGTTTGAACCTGTTTGTCATGGCCTTTTTACCAATGAGTCACGTGTTTTTGATAGGGGCTTATGAGTTCAATGTGAAAATAATCCTTCGCATAAGCCTTGCAATGGGCTATATTTGATAAGTACAACACATAAGCCACAATGTTCCAAAGTTCCCTGTACCATATTTTATTATTTTGTTTTTAAATTTTTGTATTTATAGAGAGCACAAGTTTGTATCCGAAGCTTATATTGGATTTATTAACTTCTATTTTCTTTTCATCATGTATATAGGAATTTGAAAACATTTTCTTTGGTTTTTCTATCCCAATCTTTATGGAATTGTAAGGTATGTGATTCAATCTTGGATATATCGATATATTTTTCCCTACATTTCTATCTTGCATTATTAACTGTTACTTTGTGGCAACTAAATGCCTTAGGTTCAATCCCATCAAGTTGCAACATTAGTCTATCTTCTCTATTACATATTGTAACTTATGGCATAGTTCCTGCCCTTTATGGGCTAGCCTAGTTAGCATTCTTGTCTCAATATTTTGCACCCATATTCTACTTATTAGTAGGCTTAGAAAATTATGTTTAACTGCGGTATAACTTAAAAGTTGAGACCTCGTGCTTCATTTTTTTTTACTGTGTACTAAAGGGATTCTCATTATTTTTATTGCATTACATTTGCATGTGCTTATTTTTCTTCGTATTTGGGTGCATGTGATTAAGATATAAGGATAATAATATTAAACCTTGTTTTTCTTAAAATATTTTTTTTAAAAGAGATAATTATAATTTTTCTATGAAAATGATTTATCTGGTTGAAATTCGGAACCATTTACATATTGAAAAAAAAATCTTTAACTATTGTGGGGTTTACTCAATGCATTATATTGGATATCATGTTGGGATTCAACTGTGTTAAGTAAGTCATTCAAGTATGACCATTTCCACGAGAGGTGGTCGTAACTGACTAATTTCTCACGATTTTCGAATAGTTCACTTAGTACTCATTGCATCGGGTGATGCTCACAGGGGTGAAGAAGTGGGATTGGAACTAGTGAAATGAATCACATAGCTTCAATCATCACTTCCAGGGATTGCACCAGGTAACCAGGACTTTCCAAGAGGTCACCCATCCGTGATAACCTCTAGCTCAAGCGCGCTTAACTATGGATTTTTCCACACAATCAAGCCCACTTAGCTTGCTACCCCATTTGCAAAACCTTAGCAAGTATTGTGTCTCATGAACCATTCAAGTAGAGATCCCTTCACTCTTTTTGATTTAAGTATTAGGGGGTTTACGCAGTGCATTATATTAGATATCATTTTGGGATTCAACTACGTTAAGTAAGTCATTCACGTATGACCATTTCCATGAAAGGTAGTTACTTTTCATTTCCATTTCCATGAAAGGTAGTTACTGAAATCCGAAATTTATACTATAAGAATTACTTTTTCCAGCTCGAAGGAGAGGCTACTCTACTCTCTCTTTCTCTGAATGGAAAATAATGCAAATACAAAGGAGAGAGACGTATGGGTTGGGGACTACAACAAAACACAAACCCTCTTTGTTATGCCCTTTCTCTATCCTTTCTCAACTACTCTACTTAACTATGGAACAAAATGCACTAGAATAGAATCGAACGTCGTTTCCTCCTAGATGCCTGGTTATAGCACAGCCCAATAGCCATTTAGGGGTTAAATGTGACCCATTCAATCCTCAATGTGACTTACAACTCAAGTCTTCTAGAATCTTCTTCATCATGGTCATGTGGTTAACCCCTTTTCCATGAGTAATGGGTTGATGTGACATCCTCTCGAATCATGTTGGACAAAATCGGAAGGTCAAGTTCCAAGTGGCATAACTTTTGCATAAAAACTCCATTTGAAGTCTTTCTTGCGTTATTGAAAAGGTATATGAGTGAAGAACAACACCAGGAGGTCTAGTGCAAGCAGGACCTTTTGGACCCCAAAAAACTTCAAAAAATACCTCAAATGCCTCCAAAAGATTTAAAACCCCAATTCACCAAAACAAAATCTACAGGTAAAAATAGTCTTGTGAGTTGAATCCTCCATTATTTCCACTATGAAAGCATTGAAATGGATAACAAATAATATAATGATCCAATCCAGATCATCAAACAATGAAATATGCACCAAGGACTCGCCTCACTACAAATGTTGTTAGGGAATATGCAGCCAAGAAACCTTGATCCCTAGATATTGGGGTAAAAATGTGGCCATTAACCATCATTCACAGATTTCTTAAGCAAATATAGAATGCACCACAAAACAACCCATGGCAAATTGAGGGAGAAGGGAGGGACTTGGTAGGCGTGGAGTAGGTTATTTTGGATTTTAACTCTTAATCAATTGATTTTAAAAATATATCTTTAATATTTGAGCTAAACGATTAAAAAATCTTTAATAGTAAAAACTCATCTTTTTTGGGTTCTCTCAAGCTCAAGTAGTCATTAGCCATACATGAGATCTATTTATCAAAGTTGGTGAGCTCACAGGTTCGACTCTCTTGATCCCCTGCGTCCCCTGGGGTTAGGCTCTGATCTCCAATTACCATCCATGAATCATGGGGGAAGGTAGTTGCGAGTTTTCTGCAAGGTTTTCCTTGCAAAAAAAACTCCCTTTTCAATAAATATAGCCTTGTTGATTTCACCCTGAATCTTTTTCCTGGAAAGTTGTTAGTGAGATGCTCTTTGTTAGACTTCATACTTTACAAAGAGCAATGTGTACAGCTCCTAGGCATACCTGATACAGCTCATACACAATATGTTAGAATCTAAGCAGACCATATTGTGATAGACAACATTGAAAACATATCAACACATGCACATAATCAACTTCTTATAAAATTAAGAACTCAGAGCACCAAATTTCTTTTCACAAGGACTATTGCAATCAAATGCAAATTCCTGCCTGTGATTCGTAGAAATTCATCACCTGTACTCCATTTTTTTAATTGGGTGCAAACTTTGTTGCAAAACGAATGCATTTTCTAATGGCTGCAAACTTCGTTGTAAAATAAGTGCATTTTCTAATGGGTGCAAACTGTTGTTGAAAATGAATGTTGTTTCAACATTATAAAGCATAGACAGCACCATCGATTAAAAATATGCACGTTTTCCAATTGGCAATCCCTGTTAATTAAAAAACTAAAGTTTGGTTTTACATTAAAGATCACAGCCGCATTTTGTAGAGCAACAATTGACTGGGATAAGACTACAAAACTTCATTGTCAATTAGTTAAAAGGCAAAAAATATAAGTGTAACTCAATTTTCTCCTTTACATCACTTCTTGGCACACAACACCGATCAAGATTGTCAACAATGGAGCAAAGTTTGCCTGCAACATCAAATGGAAGTGTCTCTTGCCCACAAGCCTGAGTCACAAGGGTTTTCAAAGCAATGTACAGCACGATAGGTTTTAATCAAAAGTTTATGACACAATATGACGCATTGTTTCTAACAGATTTGGGCCAAACCCCATCTTGCCAACGCAAATAATGTGTTTTCATCTAAATTAAACGGTCTAGCCATGCTCCATATAGCTGAGAGCTGCAACGTCCACCATATTAGGTTTTAATCATTTATGACAGAATATGGTGCAATCTTTCAAACGGATTTGAGCCAAATGTCATCTCAAGATTGCCAATGCAAAGACTCTGTTATCATCTGAATTAAACGGCCTAGCCATGGTCCATATAGCTGCGAGTTGCAACCATCTAGCAAAAGCTTACAATTATACCTCCAAGTCAAGCTGCAGCGACCAGAACTTGACGCAAATGAGGAACCTAAAAACCAACATAAAAATGTCCGCGTTCTCTCCAATATCTTGATTTTGACGAATGGTCACTGTTTGGGCCTTGAAACTTCCAGGAACTTTCCTGATACTGTAACTTAAGACATTTATTAGCAGCCAGTTGAAGATTAATTTCTAAATATGAATTTGCAGCCTGACCTTAATCACTCTTTATAAATTGATTTGCAACTCTGTTTGCCCCAACGAGAAAACCAAGATGCCTGCTGTCCAATATTACTGATTTCTTCTCGCCATAATTTCCTCAATATTCTCTCTTGAGCCATTAGAAAACTGCATGTCTATATCCCCCGTAGACCTACCAATGGACTGTGTATCTTCAAATGCATTGTCCCCCTTAAACCTACCAATGGACTGTGAATCTTCAAATGCATTGGCACCGTGCCCCAAAGAAACTTGTCCAGGTCTTTTGGCTTAAATTGGCAATCTTTTCTGAAGCCAGATTTGCATCCAATCTGACGCTTCTTTCAAGATACTCCCTTGTGACTTGCTCATCATCTTTGTCCTTCATATAATGCACCAAGCTCTCATCATAGGTAGCCTTTCTAGGACTCAACATTATCAAGTTTACCAATTTCCTTCTAGCCAAATATAGACGATTGGGCTCTATCAACTCCCCCTTCTTATAAGCCTCCCTGAGAAAAATGGTATGAAGCTTACCTTTGTTGCCGCGAGTCGAAATATAGAAAATACCTTGATACTGCAGGAGGAAATTCTTCAGCTTATTAGGCAAATGGAAAGAGTGCCTCAAATGGGCAATCTTCTCCAATGTAATCTTCTTCTCAACAGTGAGATTCAGGAACTCGTGGATTGTAGCAACCACTCGTTTCTCCAAACGCCTATGGGCTTCGAGGGACCTGAGATCATGCCTGCTTATGTCTTCGTAGGGAGACCAATAGGGCAATCTCTGCCAATTGAATACAAATATTCTATAAGCCTTGCTGATCTTAAACCCTGGGGGGAAATTGACAATAAATGAAAACCTAATATTTTCTTTACTCTTACCGCGTTCTCTGTACTCCTGCTCTCTTAGTTTCTCTATGGCGCACAGACTCAATTGAGGATCACGCTCAACAATCTCCAGATACTTGGTCTTGGCATACTTTGTGTCCTCGCCTGTGAGGCGAAAGTAGCGAGGGTTTTTCAGAATAATGGAGCTTTCGAAATCTTCGGGCATACCAAGTTCCTGGCTCATGCGTTGCACATGCTCCAACCGAACTCTGCCGCCAGCGGTCATCATCAGAAGCTTTCGAAGCCTGGTCACTGCCTCTTCTTTCTGTGCCTCCAAGGCTGCCTTTTCTTCTTCTATCTGCTGGAGAGCAGCCGAGATTAATCTGCACCACAGCAGCCTTTGAATAGGGTGCTCGAATATTTCGAAAATGTGGGGGAATTTGAGGACGAAACCGCCCGACTCGAACATCTTCATGCCGTGTCGTCGGGCGAGAGTGTCGAGCCTTGCGATGCAGATGGATTGGTTAGGCTGAGATAGGATTATCTTCTGGAATTTCTCTACGTTTCTCACCTTCTTATAGACATCCATGTAATCATCAAAGGCGTGGTCTCTGGTCCTCACTTTCACATTCGCCTTCTGGCTCATGCTTCGCCCCCATTGCCATTGCTGAGTCCAACATTGGACAATCTTCATTGCCATCCATGGTCGTCTTCCTGTCATGGTCATGGGTATAGCTTCAGCCCTCTCCAATAACTACGGCCCTGGGGAGCTCAAACCATATGGGTCGAGGAGAAGATAGCGAGACATACAGATGATGGAATAAAAAATGCACCAGTTTATGCAATTTTCCACATTCCTCGAATTTGATATAACGTCACTGGAAGGCAGGTTCAAGGTTTTATGTGTGTTCAATAGGGAATCGATTAAGGAGTGGCGAGGAGTACCTGGCCTCCGAGCTGCAGTGCGGAATCGCAGAGGGGTAAGCCAGCACAGCGGAAGCGCAGCGCAGAGCGGGTAGTGAGTATCAGAGCTTGAATGGGGCGCGGGTGACCATTTCGAATCGGCGATTCTACTCCCCGCATGAATTCCAGCTCATCCCCGATCGGTCAGGGATGTCAGGCGCTCTAACTGCATCCTGTTTTTTTGTCAGGGAATGTCAGGGCGGTCAGGGAGGGTGGCAGAGAAAGAGGGTGGTGGAGCTGAGAGATGGTGGCGGAGGAGGGAGAGATTTCCGGTAGCCAGAGCCGGACGATTTTCCGGCCGGTGCCGGAAAAAGGGCCATTCTACCGCCTAGGTAGACTACTCCATTTTCAATACAGCATAACAACACTAAACATTGATAAATCATAAGCAAAAAGAGGCATACCTTCATTGCATGTTCCTGATCGATGTTGCAATGATACCTAGCAGCACCTTCTAGGGGACAACTTGTTCCTTTATACAAAAGATTGATATTACAAAGAGTTGAGAGCTGCATAAGAGCATCAGCCATAGGCCCCAAACCATTTTCATCAGCTGCAGATATATTGTCAGATTGTAGATTTTCCAATTCTTCATCTGCCACTGCTGTGATGCATTGGAAGATTGCAAGCAGCCTCTCCAGAGGGAAACTCCCTGGACCTTTAAGGAACTTTTCTTGCTCCTCATGTTCCTTTCTCTCTGTGGATTTTACACTCCTATTCACAAACCAACAAAAGAGAGTATACAATAATTACTCCAAAGTGATGCTTGGGATTGCATAATTATATGGAGGAAACGTTAACTTCTTGCTGCCATGAAATGGGAAAGAGGGCATAGTATTCAGATGAGCTGGAACTTCTAGATAAAAGAAATCAGATCCTTCCTTATGTGAAATCAACTAAATTTATTTTTAAGAATCAGATGAAAAGAAAAACAAAAAAGGAGAAAAGCAAAGGATCAAAGGAACTAAAGTTCTTACTTTTTCCTTCGCTTACGATTATCTAATCCCCCAGACGAATCAAACAACGTGGCATCAAGAGTCGCAGGGTTCCTTGATGCAATGAAGGCAGAGATGAGCAAGTACTTGCCACAAACAGAAAGATGAAAATCTAGATCTTCATGTATTTCATCAAAACCTTGTCTTCTTGTCATGATTTTCCTTCTAACCTTGTCTCCAGAAGTAGGGACATTGAATATTTGGTTCAAGGCCGGTGCAATGTGTGGCTCAAGATAAGAAAACAGCCTCCGCTTTCCGTTTTCATCGGGAACCACAGCTTCTTTGCTAATTGGTTCACAGTATTTTTGAAACAAAGGTTCCAATGCTGTAGAGAGTTCTGTAACTCGCCTGCAAGCTCTACTGAAGGGATACAAAATAGCACTGTTCAATATCAGAAACAAAAAGAAAACAAGTTTAAATCAAGCAGCAACATATTTCATTGAAACTTTTAAAAACTTCGAAAGCCCCTTAACTTGAACAGAAAAGAGAACCGTGGCAAGGTTCAGACACCTGAGATCAGAGAAGCCCAACTTTCTTGCTGCTGGGTGGATCTTCCCATACAAAATAAGCAAGTGTATAGTGTGCAGAAGTGACAGAACTTTCAGCAAACCAAACTAATAACCTCATTGACAAGAGCCAATCAACAAGATTTACACATTGCGACATACTCCTATAGACGCAGAGAAATAGTAGACACATGAACCCAAATTTGCCACGTGTTTTTCTAATAAGATTTGAGCATTATTGTTTCATTAACAGAAATCTATAAGCATATTTGAAGAAAAAGTAGGCACAGGTACTTACTTGAGAAATGACGCATACAGCTCAGTATTAAGCTGCCCTTTGATAAGGATTTGATACAACTCATCATCAGTATAGTCCCGAAAGTAGACTGTCAATGGCTCCAGAGCACCAGTATGGGAATAGAAGGAATCTGGAGTGATATTGCTGATAAAAATCAAACCCAAATTGGGCATTCTTGTCAAATCAGATAGCTTGAACAATGCCGAGATGAGGTTGTAACCATTGTTCCACTCATGCAGAAGTTCAATATTGTCGAATATCAAGTACACCACCTTTGGAAAATCCAATCTCCTGACTTCTTTGGTAAAAGAATCATTGTCGCTCTTCCCTTTGTCTTTCAATGAAGGATCATCGCAACCAGAAGCCTGAAGCCCCCTTCCTGTATTTTTTTTGGAGGAACCCTTAAGCCCCTTTTCTGGATTTTTTTGGGTATTCTTGCGAGGGGAGCCCTTAAACTCTGATTCTTGAAACCCTTTCTCTGGACTTATTTGGGTATCCTTGTGGGGAGATCCCTTAAACACTGATTCCTTCAGCCCTTTATCTGGGATTTTTTGGGAATCCCTGGGAGGAGAGCCCGTAAACCTTGGTTCCCCATCTTTCCGAGATTCTATAGACCTACCTACCAATTTCTTTTCATATTTTTTCTCAATGGCCTGAAACAGGCTTCTTTCAAATACACAACAAAATCTGCAATTTTCTCACAGCGCTTCGCACTGCTATAGTTATTAGCTTTCGTTCTTCTGTGGGATATCAGCTGGTTCAGAATGGATTCAAACAGCAGACGAGGGCTAAAACAAGATCTACAGCTCTCATAGGCAAAAGGGCGGTTCAAACGCTTAAATATATCTAAAACTACACTGGTTTTGCCAGTGGAAGGGCCCCCATAAACAAGCAATGGGGTCATAAAATCCCTTGGACCCCCAACGAGCGATATGAGCTCTTTAATCTGTGTTTGTCGCCCGGGAAATCCATTGCAGAGGCATTTCAAAAGCTCTTCTATGTTCATTATTTTTTGGGGTTCGTCGTGAATTTCAACGGATTCCAGTGGAGAGGAATAAGAATTTAATATGGTATCGTTTACTTGCCTGACTGATGAAGAGGGATTTCCTGCATTGTTGGCTGTTGTGCGCCTGGTGATCCGCCTTGATGGGGTTGAAGCATCTGTGTTGGGTTGCTGCAGTGAATTGAGACGGGGTTTTGTGGGGGTTTTAGGATTAGAATGGTGGTCTAAACTTGGATCCATTTCGCTGCAAAGATGACAATGCCTATTTATCAAATGATTGCAAATAATGTCTACAGCTTGAGCTGATATTTTCTGTGTGCTGGTGTTGTCTGTATACATGTACAATCCGTATAGGCTGGTTGTGTATTAGTTGATAATGAAAAAAGGATCCAGCGAATTGTTTGGGCCCTTCAATCAGTGCCTTGGTTTTCTGGAATGAATCTTATAGCCCCATGTCTGACCGGATTCTGCTGCCTCATCATCAGCTGCTTCTCTGCCTGGTCCTGTAGAGTCTTCGAGCTCTGTCTGGTCCTGGTAAACCCTTTCCTTCTTACCTGTGCATCCTCACTACGTTACACCTACTTTGATTTCTGCAAAATGCATGTAACGTTACGCCAACAAACTTAATCAATCGCACCGACAGACTTTGGTCGCTAAGATCCAGAGTCGAGACAGAAATAGATGCCTCATATCAGATAACTAAGGTTTTCCCTCCCAGCCCGGCCACTTCAGAGTTACACTGATATGGTCAGAGAAACCCAAAAATGGCAGGAAAAGGCTCAGACGCCATTAAAATAAGCATTTCATAACGGACTCGAATAACTTATGGACGCTCGCCATTTTTTTATAACGAACTATTTTGATTTTCAATTTCAAAATTTAGGAGTTTTATGCCATTTAAAGGGATCAAATTGAAGGGTTATATTTTAATGTAAAGGCTTTATTTGGTTAAATATTTATTTTATATGAAAATTAAAATTATTTTAATATTTCATGTATATCTTACGCATCATATTTTCTATGGCATGGGCTATTTGTTCGACGAATGTTGACTCTCAGCTTTAGTGTGTCATGACCACTTTCGCTACGAGCAATGCATTGCAAGGCATATAATAAGTTGTTTTTATGTGATTTTTTGGATTTTCAGATACTGGTATTTGGTGGAAAATTTTGAGGTGAAATCTTGATTTGCGATATTTAAACTGGTTTTTTGATCGTAAATATGGATTCAGCAAAAAATCCCTAGGATTGTGTAAGGATTACTCATCAAACTTGTTATTTCACTAAATTTGTTCTAGATTTTAGACAAATTAGATCGGAAAAACCCACCGGAAAACTTCCAAAAAATCACATTAAAACTTGAATAGATAATACGCAACCTTTAAATTTGCCAAAAACCAAAAATGTTCTTGCAAAAACACTCTACAAAGGTGCAATTATGGGTAAGAACACTCTACAAAGGCGCAATTATAATAATCTATCGAACATCAATAGGGTTGGCTATTGTCTCCCATTCAACACGCATCATAAGAAAATGTTAATGTATTATGGTATCAGAATTTCGAAATGAAACTATGTCATGTATGACTTGAACAAATTGCTTCAAATCTGCAACATGGCTAGTTACATTGCTTTGAGTATAGGATGGCATCATGATAGGCATATACCGAAGGTGGTATGGCTTAGCACAGAGAATGTAGATAATTACCTCACGTAGAGCTTGGCCCCTAGGCCAAAAACATCAAACGTGTCCACAACCTCTCCATGGTCATAACATCTACAAAGCCCAAATTCTTCTTTACCAAACACAAAAATATATATTGTAATCCATCTCAGCTCATAGAGAACTCATTTTCGAAAGCTCGAATCACACTTTTAATAAACAAAATGAATTTGTAGCATCATAACCTAGAACCATATATTATTAGTGTTTGTGAGCATTTTGAAAACAAACTATGCTAGGTAGATATCTGCTTTACCAATCTGAACATATACAGTGTTCTTTTGGTGCTTCCTATTGTGTAGAGATGTTATTGTCTAATATCTAATACTTACTTTTTATGTAAAGTTCATAGCTTTACTAATAATGGTCAATGTCACGTGTATTTTTTTACTAAGCAGCATGCACAAGCTACTATGTAACACTTATTAACTATTGAAATGTGTATTGATGATTCATTTTCCAATTATTGTTTCTCTTTTGGTTGATACTTTATGGCAATTTGAATTGGTAATTTAATGTAAGAAGTGACTTAACATTGTTTTTCTTTAAATTAATTTACAAGGCATTTGAAACAATAACTTATAATAGGGAGTATTTTAAGACTGCATCCATTTACCACTCATCCAAAATCTCATAAGGGTTTTTTTCATTAATTTTACAAAACATCAATTTTTTTCTTACATATAAATTATATAATACAGTGCCTAAGTTTTGTTTTGTTTCTTTCCTCTGGTATAAAGTTCTGTATTATTTTTAACAATATCTTAATACATATCAGTTTCTTTTTCTTTCCCTCATGTATAATAACCAGCCTAGATCTATCTAAAATCTCATGGGATCTGCCTCTCCTTTGAATATTTGGATGGAGAGTGGCTCAGACATCAATCCTAATAGCAGATGATAACCCCAAGGGACTCAACTAGTTTTGAACTTGCAACATATGGCATCCCATCAGCAACATGTCTTGGGTAGATGATTTGGCAAATTGAGCCAATCCTTACGCTAAACAAAGTTGGCAGAGTTATATTAACAATTTCCAAAAAACTGCTTTGCTTCCTTCTGGTTTCAGAGCATGTGTGCCTCCTGGTATGCATAAATTTTGAGGAAATATTTGGGAATTAAATGATCTACCCCATGTTTTACATGGATTGGGATATCCTTTGCCCATGTTTGATACCATCATCACAATTTTTAGAAGCTAGTCAAAAAAAAAAACCTTCAATCTCAAGTTGATGGAAGAAATACTTTGAACAACAGCTTCTTGTTCACTCTGCCCTGATGAGGTAGGTCGATCCTGTGCAGTGTGATCTCTTCCTGTCAAACTCTCCTCAAAACACTTACGAGTCCCAGGAATGATACTAAGGTATAGGTAGAGGTTGCTTTGTATCATCAGCTTAATCTTTTGCAGCTTTTCCTCTGAATATTTGGCACCATTATATATAATTCTTGCCTGCACTTGATATCCCAGCAATAAAAGAAATCTATTTGATTGATTATTCACATCTGCTACCTGTACTGATACCCCCCAATTAAGATTTGTACTCCATGATGATAACTCTTTCACCTTGGAACTTCTATGCTTCAATGTCTCTCAAGTTTGAATCAATTGATAATTTCCTGAAGATGCACCTGAAGGGAAACAACGATCACTTTAACTACCCCTTTACCTTTAGAACTCTGTTGTTTGTTTTTCTTAGCTTCTTTGAATTCGAAACTATCAATGTCATCTTATGAGAATTGCACAACTGAATCAGAGTCTTGTAGAGATAGTTGCAACTCATTGTTTTTGAGGAATAACATAGCTCCTCAATAATTATTCTTGAATGTATAGTACTAGTCTACCTTTATCTAAGTTGCTGACTTATGCACCATATAAGTTGATCCAACACCATTCACAATCAAATCTTTATTTCTATTATTTTTGAATACCTGCCTTGAAATCGAATAACCCGAAATACACTACCTTTGATGAAGAGAGTCACCATGTGACTGTCTCCTCTCCAAATCATAAGTGTGGAAAATAAAGATCTTTGGCGCAAGACATGCTCTTGGAAACCTTCATTGGAATTCTAGTTTAAGCCTACTCAATGCAACTTTTGATCTTGACCTTCAGTAATAAAATCAAAAGGTTGTCCTCGCTGTATGAAAAAGTCAGGGTCCTGTATATGGATATCATAAAATTGTGTGTTGGAGTGTTTCTCCTAAATCTCATCTGTAGCCTCCGATGGTATGTCATGGCAGGCCATTGGGAAAGGTCAAGAAGTGTATATAATCTCTAATAGGAACTATTCATGTCGTCCTTTTACAACCATGTTATCGATGGAGGGAGAAATTTGTTGAACCTCTTTCAGTGTTTAAATGGATTTTCATTCCAACACCTCTGATGGGTGCCTCTGAGATGCTTTTCTTGGAGTGACAGATTGTGCTTGTTAGGCTATTTCAATTTCCACTGAATTCACTAGTTGTTCATTTTCTACTTGAGTTTCCTCTCCGGTCAAGGGAGGGAAGTTTCTGTGGGCTTACTCATCTTGAACAGTGTTGGAAGTTGTCAATTGATTCTAGCTTGGACCTAGTTTTGGCTCATTTTGGGGTTGAGATGTAGCTGAGCATTGCCATATTTTATTTGGGCTTTTGGTTACCATTTGAAATTCATCCTCTTTTGCTGATATCAGAGGAGCCAACATTTGTGTAGTGGTCGAATTTGCTTTATTCATGGAAATTATTACATCTGAATGGGTGTTGTTGTAGGAATTCTTTCTTCTTATCTATCTGAGATTCAAGTGTGTGTTTTCATTCTGCCATCCTTGACCCCACTAGGTCATTACTAATTTGGATGTTCTCAACAATGGGGAAGCAGAACTTTCATCACCTTAAGGGTTGCCATGGTAGGATCCCTCTTGCAACCTTAGGGCAACATCTTACGAGAAGAAATCACCCAAATTGTAATTTCATCTACCAACTTGTCTATGTCTTGAATGATTTGTTCACGAAGGCTCTGTGCTCTTGTATCTGTGCCTATTGATATACCAACATCTTTTGCTATTGTTTCCCAAGGTGTGCCCGTAGCTAGATTTGCCAAAATCTCTCCACCCCTTGTTACAACATCAGCCATAGTTGAGGGAACTTTTAGAAAAACCTGTCATGACATTATAAATAAAAAATATCATCACCAATGTATTAAGTTGAACCTTTAGTTGCATGTTTCCCAGCAAAGCACGCTTAAAGAAGACATCAAGACCTAGTTTATGAGATTGCAACAAGTGACTCACTTTACCATGATCAATGTTGTGGACAAAGATGCTACAGTTCCTATTAAAGAAAATTCATGCACCAAAAGAACATGAAGAAGTTGGTCTTGTAATACCAAGTTTGACCTTTTCTTAAAACAGATGAGAAACTTGAGGTGTTGCAAAACAAACACTGTCTATTGGACCATAATTTCAGGTACATCAAACTCAGGACGAACCAATGGAAAAGAAAAGTAACTACTCAGCACATAGGTTTTCTAACTATTTCCTTTCATATATTTTCTGCATCCAGAAATAGCAAAACAGATATGATAGAAATTCCTCTAGTGGAGATTCTAACTTCAAAACTATTGGCTAGAAGTCACGTAAATTAGGCATAATGAACTTGCCTTTGACTTTCTATGAAGTTGCCAAACAGTAAAATCTTCTTGATGTTTTACCAATAGTGAAACTGGAGTCTGGAAGCCTTGACAAAGCCCTCATCATCTACCATACAATCCTTTACATGGCAGCAAGAAAACTGAACGAATGTGAAGCACTGGCTTTCATTAATTAATTGACTTAGCAATGTTGTATTTTAATAAGTGACACTTACAGTGAAGGTATTTCACCTCATTCCCCATCAACCCTTCTCTTTGTCCACAGGCATCGAATGACTGCCATTTTTTGTCACATGATTCAAATTCCACTAATATCCCATTCAAGTCATCAACAAAGTTTTAGGGACTCCTTTTATTGTGCTTTGTTGAAGAGGATTAACTAGACAGAGGAAACCATTTTTTTTGCATGTTGCTCGTGAGAAAAGCCTTCAATCTGGGTTCATGAATCTTAAATACGTTTCGATGTGCCAATATAACATTGGAGACAGGTTCATTCGATAGTATCCTGAGGAATTAGTTCATCAGTTTTATCAAAAGTTCAATTTATGTAACAAAAAAGGAAGAAGGCCAAAATTATGTCGACATGAGAAAAATAATTAAAAGCTCATAAGCCCAATGAAGTAAAGCTTAGACTTGGTCCTACAAGTCCTAGATATGTAACAATGAGAAAGGAAACAATTAAAATAAAAATATTACAATGATGGTTAAGGTTAGTGCCATTAGATACTGATTAGAATAGTGGGGCCAGGTAAATAATTTTACAAGATTCAAAACTTTCTATATCCACATTCATTGCATGCATTGGCATCGAGTAGTGGTCTTTTTCTTTTCTATTGTGCATTTTTTCCCTTTTGGTGTGTGATGACAAATGAACAAACCACAAGATCAATAGTAAGATGAGTACAAATATTGGTCACCAAGCAAATATTCCAGAATGTCTACCATGAGATAATGTCACTAGATCAGTGATTTCTAGTGATCCAAATAATCATTCAATGCTCTCAGTAACATGAAGAACCATATCCTGATAAGGTACTTTTGCATACACCACTTTAGACTCTAAAGTTTAAACGCCCATAGGTGCAGGAAAACTTGGGTGTTTATGTTTCAGTTTCTGTCTAGAAACTCCCCCCAAGGGATATTTCTTGTTCATGTACATATTACATCACATAGAATAATACTAAGGTCATGACCAGAGGCTCAAGGTCTTTCTCTGGTACAATGAGTTTTCTGTTAATTTTGAAGGTGCACTTCACAAACTTGAGACCGCCAAGTTCCAATGTTGTTAATAGTTATATGCCCTTGCAATCCAAAGGATGCACCAATGTGGGATTTCTTTTGACATCATATATCTCTGAATCTAAACTACTCTTTATTCTCAGATATTTTTCTGTAATCAAGAACCGTTGCAATTAATTAAGTGTTGAAACATGTGAGCAGACTCATTTTGAAAGCTAGAATGCCTAGAATTTTATCATAACAAACTACAATTCCATTTATGTAATAAGCCACTTTTTTTGCATATTGTAAAAAAAAAAAAAAAAAACAAAGAAACAAAAAACAGAAACAAAAACAGATCCAGTTCATTGTTTCCATTTCCCATATATAACAAACATGTTGAAAGAACATAGCCCCACTTCTCAAGGAAAGGCTGTAACAGAGTTTACTACGTCTCCACTAACCACAATATCATAAGTAGTAGACATAATTATACCTCTTTTAAACTTATGGAATATTTGACCAGAGTTTATAGATCTACCTCAGCATTTGTAGCACAGGGAGGATCTGTCTCATACAAAGGCCGTACTTCATGGACAGGCATTTTGCAGCTCACTAATGCACTAAGATGAGATGAATTCCTTTGGACAACATCATTGGAACATTGGTCATCCTCAAAACTGTCTGCAACAACACAGTCTAGGACCACAAAATCCTGCTTGGAATTACCTACATAGTCCCTTTTATCATCCTTTATAAAAAAAAGGAAGTTATCCATGTCAGCACTTGAGTTAACATGACATTTGGATCCCAAAGGCACATCCACCTCCAAACCCTCAGCTACATTCTCTACTGTTTTTCTAAAAGCATTTCTCTTTTGAATTTGCAATTAGATCAATGGCAGGAGATATACTAGATCGATCTCTCTCTTCATTATTTTCTTTAGCACTTGAAACAACCATGGCAAGCTCTCCATTAGTTTCATTCACATCATCTTTGATCTCACCAAAGGCTGATTTGTAAAGCTCCTGTTTAATGCCAACATCCCCCAGAATAACATCACCTGGCTTGGACATTTCTGGTATATTGTTTGCCTCCATAAGATACATTTTCTTATCATGACATAATTTTATTAATGATGGGCATCCTGCAATAGTTTCCATTTTACTTAATCCACCCACAAAATTTTCATTTTTTATATCTGTAGAAGAGAAAAATGGCACTATATTTTTAATTGTCTATGGTACATAAGAGTTTTCAAGTCTTCACTTCAGTTGAAGTCTCTGCACATAACAACTCAGCTTCCATAGCTAGACTGCAATTTGGAACAGGTATCTTTGGCATATTATTCCCACACATCTCAGACATTGATGATTGTTAAATGATAGCATTTGACCTTGATCTGGATCTAATCAATTTGTTTGGCATCGAATGCTTGAAGTCAATGTGAGAATAGTATCCAAACAAATTTTCCTTTCTTCATTTGTCGAGGTCAAAAGGAAAAAAATAGTGTGTAGGAGCTGGAAAATAATATATTATCCTTCAAAGACTATTAAAAGGTTTGAAACCTAAACGAATACCTGACAACAATATATAAATGTAAATTTAAGTTTACTCAGGTAAATGTTGTTGTGGTTATTCAGTTTTACAAACTAAAATACACTTAACAAAACTATTGTAACGGAGTCTAATTCATATATGTTCCCACAGATGAGGAGGTTGTATTGTAAGCCTGAATGCAATTACTCTGCTGAAAAATAAAACTTAATTGTCTTGCCCCTGAATATTTCCTTGACATGTTGTCAGGGTTTTACTACATAAATCATGTGTATT
Source organism: Pinus tabuliformis (assembly GCA_031772625.1). Lineage (NCBI taxonomy): Eukaryota > Viridiplantae > Streptophyta > Pinopsida > Pinales > Pinaceae > Pinus > Pinus tabuliformis. The sequence goes on from CM062806.1 coordinate 531,475,631, forward strand.
AATCTATATAATTTTGTGTGGGACTTTATTGTGAATAATCTAATTTGCAGACTCTGAACAACATACCTGAGCTATTCACAACTCCTGGGGTTATGTGGTGAAATAGTTTATATCTTTTATAATTACGTGACCTCCTTGCCCCACAACATACAGCATTTAACAATTCAATAAATTGTCTGTCTCCCACAAATTGAACTGATTTACTTCCTCTGTTGCAGGTGACTGAACAACACGTCTAGAAATGGTCCTTGTCAAGGTCATTATCACCGATAGAGATATTTTGACAAAGGAAATTTGACACTGCACGCAATCTACAATCACAAACAAATAAGGATTGGATTAAAAATAAACTTCCTATTTCCCACAGCCAAAGTGATGATCAAAGATTTTAGTCGATATTTTCAATACAGCATAACAACACTAAACATTGATAAATCATAAACAAAAAGAGGCATACCTTCATTGCAAGTTCCTGATCGATGTTGCAACGATACCTAGCAGCACCTTCTAGGGGACAGCTTGTTCCTTTATACAAAAGATTGATATTACAAAGAGTTGAGAGCTGCATAAGAGCATCAGCCATAGGCCCCAAACCATTTTCATCAGCTGCAGATATATTGTCAGATTGTAGATTTTCCAATTCTTCATCTGCCACTGCTGTGATGCATTGGAAGATTGCAAGCAGCCTCTCTAGAGGGAAACTCCCTGGACCTTTAAGGAACTTTTCTTGCTCCTCATGTTCCTTTCTCTCTGTGGATTTTACACTCCTATTCACAAACCAACAAAAGAGAGTATACAATAATTACTCCCAAAGTGATGCTTGGGATTGCATAATTATATGGAGGAAACGTTAACTTCTTGTTGCCATGAAATGGGAAAGAGGGCATAGTATTCAGATGAGCTGGAACTTCTAGATAAAAGAAATCAGATCCTTCCTTATGTGAAATCAACAAAATTTATTTTTAAGAATCTAATGAAAAGAAAAGAAAAAAAAAAGGAGAAAAACAAAGGATCAAAGGAACTAAAGTTCTTACTTTTTCCTTCGCTTACGATTATCTAATCCCCCAGACGAATCAAACAACGTGGCATCAAGAGTCGCAGGGTTCCTTGATGCAATGAAGGCAGAGATGAGCAAGTACTTGCCACAAACAGAAAGATGAAAATCTAGATCTTCATGTATTTCATCAAAACCTTGTCTTCTTGTCATGATTTTCCTTCTAACCTTGTCTCCAGAAGTAGGGACATTGAATATTTGGTTCAAGGCCGGCGCAATGTGTGGCTCAAGATAAGAAAACAGCCTCCGCTTTTCGTTTTCATCGGGAACCACAGCTTCTTTGCTAATCGGTTCACAGTATTTTTGAAACAAAGGTTCCAATGCTGTAGAGAGTTCTGTAACTCGCCTGCAAGCTCTACTGAAGGGCTTCAAAATAGCATTGTTCAATATCAGAAACAAAAAGAAAACAAGTTTAAATCAAGCAGCCACATATTTCATTGAAACTTTTAAAAACTTCGAAAGCCCCTTAACTTGAACAGCAAAGAGAACCGTGGCACGGTTTGGACACCTGAGATCAGAGAAGCCCAACTTTCTTGCTGCTGGGTGGATCTTCCCATACAAAATAAGCAAGTGTATAGTGTGCAGAAGAGACAGAACTTTCAGCAAACCAAACTAATAACCTCATTGACAGGAGCCAATCAACAAGATTTACACATTGCGACATACTCCTATGGACGCAGAGAAATAGTAGACACATGAACCCAAATTTGCCTCGTGTTTTTCTAATAAGATTTGAGCATTATTGTTTCATTAACAGAAATCTATAAGCATATTTGAAGAAAAAGGTAGGCACAGGTACTTACTTGAGAAATGAGGCATACAGCTCAGTATTAGGCTGCCCTTTGATAAGGATTTGATACAACTCATCATCAGTATAGTCCCGAAAGTAGACTGTCAATGGCTCCAGAGCACCAGTATGGGAATAGAAGGAATCTGGAGTGATATTGCTGATAAAAATCAAACCCAAATTGGGCATTCTTGTCAAATCAGATAGCTTGAACAATGCCGAGATGAGGTTGAAACCATTGTTCCACTCATGCAGAAGTTCAATATTGTCAAATATCAAGTACACCACCTCTGGAAAATCCAATCTCCTGACTTCTTTAGTAAAAGAATCATTGTCGCTCTTCCCTTTGTCTTTCTGTGAAGGATCATCGCAACCAGAAGCCTGAAGCCCCCTTCCTGTAATTTTTTTGGAGGAACCCTTAAGCCCCTTTTCTGGACTTTTTTGGGTATTCTTGCGAGGGGAGCCCTTAAACTCTGATTCCTGAAACCCTTTCTCTGGACTTATTTGGGTATCCTTGTGGGGAGATCCCTTAAACACTGATTCCTTCAGCCCTTTATCTGGGATTTTTTGGGAATCCCTGGGAGGAGAGCCCGTAAACCCTGGTTCCCCATCTTTCCGAGATTCTATAGACCTACCTACCAATTTCTTTTCATATTTTTTCTCATTGGCCTGAATACATGCTTCTTTCAAATACACAACAAAATCTGCAATTTTCTCGCAGCGCTTCGCACTGCTATAGTTATTAGCTTTCGTTCTTCTGTGGGATATCAGCTGGTTCAGAATGGATTCAAACAGCAGACGAGGGCTAAAACAAGATCTACAGCTCGCATAGGCAAAAGGGCGGTTCAAACGCTTAAATATTTCTAAAACTACACTGGTTTTGCCAGTGGAAGGGCCCCCATAAACAAGCAATGGGGTCATAAAATCCCTTGGACCCCCAACGAGCGATATGAGCTCTTTAATATGTGTTTGTCGCCCGGGAAATCCATTGCAGAGGCATTTCAAAAGCTCTTCTCTGTTCATTATTCTATGTTACCGGATCCTTTGACCTGTTGATCTTGGGGGAAGGTAAATGTTTCATGCGCTGATGGATATTGAAAACGTTCACCGGGCCCGTCACTGCTTGCTTGGCTTTACAGTAGACAAATCGGGCTGAGCAGCCGGCGGCTGCTGAACAGCCCGGGTAATAATAATCCCGAGGCAGAGGTCATGGTAGCGTCTTTCGGGACGTCATCTACACAGTGGAATTCAGAAAACAGCTGCAAAATAAAACATGGAGGGACGATTACAAAATCATCCCTATCGCGTAAGTGGTATACGGCACAGAGACCTTATCCCCTGTTGTCACGAGATTGTTCCCGCCGAAGTTTTGTTTTAAATATTGAAGCGTAAATTTTATGTTAAAATTTTATATTACGACGGTTAAAGTGACAAGATTTTTAAACCTGTAATATTGGAATTGTATATTGCCATTTTAAAATGGAAAAATATATAAAAATACATAAAAACATCACGGTTTCCCTGCTTCAGTGATAGGCAGCTTTTATTAAAAAATATATATATATATATGTGTATATATATATATATGTGTGGGGGGAATATTTTACTGAAACCTGGTTCACGTGATAACGTAAATAATTCTTTTCAAGGGAAATTTAAATTTGAAGTGTAATAATTATTATTTAAAATGTAAATTAAAAATAATTATCTAATTTTATATTATTGTTGGTTTTTAATTTTAAATTATTATCTAATGTCAAGCTCATTAAATTGTATCAAGAGATTATGTTAATAGTCATAAGTATTGTAACCCGGATGCGGGTGTCTCTACTAGCTATTAAGGATGGCATGCGCCATGACACATGGAGGCTGGGAGGACCGCCGATGAATGTACATGGAGGCCGGTACAAAACGCAGTGAATTAATGCAGCAAGTTAATGTTCTTGGTCTGCGGCAAGGGAAGAGGGAAGCGGCATTGATGCCAAGCATGGCTGCTCAGGCTATGATGCGAAAGGGGAGAGGAGGCCAAGGCCTTTCCCCCGTGTTGAGACAGAAGGTAATGCATTATAACGACTTTGACAGACCAGTTATGGCACAGAACGGCTGCATAGCCGCCTTCAGTGCTCGGAGAAAGGGCTTTCAGTTTGCAGGCATCCAAGGGATTACTGCGTGTTTGGGAGCGCTAAGTCTTCAAGCAATGCCACGCAGTCGTGGGGTTCCTATGCGGGGAGGGAGGTCTGGCACCCGCGTGGTCTTGGAAGACCTTTACCCGGTTGAGCCCATCGCTGCTGCGCCACCATCGTCGCCCAGTTCTGAACAGGAATGCCTGCTCCCACAGGGCACCTACCAGACGTTTAGATTCCGTTTTCCAAGCCGCCTTGTGAGACCAGAGGTGGTTGTCACCTTTACAGTATTCATATCTGAAGAAGAGCCCGACCTGTCAAATTCAAGTTCCCCAACTGCTGAATTGGTCCATGAAAGCGATATCCTCCTGGGGGATATGGAAGGATTGGTGCATCGCACTCGTCGACATGTGGTTGCCCCAATTCAATCAGCCCCGGTCCAGCCTGCTCCACAGGAATCTTCTGATTATGACGTCTCGGTGCAAGAGATCTTGCCACAGCCCAATTCCAATATGGAGATGGATGTCTTTAGCTCCTACGCTCCGATACAGGGTATTTCTGGATACGCGGCCTCTGTGCAAGAGGTCTTGCCGCCGCCCAACTCAAACATGGAAGTGGACGTCTTCAACGCTTGTGCCCTCGCAAATCAGGGAGAACAGCATCAGAACGAGGACGAGCTGGTGATTTGGCTCGACTCGCCAAGCCCAGACAAAGGCAAGCAGGAGGCTTCTTCACACCATCCAATCTAGCTCTCGGGTGCTCTGCTCTGCTTTTTCTTTTAGTCATGTTGTTGCAAAACTTGTTGTGTTTTAGAGTCTATGTTTATGTCCAACTCAGTCCTGAGACTCGGTACAGGCGTCGCTGCAAGTCTCAGGCTTCAGATTTTTGTTCTTTTTGTCAAAAGGTCACTGATGTAAGCTGGCTTGGTACTGCCAGCAACTATGATTTTTTTGTCAGTTTGAGTCTAGGCTGCTTTAGGTCCAGGAACTATAATGGACTGTGTCTCATGGCTTGGTTAAAGCTTTTCAGATGGAGGACTGGCTTCGGTCTCCTCGCGGGATGTAAACATCTGTAAATATTTTTTCTTTCTTAATATAGCAGTAGTCTTAACTTAGAAAAAAAAAATAGCCATAAGTATTGTAACTATATATATAGCACTTGTCGTTTCCTTGCTGTATCCGGATCATGGATTTTCAAAAATATGACGGATCCGAATCCGTATCCGAATCCTGGTAACTTAGTCATTATTTTTTGGGGTTCGTCGCGAATTTCAACGAATTCCAGTGGAGAGGAATAAGAATTTAATATGGTATCGTTTACTTGCCTGACTGATGAAGAGGGATTTCCTGCATTGTTGGCTGCTGTGCGCCTGGTGATCCGCCTTGATGGGGTTGAAGCATCTGTGTTGGGTTGCTGCAGTGAATTGAGACGGGGTTTTGTGGGGGTTTTAGGATTAGAATGGTGGTCTAAATTTGGATCCATTTCGCTGCAAATATGACAATGCATATTTATCAAATGATTGCAAATAATGTCTACAGCTTGAGCTGATATTTTCTGTGTGCCGGTGTTGTCTATATACATGTACAATCCGTATAGGCTGGTTGTGTATTAGTTGATAATGAAAAAAGGATCCAGCGAATTGTTTGGGCCCTTCAATCAGTGCCTTGGTTTTCTGGAATGAAGCTTATAGCCCCATGTCTGACCGGATTCTGCTGCCTCATCATCAGTTGCTTCTCTGCCTGGTCCTGTAGAGTCTTCGAGCTCTGTCTGGTCCTGGTAAACCCTTTCCTTCTTACCTGTGCATCCTCACTACGTTACACCTACTTTGATTTCTACAAAATGCATGTAACGTTATGCCAACAGACTTAATCAATTGCACCGACAGACTTTGGTCGCTAAGATCCGGAGTCAAGACAGAAATAGATGCCTCATATCAGATAACTAAGGTTTTCCCTCCCAGCCCGGGCGCTTCGGAGTTACACTGATATGGTCAGAGAAACCCAAAAATGGCGGGAAAAGGCTCAGACGCCATTATGAGTTGGTTTTATATTCCAAAGAGCCTCACGTGATAGATGTCCATATTATATATTTTATATATTGTTTGAAAATTTGAAAGTGGTTTACCACAGTGATTTTTAGTTTTATATTCCAAAGAGGCTCACGTGATAGATGTCCATTTTATATATTTTATATATTATTTTTAAATTTGAAAATGGTTTCCCACCGTAATTTTTAGATAATAAATTATTATTTATTTATTTTTAATATGTTTTAATTATTGATTTTTTAAATAATAAGAATTTATTTTATTTTAATATATAAGAATATTTTTTATTATAAATATTTTTATATTATATAGAAAGAAATAGAAATCTTTCTAGTAATGTGAATAACAATTTTCAATTTCCATTAGATTTTTAAGGCAAATTATAATCGAGTAAGAAATAATTTATCTATAAAATTTATTTTATATATAGAGTTATAGGGCAAATTGGGCAAATTATGATGGAGTAAAAAATAACTTTTCTACAAATTTTATTATTTATTATTATTATATATAAGCTAAAAATATCTAGGTTTTACTTGGATTTATGCCAATTTTATATGGCGTTTAAGGTTTGTTAATTTTTTCAATCTCTTTTAGTCTTGTATAATTAAAAGCTTTACGTTAATGATGTAACCCTTACATTTTTCATTTTGTTTGATGGGTTTCCTTTCTCTAACAGTATCACAACTAGGGTTTGTACCTAATCAGAGACATACTCTTCTACTTAGCTTCATTTTTCGTCTAAAGCCTCCCTTCACACTTGATCACTCCCTCTTCTTGATCTACTTCATAGATTTATTTAATGATGAAGACTTCGAAACAACCTTCATCTCCTCCAATGGTGGCAATGGCTCCCCTCTTCAAATCTTCTTGTTCAATCATTAGTGCCTCTTCTTAGTAGGAAGAAGCTTCTTCTACAATTGGCAGGGCCTCACTCTTAGTTATTGATGGTGATTTGTACAAAGAGGGTGAAAAATGACCTACCTGATGGATCTCATCTCCAAAGGTATCATATGGTTCAAGGGGCATCTACTCTGTACATTACTATAATGAAGGACATTATAGATTAGGTCATTTCTCCAATAAAAATGGTCTGAAAATCAAAGAAGAAGCCTTCATCTACCATTATCCTAAAGGCTTCTTCATTATGGATTTTGACCTAACACAGGATCAAGACTAGATCCTCAACTCTAGTCCTTGGTTCTAGGAAACTCTAATATAGACACATAGGTCTAGATTCCATCTTTCAATCTAGCTTTCGATTCTCTTTCCATGAATTTGGGTTGGGTCAAGGTCTTAATCTTCCTCTTCACTTTTGGGGTTATATTTCACTTATAGATCTCAGTAATGCTCTTAGTAAATTTTACTTCAAAAGTGAGAAGATTGCATATCAATGCATCACCACCCATGTCTGCATTTGTGTAGATATGGAATTTAACAAAAAGTTTCTAGAAAAAATCAACTTAGTCACCAAACATACACATGGACCCAAAAGTTGGACAATGAAAAAGTCTCCTTCCAACGTAAGGAATGCTATTAGATAAGGCATATTGCTACCATATTGCACCAATATCCCTAAGAATGGATGATCACATAAATCCCAACAAAAATATACATGATGCAGTGGTGTAAAAGAAGAACATTAACTAATCAATGAGGAACCTCCTTTGATCAACCATGATTCACAACCCAATTAGAGAGTGGCACCCCTAATGTGGCACTTATTGAGGAAACTAGCTCTAAAAATAATTTCCCTCGTTGTTCCCCTTCACTAAGTAAGGACACTTGAATTTGATATGGTTGATACTCCTTATCCCAACCCTCATCCTCATGTGATCTAGATGAATTAAGTATACAAGAAAGAAGTAAAGCATGAAAATGATAAATAAGTAAATCAAAAGATTTTAAGATACCAAAATTCTTATTTGAGAATCTAAATCAAGGAAATGAAGAATATCAAGATCTAATAACAATAATCCAATAATTAAAGGAGTAGATGAAAGTAATCAGCTTGTGGATCTTTGATACTACATTATTTGGTGCATTTGAATTGTGAGTGTTGAAAGAGGCCACATTGAATTTGTTATCCTTATAATGATCTGAATTGTTTTTTATTGTTTGAATCATGAATGGGTAAAAAAATAAGTGTATCACATCTTTTAAATCAGGTTATGTTTTTCATTCCTCAATTCATTTAAATAAAAAGTGAAGTTTAGAAGAATTCCCTCTCCTAATAATAATAAAAATTAGGCATTTGTGATTTTTCATGAATGTTGCATTGTGAAATTGACTTGATTAGGATTTGAAATTTCTTAAGGAGTTTGGTTCGGTAATCATTTGAGTGTGATTACTACATGGTTGTTTCAAATTGTGAAAAAGAAATTGTTGTTCCTTTTTATAGATAGAATTCATCAAACAAACAAAAATGAAATTGCATCCTTTTGCATATTTGGTACCTTGCCCATATGCACAGTTTTGATCCACAACTATTTCCCCTAGTTATCGATTGTGAAGTGGTAAACTTAGTGGCTTTTCCTAGGGCATCAAATAAGTCACTACAAGTGGGTACTTGTGGTACTTAAGGAAAATCCATAATCTCCATTTTCAATTCTCCTAGAAGGTGCTCATCTTCATAAGGGAACTTGCACCTTAGGTTATTTCTACATGAAGATTATTATAATTGTCTCTTGCACCTTTGTTATTTGGTCTTAAGCACTTATCATCCTAGGTTTGTTGTCAAAAGGCCCATTTGACCAGCAATTTCTTACTTGTGGAGCTTATATATTAGCTAGGGTGTGTTCTGCATGTAATTATGCCTAGTTGGCTTTAGGTTGTTATTTTGATTTTGTTAAAGCACATCTTTCACCATAACTAACCAACCTCCTTGTGATGATTCCCTTCATAAATAAAGGTATTTCTAGCCATAAAGAGGCATTAGTTATCCACATAGGATAACACAAACAAAGAAGAAGCTGAAACTCACACATTAGATTCAATTGAGACTAAAAAATTGGAGATTGAATTCATTGACAAAAATGTTCTAACCAATTTCAACCCTTCTTGGATATAGCCTTTAAACCCTTTTGCTATTAAGTTGGGTGAACCTTATTTTGGTGATCCTTTTCATTTTTTAGTAGTTCTCACCTAATATGAGGTATTACTGAGTCATCTAATATTGAGTGGAATATTCCCACATCCCCCAATGTTATTAGAGGAGTCACAATGGCCACCTCCATTCCACCAATTAATGTGATAGCTACTGCCATGATTATGCCTTAGATTTTCTATTTGGGGTATGATGCCAATCTCATCTCTTCCTTCCATGAGTTTATTAATCTTTAGTTTACCTATTGTTAATCCATTAATGTGTATGTCCATTTATTTTTGGCAGGGGACAAAGCCTTACTTTTATTACTAGAAGTGGATCCCAGTTGATTTCTACTATACCCATAGGTAGTTAAGTTATTCCTAATGTTGGTTTTCCTTTTGGATGGAAATTCAAGCTTGGGCTTGGATTAGTAAACAATGCTACTATTGATGGGGGAATTAATGTCCCAGGGGATTATAATATGGGGGGTCTATGATTCCATCAAGACCTTAATGTCCATCATTAATCCACCAAAATATGTTTTCCATTACAAATTTATCTTTCTTGGTGACTTTGAATCTACTATGTATATCCTGATTAATAAATGATCACATTAAATATCAACCCCTGTGATTGGATATACCCACAAAATTACCATCATACATATCGGAGTTTGATCGAAGGGATGGAGAAGATTATTCCACACATGTCATGGTCTTCCACCTATGGTGTTCATCTAACTCATTGGTGGATGATAATGCTAGGTTGCATATTTCACTCAGATCCTTGATAGGGAGTGCTAAAAAATAGTGTGTTGAATTAGTGAGTGGGTCATGTAGTGAATTTTTCATCTTTAGCAGATTCATTTTTGACACATTTCCAAATTTATATATGATATGAAACCAAAACTGAACTTTTGACATCTTTACATCATAGTACCACCACTCACAACTTTGATCACATTCATGAATGGAGAAGGTGGTGTAGACTCATCAGAGCCAAAATTTTGGATCATTTTCTAGTTGAATGGTTTGTGAAGTCAGTGTTGCCTTAAATTGATAAGCATGCAGCTATGTCGGGAGCTTTAATAAAGGAATAAGTGATTTTGCATGATTAGCAGCTATATTTGATTTATTATTAGTATGGCACATTATATGATTTTATCCTACATGTTATGAGGATGTCAACACATCCACCCAAACCTACCCTAGGACCACATGTTGATGGTGTGTTTTCCTCCATTTCCCATGATTTTGTTGGCCAATTGACATGTCAAATGGGTTAATTGACCATATTTTCTACTACAAATTTGACTACATCAAGATCACATAATGACTCAATCCCTACCCAATATCTAATGTTCATTTGGAAAAATCCTCAAATCTAAAGAATTCACATCAACCTAGGGGTATAAAAAAGAACAAGAAGGAAAATCCTAATCACGAGCAAGGAACTACACCTAATTAAAATGCTAATGTAGAAGGGACTAAAGAGAAGAAGAAATTGGATTTTCCATGCAATATTTGTAACAAAGACCATCTCACTCACTAGTTTCCTTTATATGGATCAAATTCATCAATACTTATCCTAACAAGGAGCATAATAGCAACCCATCATCCTAATGAATCATTTTCCCTTGCAATAGCAACAAATGGTTGCACAAATCTTCCACCACCATAACAAGGAACAAAAGGAAATCCCTTGCAAATGGGAAATGCCATGATTATAAATATATACATGTGTGATCAATGACTCGTCAACAATGAGACCAAAGCTCATAGTTACAAGAGTTTTGAGAGTGGTCATATTGATAAGGATCCATCTCATCTCAGGGTGGTAGCCCTCAATAAATAGAGAAGCTATCCTTTGATATTGTTATTTTTTGTAGCAACGGAGGTATTCTAGTATCAAAATGGAGAGGCTAAAACATTGGAGTTCTCCATAACCCAGAAACCATTTCTGGAAAATCTACCTAGAAGTGCCTCAATTAGTTTATTAGCCTATTTTTTTAATATTTCATGTCTAAACTTAGGAAATCTAGTTAATCAATCATAATTAATTGTGATAAGGTGAAAATAATGTATGAACTCACATGGATCGACTATGATATTATATTAGCCCTTGATTAAGTTTTAATATGGGTCATTGGAGTCCCAACAAAATATTATAAGAAGAATTCAATGGGTAGATGGAGAACACACACACATAGATCGATTTCCTTAGAGAGTTCGATTTTCCAGAGGTAACAGCCAGAAGAGTTTGAGCCAGAGAAGGAAGCAGAGACAGAGAGGGGCAAGGATAGTGAGTCAGCAGGAAAGTTTTTATAGATCTATATATTCAGCAGTAGAAGGGACATATTTCCCAATGGAGTTGTGTAGAAATCTTCAAAGGGAGATCGATTTTGCTGAAGGAGAGAGAAATTTAGTAGTTGTTGGTTCAAAAGTTCTCCAAGAGGCTAAGCGAATTTCTCATAGAGGAAGATTCATCCAAGACGTCATTTTTCCTTGCAATTTTGAGCTTAACGAGTTGGGGTCTACACAAGCACTACGCATAGGCTCACGCACAGGTTGTACCACTGGCCAATTTTGTCAATTGTCGGAGAAAGATTAGGCGTGTTGTTGAGGTATTTGCCTCACAGATATTTCAGCCAAATAATTTTGTTATTTGGATTGCTAGTTGGGAATCCATAGATTGTACTCAAAATTTCACTGTTGCATAATAATATAAAACCCTCAGCTATTGCACCGATTTTCCCAGTTGGATTTTTCTGGGGCATTCGTCCAAAAATAATTGTGTCAAGTTTTTATGTGTGTGTGATAACTTATTTCTCAATTTACAACACTATTACTTTCTATTGTTTTATTTTTGAAGGTTGCGGTGTGTTTATTTCATTGTTGTGATAGCAATAAACTGCTAATTTAATTAACAATTAGAAGGAATAATACCAGTTGTTGCAATAGGATTTCAGACTTGAAATTTTCACAGATATAGTGCTTCACCCACCTAACAATGTTTTATGAAAATATATTGAAAACTCCAATACCAAATACATTCAAAATTATAGTATCATTGAGAATTTGGATGAATCTTATGCTATGTCTACCTTATAGGTCCTTCAAAGCTAACCAATGCAACAACGATAATTATTGACCACAATTGGTGGAGTTGATCCCTTAAACACTCATATAATTACATTTAACATTGACTAGAATTGGCATATTCTTCCCTACAATATAACTTTCTAGATCCAAGTATCTTTGCATGGAACAAACATCTTCAGATGCATTGATGATGAAGAAGCTTCAACTTGCATTACATCTTTATCATGTTGGAGAGTTGTAGGTTCTCTAGAACTTGTCCATTCGAATGCCATGTTGAAAGCATTTGATACCCATACATTTAAGCTCCATGGAATCAGTACCACCTTTCCTCCTGATATAGGTTTCCAAAGAATTTCCAATCAAAGTTAAAGTAATCAATGCCCTGTTGATGCCCCGAAAATCGTTGTAACAACATCGGGGAAACCACCCGGTCCGGACCTTAGTGCAGCTCCTTTTCCGTTTGGGATAGTGGCTCTGACTGGGGATAATGGGACCAGTTTCCCAAGAATTATAAGTAAACGGGATGGATGAATGGCTTACGATATAGGGTGGTAATAAGCGAACAACTAAACTATAAGAGAAATATAATAACTATAATATAATCCCGGGACTTATCAATTTGTAGAGTGTAACGTTTGATAATCTGTGCTTTATGGCAGGCATATAGATGACTCTAACACTAAAGCATAGATGTTTAAACCATTTAAGATTGCTCTGCATAATTAGTTATGCAGAGCGATGATAGCGAATTACTACACTTAGTCATTTATATCATTGCTACACGCATGAGTAAAAGAGATAACAAATCACAAAACATTCAATAGTGATATGAAATGAAAATTTGCTGTTATATTGCATACATGTATTCAACAATAGCAAAGATAATAACACAACAATTCATATAATAGGAAAGAACACAGATACAGATAATAGTACCATGTACGCTGTTTGATCAATCCAGTATATTAATCACTATGTCGCAGTCCTTCCTTCAAACCAGAAAGCATTCCAAACAAGAGACAGTAGTGCACAATTGCATAAAACAGCTTTCTAATCAAAATTAAGAACCATCGGTCGAGTTTCACAAAAGAATATAGACTGAAGCACAATAGTGCAAACTTCAGCCTTTAAGTCTTTTACAAAATTTTACGACCCTCTCCAAAACAATGATAGGGTCTATAAATACTATGCTAATCTAAATATCTAAATATCTAAAAAAAAACTGAAAAGCTACTAAATTGGCATTAACAAATATCATCTTCTTTTCTGGCGATCTGGCAGTCGGCGGCGATGCTTCATTCGGTGGTCTCTTTGCCTTTACTCTTTCGCTGACATATCGCCGGCATTGGCTCTACTTCTGGTGGAGTGTTGAGACGCGAAGTTAGCTGGGCATCATATGTGGCATCCTGGATGTCGGAAATCAGGTATCGGAGGGCATCTGTTAAACAGTTAAGAGCCGACCTTTGAGAGTGTGGTTTAATCAGAAAGAGCCAGTATGCGTCGGAGGTTAAAGTATTTACTCCAACGATTAACCGTCCTTGTTTCTCCAGATCAGGATAATTTCTCTGCTCCAGCATGTTTGCTGTTGTTATGCTTCCAGGTGTGCATTGGGAGATCATGTTTTCCAAATAGAGTGTGTCGTTGACTAGATTGATCATGTTGCTGGCAATCATTTTACATCTTGAGGCCGCCCTTTCTGCTTTCATTACCTGGGTGTTCCATTCCATGAAGAGTATGTCCTTGTACGTTTCATAGATTCGGGGTAAATTTGCCGCTTTCCCTTCTTCAGAATCTTGCCACTCAAGATATTCGGATATGGTGTCTTCGGCCTGATCTAGCTCATTTCTGGCTTACTGTGGATGTTTCACATAATGACTCAGCGTCAGTAAGTTGTCGGCACAAGAGTCTGATCTGAGATATTAATGCGCCATTTATTCGAGTTGCCTCTGCTCTGAAATCGTTAACACTCTGGGCGTCCTTGATACCTTCGAGCTGTGCCGATAACTGAGCTATTTGCTCATCTTTAGATTTCATCATCAGCTCATTTGACGCTTTCAACTGTGACAATGCCTCCGATAATTCTTTTGCCTTCTAAACCTCACTTTGCTCTATCCTCTGTTTTTCAATTTGCAGCCGCTGGGTTAACAAATTGTTTTCTTGTTGTTGAGCCAGCAACTGCTCTTCTAACTGTGCTGCCTTGTTTTTCGCCTCAATTACTTCTGCCTGTAATGCATAAATTTCATGGTCCTTAGTCTTCAACATAAGACTTACCTCTGATGCTTTGTCAATAGTTGTTGCCGAATAAGCTCCCGCAAATTGCGACAGCTTAGTTAGATCATCGGAGGGGTCCAATTCCCCCTTCCAGACCACATTGCCCATGACTGTTTGCTCAGGAGAAATAGAAGGTTGATCAAGCCTTCGTCTTTTCCTAGAGCGCCTAACAACGGCTCTATGCTTTGGGCTGTAGAAAATATCTAGGGGAGGAATTTCTTCCACCTGAAGATCAATTTGATCGGACGGGTCTTGAGTGATTACCTCGACATCCTGTGAAATGGGTGGGCCGCTGGTTCCTTTTAGAACCTGAGAAGAAGTAGTATCGGGAGGATTGCTTGTTTTAGAGGTGTCTGAGTCTTTGGAGGCTTCCTTACCACTGATAATGGAATCGAATTGGTTCCATTCTTTAATCAATTCAGGATCGGTGGAGGTTTGCTCATGTTGCTCTGTGTGGGCTTTGCTCCGTTCTTTTTCTTGTTATGCCCTCTGTTGTTCTTCAAGTGCCTTCCGCTGCTGCTCCTCCTGTGATTTCCGCTGCTGCTCCTCCAATTCCCTTTTCTGCCTATCTTCCAGTTCTTTCTTTGCTTTCTCTTCTTCTTCCTTCTTCCTCTGTTCCTCTATCTCTTTCTGCTTTCTTTGCTCTTGATCCTTTTGTGCCTTTTGCTGCCTTTCTATCTGCTCCTTTTTATGCCTCTCTGCCTGCAGCTTGTTATGCCTTTCCTCCTGTTGTTTATCATGCTCTTTAATTGTAACAGGAGGTGGACGTATCTGCTGCCGACCAGGCTCGCTTGAGGAAGATGTTGGGGTTGTGGATAATAAATCTAGAGGCAGAGTTTGCAACCTCTGCTCTCTAAGTTTATTAAACTCAGTTAACGCCACATCTTCATATCTCATTGCAGCAAGCTGTTTGGTTTGGCTTATTGAATCGGCACCTGCGAACAAGTCATCAAACTCATCCTCTTGATGGACAATCTTTGACAGTTTGGCCTGTTCCAGGGCAATGAAAGCAGTCTTGTTCGGATCATAGAGTCTGTTTGGGATAGTGGCCAGGGATATCATTTGGAGTTTTGTTGCTTCTTTTTCTGCATGCTTGTAATTATGTAGCGTATAAACTCCAATTCTTAAAGGAAAAGAGGGCCATCCTCTCTTCTTCTCATCTTTGAGAGTTTGTGTGACACTCTCGGACATAATCTGGTAGCAGATTTCCCGGGCTAACAATTTGTCTGGGATGTATAAAAGGAGAACGTGCGGCCTAGCTTTGCTTCCAAAAACTCTAATATAGGTGAAATGCTCTTCCCCGAACCAATGCGCTATGACTGGTAAGTCAAAAGAAGCTTCATAGGAAATTCTTGGGATGGGTCTGTCGAAAATAGAATAGTGAATGGGCACCATGAAACCATTGCAAATTTGATACAAATGGTCCTTGTAAGAGGACTTCCACAATTTCCGATGGTACAAATGAATGGGTGTTGGATCATGGGTGGTCCATCTCCAACCGAGGACAGGAAACTCAGAATTAAAAAACAGGGTATCCATAATGTAAGCAGAGTAATAAAATGGTGGGATTTTCCTTTCGGTGACTCTGGTTTTGGCTCTAAATTCACGAACAGCTGTGACCAACTTATCAGACAGAATAGTGGCCCAATCCATAATTGTACTATTGACAGCCGCTTCCATTAGGGGAACCATGTCAATATGGATATTAGCGGAGTCATGTAATCCCCACAATCTACACATCATAATTCCAGCATAGCAATAGGGAGAAGCCAAAGAATCATTGGAGTACTTACCCGAACTTTCATGCTTGTGTTTGGCTGGGTTCTGCCTCCAATCTCGGAGGGGTTCGGATGGTGATTCATTCTCGTTCGTGAACTTCTCCACGAAGGCTCTGTTATAGACTAGCTCCGGTTCAGGCAAATGATACATTCGCCTCAGGTCATCAGGCTTGAACGACCCGAAAATCCTTCCATCCCTTGTATGAAAAGTTCTATTAGTGAGGGTAATTTCCTCAATTGCCCAGCGTACCACATCAGTGTAAGGTAGGACCTGCTCTCTGGCTGCTATTCTGTGCAAAAAGGAGTCGGCCAAGTCTTTGAGAGTTGCCTCGGACTTCCTTTGTTCATCCACACTAGCCTCAATCACTGTCTTTGCCGGTTGCTCGGCCTCTAACAGATTATATGTACCCTGCCATGTAGTGCTAGGAAGACCAGTGCATGTAGTATCTGAGATTAGGCCTTTCTTCGAAACTGTAGCAGCTTGACCTGCGACAGGTGTTGCAGTAGAACCCGCAGCCTTCTTGAATTTCTTCCCCATCATGTTCAGGCTTCTCTCGACAGCTGAATTCTACACAAATGCAAGAGAAATCGTAACAAGGAAATAACAATGACAATCCATAACGGGAAAGATATATTACTTGAAGCGTGGCAAGATTAATTCTAAAAGTGGCTGCGGATCTAATGATTTGAGAAGACACCGCAGATGCAATGATGGTGATTTTACGGCCTGCAGCTCCATAAATGACCATTACATCGTTATTAGGCTGAATGAACCCTTAAAGCGTGCAACAGATATGTTAAAGGTCTAATCGCAAGTGTTCGTTAAATCGAAGGGGCAAAGTTGTAAATACGCATGCATTACCTTATCCCTGCATTTAACGGCATTTTGAAATCTGTGCTTTTATCAACCGGATTTAAATATAACTTTAAAGCTTGAAGCAATCACCTTTTAGGAACTCTGATCATCGTTAAGCGTCATCGCATCGCATCGGGGGTGTGAGTGATACTATCGTTTGGGAGAGGTCTTGGCGAATGCCGATTGCGACATCGCATCGGATTAGCGCGTGAACACATTACTAGATGTTTATCAAATGATTTGCCGACTTCCGATCGCGATATCACATCGCATCGGGGTAAAGATCTGAGCGTCTTATGAAAGTGTATGGGATTCCGCCGACTACCGATAGCGATATCGCATCGGGTCGGGGCTTATAACTTAAGGCGTTTTTCCACAAGAGGCAGCGCCAATAGCCGATCGCCGATATCACGTCGCATCGGGGTGTAAGATATGTGCTCTTTTTGTGTGTGCATTGAATACCGCCGATCGCCGATAGCGATATCGCATCGGCAAGGACCAAGGTGATATTTAAATGTGTTTCTCTTGTTATTGCGACATGCGATCTTGCGATTGCTTTTTCGCACTAACCAAAAATTGCTTGATATTTATTCAAAAAGGCTTTCATTCACACATTCATTTGATTATCATACCTTTTTCGAACAAATTCATTAATGCCAATTAAATTTTTTAAAAGGGACCCATTTCATATGTTAATTGTTTGTGAATAAAAATGTTATGAAATGGGGGGTTGTTGTAAGGCACAACATGCCCCTGTAAAATCCAATATTTTACTAGGGTGTAATTGGTTCTATGTGATGATGGTGTTTGTGTATTCAATATTTAAATTTCTCCACTTTCCTCATGAAGGAAAAGCAATTACTATTGATTAGTTGGATTACTATATGACAAATTCCATGACTAATGTCAATACATATATTCCATTCTTGGTGGTTCCATGGGTTCTTATGATAGTATTAGTGTTGTCATGTTTAAAAATTCATATTTGATGGATGCATTCACATTGCCTCCACTATTCAATTCTTCAAACTTTTCTCCTATATGTATGATCTCTTGTACAATTTGAATCACAAGGTTCTTCCTCAGCTTCTAATTTGGCTTCATCCAAGATGTTTTTTGTCAATTAGGATCCTTGGGTAGTGCCTCAACCTTCGAAGGTAGAGTCATTAGGAGTAAGTATATTGTTAAGCATGGTAAAGAGTGCCTATCCAACAATCCAAGTGGAAACAATCAATGTTGATTAAAATCTCCATCATTATATGAAATATAATTAGTTCACTTCACTCATTTAGGCCATCAACCCTCCTAGTTCATATGATTTCTTGGATATTAAGTTTCCTTTAGATGAGGTTATTCTCAAAGCCATGGTTATGATAGACCATGTGAAGATATGCATCATAGATCATTTTTCTCTTCCTAAACTAGAGTGATTAGAGTTTGGAACAAGAGCCATTGTTTCATATAAGGATATTAAGAGGTACCAATGTCCGACTCTAACACATGATGTGTTGGTGTAGAGAAACCGTGAACATATTGAATAATCTACCTCTTAACATATCCCTAGAGTTTATCCCTTTTGATCACACCTTAATCAGAATTTTTTTCTCCTTAGAAAATTCAAACTTTATAGTGATCCTTTCGAAGATTTCAAGATGCATTTTCATGGGAATCAAGTGAAATGTTAAACCTTAATTAGAGTGTGTTTGAGATACCTTTTTCATATTTAACCATTGAATCTTCACTTAATATCGATAGTGAGGTTAAAGGTCTCACGTATTTACCATGTCTTGATGATTATCATCAAGAAGCTAAAATAGCTCATGATATTTATAAACAATGTGTGAAATGTGTTAGTCCTCGAGTTTGGTTTGAAATTGATTTGGATCAAGTTCATTCTTAGCATAGGAGCATGGAAGTTTGAACCTGTTTGTCATGGCCTTTTTACCAATGAGTCACGTGTTTTTGATAGGGGCTTATGAGTTCAATGTGAAAATAATCCTTGGCATAAGCCTTGCAATGGGCTATATTTGATAAGTACAACACATAAGCCACAATGTTGCAAAGTTCCCTGTACCATATTTTATTTATTTTGTTTTTAAATTTTTGTATTTATAGAGAGCACAAGTTTGTATCCGAAGCTTATATTGGATTTATTAACTTCTATTTTCTTTTCATCATGTATATAGGAATTTGAAAACATTTTCTTTGGTTTTTCTATGCCAATCTTTATGGAATTGTAAGGTATGTGATTCAATCTTGGATATATCGATATATCTTTCCCTACATTTCTATCTTGCATTATTAACTGTTACTTTGTGCAAACTTAATGCCTTAGGTTCAATCCCATCAAGTTGCAACATTAGTCTATCTTCTCTATTACATATTGTAACTTATGGCATAGTTCCTGCCCTTTATGGGCTAGCCTAGTTAGCATTCTTGTCTCAATATTTTGCACCCATATTCTACTTATTAGTAGGCTTAGAAAATTATGTTTAACTGCGGTATAACTTAAAAGTTGAGACCTCGTGCTTCATTTTTTTTTACTGTGTACTAAAGGGATTCTCATTATTTTTATTGCATTACATTTGCATGTGCTTATTTTTCTTCGTATTTGGGTGCATGTGCTTAAGATATAAGGATAATAATATTAAACCTTGTTTTTCTTAAAATATTTTTTTAAAAGAGATAATTATAATTTTTCTATGAAAATGATTTATCTGGTTGAAATTCGGAACCATTTACATATTGAAAAAAAAATCTTTAACTATTGTGGGGTTTACTCAATGCATTATATTGGATATCATGTTGGGATTCAACTGTGTTAAGTAAGTCATTCAAGTATGACCATTTCCATGAGAGGTGGTCGTAACTGACTAATTTCTCACGATTTTTGAATAGTTCACTTAGTACTCATTGCATCAGGTGATGCTCACAGGGGTGAAGAAGTGGGATTGGAACTAGTGAAATGAATCACATAGCTTCAATCATCACTTCCAGGGCTTGCACCAGGTAACCAGGACTTTCCAGGAGGTCACCCATCCCTGATAACCTCTAGCTCAAGCGCGCTTAACTATGGAGTTTTCCCCACAATCAAGCCCACTTAGCTTGCAACCCCATTTGCAAAACCTTAGCAAGTATTGTGTCTCATGAACCATTCAAGTAGAGATCCCTTCACTCTTTTTGATTTAAGTATTAGGGGGTTTACGCAGTGCATTATATTAGATATCATTTTGGGATTCAACTACGTTAAGTAAGTCATTCACGTATGACCATTTCCATGAGAGGTAGTTATAACTGACTAATTTCTCATGATTTTTGAATAGTTCACTTAACACTCATTGCATCAGGTGATGCTTACAGAGGTGAAGAAGTTGGATTGAAACTAGTGAAATGAATCACATAGCGTCAACCATCACTTCCGGGGCTTGCACCCGGTAACCAAGACTTCCCAGGAGGTCACCCATCCCAGATTGCCTCTGGCTCAAGCGGCTTAACTGTGGATTTTTCCCCACAATCAAGCCCACTTAGCTTGCTACCCCATTTGCAAAACCTTAGCAAGTATTGTGCCTCATGAACCATTCAAGTAGAGATCCCTTCACTCTTTTTGAATTTAAGTATTAGGGGGTTTACGTAGTGCATTATATTAGATATCATTTTGGGATTCAAGTGTGTTAAGTAAGTCATTCACCTATGACCATTTCCATGAGAGGCAGTCGTAATTGACTAATTTCTCATGATTTTTGAATAGTTCACTTAGCACTCATTGCATCGGGTGATTCTCACAGGGGTGTAGAAGTGGGAATGAAACTAGTAAAATGAATCACATAGAGTCAATCATCACTTCTGGGGCTTGCACCCGGTAACCAAGACTTCCCAGGAGGTCACCCATCCTAGATCGCCTCTGGCTCAAGCGTGCTTAACTGTGGAGTTTTCCCCACAATCAAACCCACTTAGCTTGCTACCCCATTTGCAAAACCTTGGAAAGTATTGTGCCTCATGAACCATTCAAGTAGAGATCCCTTCACTCTTTTTGAATTTAAGTATTAGGGGGTTTACGCATTGCATTATATTAGATATCGTTTTTGGAATGACTTACTGTTGAAATTTGGTACCGGAGGACAGGTGGTTCCCTTAGGCTTTGATCTTTGGCCTAGGGAAAAGTGTCCAAAAGAATTTAATTTTTCTCCTAAAGTGACTTTATAATTTTATAAAGTTAAATCTAATTTAAAAGTGACTTTAAGTGATAAAGTTATTAAGTCTAATTTTAAAGTGACTTTTATAAAGTCAATGAAAAATTAGAAAGGAAAAGTGACTTTGGAAATAAATGACTAAGTGGGTCTTTATTAAAGTGGGGTGAATTAAAAAATAGAAAGTGAGATTTAAATGAGCATTTAATCTCAACCATTGATCTAAATCTATTTCAGCCATTGGATTTAGAGATCACCCAAAAGTCACTTGGATCACCCAAAAGTCATTTGGAGTTATATTAAAGGAGGAAAAGGTCATTCATTCTTTCATGAGCAGATTGGGAGAAGGAGAGCAAGAGAGCAAGAGAGATTTCTGAGCAGGGAGGAGAAGGAGACAACAGCTTGGCACACATTCCAAGGCAGCAGTTGAGCAGATTTGTACAGCTGATTCAGCACATAGTGAAAGGCAGATTTTTGCACAAAAATCGAGGAGCAGTTTGCTGATTTTTCTGCACACAAAACAGAGGCCGTACAACATTTATTGCTGTCCTTTTTGCTGTAATTTCCAGATTGCTGTGAGGCACGGGAAAGGAGATAAGTTGTAAAATTGTTTGCTGATTTTTGCTGAATAATTCTCACTGTAAAAAGGCAATTTTCAGAAATAAAGAAGAGCTCTCAAACTGGTTTTCCCCAAGAGTTGTAGGGGGTTTTTCCAGGGTCAAGTTGACCAAAAATATCAGTGTTTTAATGTGTTTTAATGGCCATTTTTGATTGCTGATTTTTAATTCTGCAATTTCCAGCATTTTGAAGAATTTCCAGAATTTGTGTTTTCAGCAATATTTATTTTTTTCAGTCTGTTAAATGTATGGTTATGGGAATGGGCATTTAACTACATGGGAGAAATAAGGAGAAACTGAAAACCGGGGTGGGAAAACAGAAATTTTTACATGGTATCGGAGCTTGAGTGCTGAAGGGCAGTTTGGGACAGCAAAAAGGAAAAATTACAGTTGCTGATTTTTCACTCAGAAAATTCCAGCAAGCTGATTTTTTCATAAACAACAGTTTTATCTTTACTACAACAGTGCTATTTTTCAGTTTTAGGACAGTAGGATGTCATTGGGA
Organism: Pinus tabuliformis; assembly: GCA_031772625.1. Classification (NCBI taxonomy): domain Eukaryota; kingdom Viridiplantae; phylum Streptophyta; class Pinopsida; order Pinales; family Pinaceae; genus Pinus; species Pinus tabuliformis. The sequence goes on from CM062806.1 coordinate 531,498,045, forward strand.
TTGAGGGTGGAGGATAGGCTGGATGGGCATATAAATTACAGCGTTTGGAAGGAGAGAATGCAGAGTATCTTTGAGGAGGCAGAAGTCTGGGATATCATGGTGCATACCGCACAGAACCCTGTTGTTGTGCCCACTGATGTTACTCAGTTGGCTGAGTATAAAAAGAAGAACAATAAGGGTAAGAGGCTGATTCTAGACGGAATCAAAGACCATTGCATTCCTCATGTGAGAGGAAAGAGCAATGCCCATGAGATGTGGACAGCATTGTCCAATCTCTACCAGAGTACCAATGAGAACCGGAAGATGGTCATGAAGGAGAAGCTGAAGAACATTAAGATGGGTAATGATAGTGCAGCCGGATATCTCACAAAGATTACCAATGTGAGAGATGAGTTGGCAGCGATTGGAGAGGCCATTCCATCCACTGAGTTGGTGCGGATTGCAGTGAATGGCCTCCCCCGTTCATGGTTGAACTTTGCTGATGGGGTTTGTGCACGTGAGACCCTTCCCACATGGGAGAGGTTTTGGGATGATTGTATTCAGACAGAGATCAGGAAAGGACAGCTTGGGGCAGCCAAGCCAGTTGAGCAGGATGAGGACGTAGCACTGGTGGCAGGAGGCAAGAAAGGCAAAGGGAAGAAGCAGGCTTCCACAAGCGGTGGTGGGGGCAAAGGCAAAGGTAAAGGTAAACGGGGGAACACACAGAAGGACTATTCCAAGGTGAAGTGTTGGAATTGTCAAAAGATGGGACACTATGCAGTTGTGTGTCCGGAGAAGAAGAAGAAGAAGGGGAAGAACCAGGACGTGGCAGCTTCAGCAGAGATTGAGGACTTTGCAGGTCGTTTTGACCAGGAGTTTGCGTTCACTATGTGTGAGTCCTCTAGTGCAGGATCACCTGCCACACAGGTTCAGAGGGAGCATGCTTTTCCCTCGATTAGCGGAGCATCTTCAGGTATGTGGTATGTGGACAGTGGGGCTTCACGTCATATGACAGGAGTCCGTGAGTACTTCTCAGAGCTTTCAGAGAGTGGCACTGATATTGAGGTAGTACTTGGTGATGACAGAGTTGTTAAAGCAGTCGGGGTGGGGACAGTGACATTTCAGAGGGAGTCCAAACCTCCCTTGAAGGTGTCAGAGGTTCTTTATGTGCCAGGGATGAGGAAGAACCTCATATCCGTCTCAGCTTTGGAGGACAGAGGATATGAGGCACTGTTCAGGGGAGGACATGTGTTGATGTATCCCAGGGGCACTCCAGCTGATTCAGCTAGAGTGATAGGTGTACGCCATGCAAAGGTGTACAAGTTTGCATTTCAGCCCCTTTTGGCATTGAGCAGTAGTACCGACAGCAGAGCTAGCAGTTCTGAGCTGTGTGAGATTTGGCACCGCAGGATGGGACACATGTATCATGGAGCCTTGAGGACATTGCGGGAGATCACTACAGGTGTGCCAGATTTCAGTACTGATCACTTTGATACTTGCAGAGGTTGTGCGATGGGCAAGTTTGCCAAATCCCCTTTTCCCAGCAGTGACAGCAGAGCGACGGGGATACTTGATTTGATTCATTCCGATGTGAGCGGTCGGATGTCTCATGTTTCCTTGAGTGGATATGAGTACTATGTTTTATTCATTGATGATCACTCCAGGAGGACCTGGATTTATTTCTTGAAGACCAAGAGTGAGGTCTTCAAGCGGTTTCAGGAGTTCAGAGCTCTTGTGGAGACACAGACAGGTCGGAAGATCAAGTCCCTGAGGTCGGACAATGGAGGAGAGTACACCCTTGGAGAGTTTGTTGACTATTGTGCGGAGGCAGGCATTAGGAGGGAGTTCACTGTTCCTTACAACCCCCAGCAGAACGGGGTTGCGGAGAGGAAGAACAGATCCATCATAGAGGCTGCCAAATCCATGTTACATGATCAGGGGTTGCCATTGTTCTTGTGGGCAGAGGCCTGCAACACAGCTGTTTACTTGCAGAACAGGAGTCCGCATCGTGCCTTGGGGCACATGACTCCGGAGGAGGCTTTCTCTGGGAAGAAGCCTGATCTTGGTCATCTTCATATCTTTGGATGCATTACATACTCCTATATACCCAAGGATAAGAGGACCAAACTAGAGCCCACCGCAGAGAAGGGTATCTTTGTGGGCTACAGTGAGACCTCAAAGGCCTTTCGGATTTACATTCCTGCACAGAGGAGAGTTGTTGTCAGACGGGATGTGAAGTTCGAGGAGGACAGGGCCTTTAGGAGGTCACGGGAATTAGAGTATCTGGATCAGCCAGACCCTCAACAGCAGTTGAGTCAGTCGCAAGGATCCAGTGGGCAGGGATCAGGAGGATTCGGAGGTACATCTATGAGGATGTCAGGTCCGTCAGTGAGCAGTGGCTCGCCGAGCCAGAGGGGTGGTGCTCCGGGCAGCATGCAGAGCAGTTCACTAGGGAGTCCACTGATGGACAGTTCACACGGTACCTCAGCTTCTACAGGTTCAGGTGCAGGCAGGAGGAAAGCAGACAGACAGTCAGGAGTTCAGGCTACTGATGGTGATGAGGAGGAGGAGTTTCATTCTCCTATGGGAGAAGCATGCTCAGGGAAGAGGAAGCCCAAGTGGCTTCAGGACACCTTGAGAGATGCCACATCTGTTGCTGAGCCGAAGAGGCCGGTCAGAGAGAGTAGACCACCTGAGAGGTTTTGTAGTTATATGGCGATGATTACCAGCATCCTTGACTCTGAGCCTTCTAGCTATGAGGAGGCAGCTAGCCAGCAGGTCTGGAGAGAGGCCATGCAGGAGGAGTATTCTTCTATCATGAAGAATGATGTTTGGGAGGTGGTGCCTAGGCCTGAGGGCAAATCCGTGGTTACTTCCAGATGGCTTTACAAGGTAAAGCATGCTGCAGATGGCAGCATTGAGAAATTCAAAGCGAGGTTTGTGGCTAGAGGGTTCTCCCAGGTAGAGGGAGTTGATTATGAGGAGACCTTCGCTCCCGTGGCTCGATATACTTCGATCCGCTCCATTATATCGATAGCAGCAGAGATGGGTTGGAAGATCCACCAGATGGATGTGAAGACCGCATTTCTCAATGGCTTCATACAAGAGGAGGTGTACATTGAGCAGCCACAGGGCTTTGAGGTGCATGGGAAGGAGTCCCATGTGTGCAGATTGAAGAAGGCCCTTTATGGCCTGAAGCAAGCTCCCAGAGCTTGGTACTCCAGGATAGATGCATACTTGCAGGGGATGGGTTTCACAAAGAGTGAGGCAGATCCGAACCTTTACTTTATTGTGATTGGTGAGGAGCCACTCATTCTGGTGCTGTATGTGGATGACTTGATCATTACAGGTGCAGAGAGACTCGTAGAGCACTGCAAGAGAGATCTTGCGGCGGAGTTTGAGATGAAGGACATCGGCTTGATGCATTACTTTTTGGGTTTGGAGGTGTGGCAGGAGGAGGGGCATTTCTTCTTGGGGCAGGGGAAGTATATTGTGGACATCCTTAGTAGATTCCACATGGAGGATTGTAGACCCATGTCGACACCGATGATCACCAACTGGAAGAAGCTTCATGCTTCGGATTCCGAGTTGGTGGATCCCACATTGTACAGGCAGCTGATTGGTTCCTTGATGTATTTGGTCAACACTAGACCAGATATCTGTTTTGCAGTCAACACGATGAGTCAGTTTATGTGTGAGCCTAGGAAGGTTCACTGGGTGGCTGCAAAACACATTTTGCAGTACTTGCAGGGGACAGTGGATTATGGTCTGGACTACAGGCAGGGAGATGGAGTGAGATTGGCAGGATACACTGATTCTGATTGGGCAGGTTGTGCTTCTGATAGGAAGAGCACTTCAGGGTGTTGTTTTGAGTTGGGTTCAGCAGTAGTGTCATGGTTCAGCCGGAAGCAGCAGTCAGTAGCACTGAGTTCAGCGGAAGCAGAGTATATGGCAGCCAGTCTAGCTAGTTGTGAGGCTATCTGGCTTCGCAAGATGTTGTTTGGCTTATTTGGTCAGCCGTTGAGACCTTCAGTGATTTACTGTGATAATCAGAGTTGCATTAAACTCACGGAGAATCCAGTATTTCATGATAGGTCAAAGCATATCGGGATCAGATATCATTTCATCAGAGACTATGTTCAGAAGGGAGCTGTGAAGCTTGAGTATATTTCCACTGATGAGCAGGTTGCAGATATCCTTACCAAAGCCTTACCACGGGGCAAGCATGTCTACTTCAGAGACAAGATGGGTGTGGTGAGGAACACCTTCCTCGGTAAGAGGGAGTGTTGAAATTTAGTACCGGAGGACAGGTGGTTCCCTTAGGCTTTGATCTTTGGCCTAGGGAAAAGTGTCCAAAAGAATTTAATTTTTCTCCTAAAGTGACTTTATAATTTTATAAAGTTAAATCTAATTTAAAAGTGACTTTAAGTGATAAAGTTATTAAGTCTAATTTTAAAGTGACTTTTATAAAGTCAATGAAAAATTAGAAAGGAAAAGTGACTTTGGAAATAAATGACTAAGTGGGTCTTTATTAAAGTGGGGTGAATTAAAAAATAGAAAGTGAGATTTAAATGAGCATTTAATCTCAACCATTGATCTAAATCTATTTCAGCCATTGGATTTAGAGATCACCCAAAAGTCACTTGGATCACCCAAAAGTCACTTGGAGTTATATTAAAGGAGGAAAAGGTCATTCATTCTTTCATGAGCAGATTGGGAGAAGGAGAGCAAGAGAGCAAGAGAGATTTCTGAGCAGGGAGGAGAAGGAGACAACAGCTTGGCACACATTCCAAGGCAGCAGTTGAGCAGATTTGTACAGTTGATTCAGCACATAGTGAAAGGCATATTTTTGCACAAAAATCGAGGAGCAGTTTGCTGATTTTTCTGCACACAAAACATAGGCCGTACAACATTTATTGCTGTCCTGTTTGCTGTAATTTCCAGATTGCTGTGAGGCACGGGAAAGGAGATAAGTTGTAAATTTGTTTGCTGATTTTTGCTGAATAATTCTCACTGTAAAAAGGCAATTTTCAGAAATAAAGAAGAGCTCTCAAACTGGTTTTCCCCAAGAGTTGTAGGGGGTTTTTCCAGGGTCAAGTTGACCAAAAATATCAGTGTTTTAATGTGTTTTAATGGCCGTTTTTGATTGCTGATTTTTAATTCTGCAATTTCCAGCATTTTGAAAAATTTCCAGAATTTGTGTTTTCAGCAATATTTATTTTTTTCAGTCTGTTAAATGTATGGTTATGGGAATGGGCATTTAACTACATGGGAGAAATAAGGAGAAACTGAAAACCGAGGTGGGAAAACAGAAATTTTTACACTTACTTAACGTGGTTGAACCCCAAAAAATCTTCTACATACTTCAAAATATTCAAAAAATAATTGTATCATATTTCTTCCTAGTTACATGCTTTACAACAACATTGAATTCTCTCATATAACCTCCAAAAAACTCCTAATATAACTATATGTTTGCAAAAATTATTTAGACTATAAAGAAAACCTAACCTATAACATTTCCTATAGTGTCAAGATTTACATCTATTCTAGCATGCTCAAGGCCAATCTAAAAGTGAGAAGAGTTCAAGCTTTCATTTCCTTAGGGTCTGCCTCCTCCCGCAGTTCTGCCATTTGATCTTAGTGCTTCATGAGCTCGTCAGAAACTTCAGAATTCTTTCCATTTACCTCTAAGTATGATGTGATATCCAAATAACCCATCTTCATATTCAGCCTATCCACAACTACCTGTAATTTCTCCATTTTGGTGTCTATGAAATTATGCTTCTAGGAAAGTAGAGTGAAATGCACTCGTGACATTTAGTAACATTTCTCCATGATTGGAGATTATATCATTATGAAATCTACTAAAACTATCAATTGGGCTAGATGATAGGAGTCCTCATGCCCATCCCCTAATTGGTGCTCCATTGATTACTTCACTCCGTAGTCAACTTCTTTTCCAAACTATAATAAGCACTAGACCTAATTCCTTGAGGTCTCTTACCAACCAATAGCTTGTTTATAACTATGCTCAGTTTCTCTTCCTGAATTGACATTCTCCAAATTTCTTTGAATGCAACATTTCTAATCGATCATATGTCAGACATTGAGATACATTTCCCTCATATTATCTCTACAAGATGAGACCTTCTCAATTAAAACAAATGAATGTGAGCGTGTTTGTTGCACTGAGACAGAAGGGATGCTAATTCTAAGCATCCTTCCGAATTTAATAACTAGAACGATCATCCTCGGTATATCTACCAACATCTCTTGCATAATGTGATTTAGCCAGGTGTGCTCATTATCACCAACTTAAACATAAGTTAGAGGTCACCATAATAAATTGAGAACTACGAGATTTATTTAAAGTTCGAGATAGTGTTTTTCAAAGAGATTCCAAACATCCCATCCTTTTAATCCACTTATCATTCTTTTTTATAATTTTAGAATATGAGCTACTATATAGTCTATCATGGCGATGGTTTATTAAAAGCCCCCCCTTCTCCACCATCATCATACCTTGTTCCAGACATGCACCCTTGTTTGCTAATGATTATGTCGCTATGTTAAGATTCCTTTTAACATGAAAAATATCAATGCTTTCCAATTTTTCCAGTTGAAGGCTTATTCTGTGAAGGGCAGGTGCTTGAATTGGATCAGAGGCTTCTTTGATCTTGTGCACCTTTTGAATTATTACCCTCGAGTCTCCGAAGACCAATAAATGTCAAATTTCATTTGCTATTACTAAATTTAGCTCCTGCCACAATGCTAAAAACTCAGCCTAGTTGTTGGTTAAAATCCCCAATCCCCAAGCATAGTAAATCTCCCTTTTTTCATCGAGGTGGAAAATAACCCCTCCCACTCCTTCCTCCCCAAGGTTACCTTTCGAAGCTCCATCAAATTTGAATTGGATCAGAGGCTTCTTTGAGCTTGCACACCTTTTGGATTACTACCCTCGAGTCTCTAAAGGCCAACAAATGTCAAATTCCCTTTGCTATTACTAAATGTATCCCTTGCCACAATGCTAAAAACTCAGCCTAGTTGTTGGTTAAAATCCCCAATCCCCAAGCATACTAAATCTCCCTTTTTTCATCGAGGTGGAAAATAACCCCTCCCGCTCCTTCCCCACAAAGGTTACCTTTCAAATCTCCATCAAAGAAGAGAGAATATTGATTCTTATTTCTTCTCCAATTCTGAAATTCATCAATATCCATTCTTATTCTATGTGGTTTGGGCACAATATTCTTGAATATGAAGCTTCCAGCCCGATTTCAAGGTTGTCTAAGATTGAGCCAATCCCATTCACCCAGAGACAGGTCATTAAGCTCCTTCAGATCATATCCCCATGTTGTAATTGTTTCAAAAAGAAATTGTTGCTCATTAACAACTCAAACGACTGGATTGGGGTGAATGTTATTAAGTATAACTTGATTATTAGTTATCCAAATCACCCAACAAAGATATTTTGGCCATACCATCCAGCTTCTCATAATTATTGATTCTGATTTTGTTAAAATTGGCAACTAGGGCCAATGGGTCATCGTATTTATGATAGCTAACATTTTTCTTGGATTCTTCTCTCCAAGAGGTGTAGGATTGATCTAAACATCATCCAATTCTAACATGTACAAATAAAGTTATGAATTTATTTTGATTATGGACAAATTTTCAAGGTCAGCCAGTGAACTCATGTAGGCTCATAAGCCCAATAGTCACGTCTATTCATCCTCGACGCTTGCCTATAAATACATGATGTCTCATCCTCATTTGGACATCACTCATCTTCACACATCTCTCTCTCTCCTCATTTGATTGAGTATGAATTTCTGGGTAGCTTCTCTCTCCACACATGCAAAGGAAAGGACAGTCATTTTTTGTTTTGGGCATTCATTGAATTTCAGGAAATGTTTTGACTAGCGTTGACCTGTTTGACTATGTTTTGGTGAGGGTTATTTCTATTTTGGTAGGATGCATTTCTGGGCATAGAAATCGAGGGAAATCGAGGCTATCTATATTGTTTGACCAACGTTGACTATGGTTAGGGTTGACCGCAGGATGACTATTTGACCAAACTTTGACTGGGCTAAATTTGACTATTGTGAGGGTTGTTTCATCTTGTTTTTTGAAGGCCAAAGTTGACTGAAGTTGACCAAATATTTGAGGGTCAAATCTTCCATGTTGACCAGCGTTGAATTTTTTGGTTAGGGCTTTTTTGCTAATGTCATAAATTATCAGAATTTGTAAATTGTATTATCTCTCTCTGCTGAACTATTGAAGACTAAAAGAAGATTTGATCAAGGGTTTCCCCACATTAGGGTCTGTCCCTGGCTGGTGTCACATCTTGTGTCCTCTTGTCTTGGCTTGTCTTCTACGGTTTACATTTATGTTCTATCAGCATTTTATGTACATGTCTATGTGATTGCTAAACTGAAATTGGTATTGGGCTCATAAAGAAATTGAAGTAAAATTGCTCTAAAGCATGGAACATACCATTGTTGCCTAAAATTAACATGGTATTAGAGATGAGGTGAAAACAAAGCCGAAGCAAGAGTGAAAGAGAAATCACCAAAGACATTTGGACAAGGACAAAAGACTCGATGGGTTCCTCATCCTACTTCCCGGCTTAAGACAAGCTCCATGATAAATCTGACTATCATGGATGGAAGATGTCTCTTGATCTGACCTTGGAAGAGAAGGAAGTGATAGATTATGTGCATAGTAAAACCCCTAAGCCTCCTTCAAATGCACCGGCTACTACGAATACCAAGTACAATAAGGCTAAATTCAAAGAAAATAAGATTATCAGGGATTCCATTGACAAGCATCTGGTGGCCTATATCTCAGAATTGAAGACCTTTAAGGAGATATACGATAGGTTGGTCAACATGTTCAAGGTTAGTAATGCTAATCAAATTCTCTTTCACAAGAATAAGTTGAAGGGTATTAAGAAGGGCAAGGATGAGGACATACAATCCTATTTCTTGAGGATTACTGAGATCAAGAATGATCTACTCTCGATTAGAGAATTCATTCCCAACAGGGAGATTACTCTCACCACCCTTGGAGGACTCCCACCTGAGTGGTATGTATTTAGAACCACTATACTCAACAATGATCGAATTCCAGGGTTTGAAGAATTGATGTCAAGATGCATTCAAGAAGAAACAAGAATGATGGAGTAAGAAATGTCTTCTGATAGAAGAAGCCCCACTACATTCTTCTCTCATGTCAAGAGGAAGAACAATGTAGGTTCAAAGAAGCAGAGTCAAGGAAGAACGGGATTCAAAAATGGAAAGAAGGGAATATTCTTTGTTTGCAATAAATTTGGCCACTTTGCAAGGGAGTGTCCTAATATAAGGGATACACCTCAAGATGATGACTATCATAACAATTCCAAGGGCAACTTCAACAACAACGATCAAAGGAGTGGCAGGTCTAATGGCAAAGGAAAAAGGAATGTGGGATATCAAGGAAATGGTCAACCCTCTAAGAAATCAAGGAACTCCAAGTATGATGAATCCAATGTTGTTAACAATAAGTAAAAAGAGTACTATCTTATATCGGCCCTCTCCATCGCCTCTTCTCTGGACACTTTGGGAAATTGGATGATTGATGTTGGTGCCTCAAGGCACATCACCGAATATAAGGAAGCCCTCTCTATTCGACAGGAAAGGAGACAAACTTAGAGATCATCCTTGGAGACAATGCCACCTATCCTATTAAGGGAGTATGGAATCTTACCCTTCAATTGAACCAATATAACACTATTCATTTGCAAGAAGTATTATATGTACCCGATCTCAAGAAGAACCTAGTGCCCATTTCAACAATGGAAGATAAAGGATTCAAGGTGGTTTTTATCAATGGAAAGGTGCGTGTTTGGAAAAGAAATTCCAAGGATGCTTTTACTCTTGGGTTCAAGGTTGACAGTTTGTATCAATGTTAGACATAAGAATTTTGTATCAAGTTGGAGAAATTCCATTAGGAGCCATGTCTTGCAACACATATCTACAATATGAAATATGGAATTGTAGGTTCGCCCATCTTCATTATAAGGCCCTACACGTTCTGAGACAGATGGTGATAGGTATGCCGAAGTTAGAATCCAATGAATTCCAAGATTATTACAGAGAATCTGGCATTAAGAGGGAGACTACAACGCCATACTCTCCATAGCATAATGGTGTGGTTCAAAGGAAGAATCGCTCTATTGTAGAAGTTATTCGTGCCATGCTTCATATTCAAGGCCTTATGAAGTTTCTATAGGTTGAAGTCACACATCATGTATGTTCAAAAATGATGCCCTCATTAAGCATTGGACTCCAAGAGTCCTGAATAAATTTTCAATGGTAAGAAACCCGATGTCTCTCATTTTATAATTTTTGGAAGCCTCGTATATTTTCATGTGCCGAAAGAGAAAAGAAACAAATTGGGTGCATCTGGGAAGAAAGGAATATTTGTGGGCTATAGTGAAAATTCTAAGGGATATATAATTCATGTGGTTGGTCAAAAGGAATTTGAGATAAGTCATGATGTCACCTTCGACAAAGATATGGCCCTCAGAAAGATCAACAACCTTCCTATCCTAAGGAAGGACAAAGAAGCTGACACTGGAAATCAGGGTGAAAAAGAGGACAAAACGATCCCTGATGTTGATGAACTTATGGATCCTATTGATCCACTCCCTCATGAGCCTTCCTCCTCCATGAGGACACCCTCATGTCTTAGGGAGATTCTTGAAGATGTTGAGAGGCACATTGCACCAAGGGGGACTTTCAGTGAAAGCAAGAAACCGAACAGGTATCAAGGATATTTAACCACCATGAGCACTATCATTCAAAGTGAGCCTTCATCATTCGAAGAAGTCGTGAAGAAACAAGTATGGAAGGATGCTATGAATGAATAATACGAGTCAATTATGAAGAATGGAGTCTGGGATGTGGTCCCTAGACCCTAGGAAAAATCGGTTTTCATTTCTAAGTGGCTCTACAAAATCAAGCATGGAGCTTATGGAAGTGCAAAAAAGTTCAAGGCTCGCTTTGTTGCTTTAGTCTTATCTCAAAAGGAAGGTGTATATTACGATGAGATATTTGCACCTGTTTCCTAATACACCACCATATGCTTGATCATAGTCCTTGTTGCCTCGCAAGGATGGAACCTACAATAGATGGATGTCAAGACCACCTTCTTACATGGTTCAATCAAAGAGGAAGTATATGTGGAACAACCCAAGGGGTTTGTAGTATATGATTGAGAATATGATGTATGCAAGTTGAAGAAATCTCTCAATGGATTGAAGCAAGCACCCCGGGCTTGGTATGAGAGGATCGATAGCTATTTGATGAAGTTAGTATTCATTAGAAGTGAAATCGATCTGAACCTTTACTTTAAGGTTGAAAGTGATAAACCTCTCATTATGGTACTTTATGTGGACAACCTCTTTCTGAAAAGTACAAACCATATCATTCACAAATGTAAGAAGGAGTTGGCTTCTAAATTTGAGTTGAAGGACCTAGGACCGATGCACTAATTCCTAGGGTTGGAGGTCCAGAAAAATCCAAGCGAAATTTTCCTCTCTCAAGGAAAATATGTTGTGAAGATATTGGAAAGATTTGGGATGGTGGACTGCAAGCCTGTGGCTACTCCAATGGAACTTAAATTTAAGAAGTTATGTGGCAGTGTTGTTGGACCTAAATTGGGAAATTCTTCTGAGTATCGTCAAATCATAGGAGCACTGATGTTCTTGGTGAACTCTCATCCGGAAATATGTTTTGCAGTTAACACATTGAGCCAATACATGGTTGAGCCTCATCATATACATTGGATTGCCAACAAGAATATTCTGAGATATTTTTGGGGCACATTCACTAATGGACTGAGAGACACTGTCAGAAATGCGAAGCTACATGGTTATCTTGATGTTGATTGGCCTAGCAGTGTGGTGGATCGTAAGAGCACTTTTTCATGTTGTTTTTCTTTGGGTTCTTCTTCGATATCCTGGATGAGTAGGAAGCATAAATCGGTTTCCTTGAATACTGCCAAGGCCGAATACATAGTTACTAGCATGGCCTCTTGTGAAATTGTCTAGTTGAATAAGCTCTTAATTGATCTGTTTTGGCATGTGTTGGATACCACCGTGATTCTTTGCGAAAACCAAACTGGGATCCGATTATCAGATAATCTTGTGTTTCATGATCAGGTACCACTTTATCTGGGATATGGTAAAACGAGGAGAAATAAGGCTCCATCACATTGGGATTGATGAGCAGGTCGTCGATATTCTCACAAAGCCCCTGGGGAAGGTCAAATTCTTGGCCTTCCGAGAACGACTTGGAGTCATGGAGAGACCCTTTTATGAGGGTCATGTATGAGATGGACATTGAGGTTTGGGAGCTTCGGGGGGCTTGGGGTAATTTTTGGAGAGATGAGAAACCATAGGGTGAGTGTTTCAGCCTTCCCCTAGTGGTTTGTTGTGTACAGGGTGAGCGGTTCATCCTTCCCCTGTGATACCCCTTGGTGACATGTGAGCAAGACGAGTGATTCATCCTTCTCCTGCCGAGACATCCTAACCATGTAGTTTGGGACTCATGTGAAGTACCTCTCATCTGGCCAATGAGTAGGGAAATGAGGATAGGGACCATAGTATTATTGATGGATGCATTGTGTACTACTGTACTCCCTATGCTAGGATGTCTTATATGGATCTGGGATCAATGGGAACTGACTTCGGATCAATAAGAGTGGTATGAGACACTCTCTTTTGATTGGAACTGACTTTGGGTCAGTAAGAGTGGTATGTGACACTCTCTTTTGATTGGAACGGACTTTGGGTCAGTAAGAGTGGTATGAGACACTCTCTTTTGATTGGGACTGACTTCGGGTTAGTAGAGAATGGTATGATACATTCTCGATCACTTATTCTTCTTCATAGTTCAGCATAGCAGAGCAGAACAATGCATGGATGGCAGAGATAGTACAGATTGGTAGATGGATTAGCAGGTGGAGTTCTCCATAGTTGAGAGGGAGTGTTAAAATTGGCAACTGGGCCAAACTCCACATGGGTGATCTTATTTATGATAGCTGATATTTTTCTTAGATTACTCTCTCTGAGAGGTGTAGAATTGATCTAAAGATCATCCAATTTTGAAATGTACGAATGAAGTTATGAATTTATTTTGATTATGGACAAATTGCCAAGGTCGGCCAGCAAACTCATGTAGGCTCAAAATCCCAACAGTCACGTCTATTCATCCTCAATGCTTGCCTATAAGTACATGATGCCTCATCCTAATTTGGGCATCACTCATCTTCACACATCTCTCTCTCCTCATTTGATTGAGTACGGATTTCTGGGTATCTTCTCTCTCCACACGTGAAGGAAAGGACAATCATTTTTTGTTTTGGGCGTTGACCAAATTTCAGGAAGTGTTTTGACTAGCGTTGACCAGCAAGCATTGCCATGTTTGATTATGTTTTTTTTAGGGTTATTTCTGTTTGGGCAGGCTACATTTCTGGGCATAGAAATCGAGGTTATCTGTATTGCTTGACTAGCATTGATTGTGGTTAGGACTGACAGCAGGTTGACTATTTGACCAAAATTTGATTGGGTTGAATTTGATTGTTTTGAAGGTTGTTTCATCTTGTTGTTTGGAGGCCGAAGTTGACCGAATATTTGAGGGTCAAACCTTCCCTATTGACCAACTTTGAATTTTCTGGTTAGGGCTCTTTTGTTGGTGTCATAAATTATCAGAATTTGTAAATTGTACTCTCTCTCTCTACTGAACTATTGAAGACTAAAAGAATATTTGATAAAGGGTTTCCCCACATTAGGGTTTGTCTATGGATGGTCCCACATCTTATGTCCTCTTGTCTTGGCTTGTCTTCTACTGTTTATGTTTATGTTCTATCAGTGTTTTACTTACATGTTTATGTGATTGCAAAACTGAAACTGATATTGCGCTCATAAAGAAATTGAAGTAAAATTTCTCCAAAATACAAGTGAAAGAAGTTGGACTCTACAAGAATAAAAGGAATCTTTGTTATATATATCCTTTCGTCAAAGGTTTATAGAATCTACATCAAGGAAGGAAGGAAAATTGAAGTTAGCAGGAATGTTATATTTGATGAAAATCATGCCTACAAAAGATCCAAGGATATACCAATCGAATCTAATGAAAAAGGTGTACCGCTATTTGAAGAAGAAGAGAATCATGGCAATGCACCTACAAACCAAGAAAAAGAATAAGAAGGGACCAAGTGAGCCAATTCAACTTATAAGCATTCCCGAAAGAAACAAGAGGCAAAATTGGTTAAAAGCTACACTTGATGATGTCGAAGGACAAGGAGCAACTAAAGGATCTTTTAGAGAAAGAAAAAGACCGAAGAGATATGCAGGATATGGAACATACATGACAAAATTAATAGAAGCATAACCAACTACCTTTGAAGAAGTTTTTCATCAAGAAGGATGGAAGAAGGCCATGCAGGAAGACTATCAATCTATCATGAAGAATGGGGTTTGGGAAATTATTCCTAGACCAAGTGAAAAATCAGTTGTCACCTCCAAATGGATTTACAAAATCGAACATGTTGTTGATGGAAGTAGACAAATACAAAGCTAGATTTGTCGCAAGAGGTTTCTCACAAAAGGAAGGAATAGACGATGAACAAACCTTTGCCCTCACTACTAGGTATACTACTATAAGATATTTGATTTCACTAGCTACTACTATGGCATGGAATATCCATCAAATGGATGTCAAAACAACTTTTCTAAATGGAACCATTGATGAAGAAGTATACATTGAAAAACAGAAGGATTTGAAATAAATAGTAGATATACACATGTTTGCAAACTTAAGAAATCCTATATGGCTTGAAGCAAGCTCTTAGGGCATTGTATGCAAGGATGGATTCATATCTCTTAAGAATTGGGTTCGTCAAAAGTTATATCAATGCAAACCTCTACATCAAGGTGGTGAAGAATGAACCAGTCATTATACTACTATATGTGGATGATTTTTTTATTACAAGTGTGGAGCACATAATGCAAGAATGCAAGAAAATGTTGGCAACAGAATTCGAATGAAATATCTGGGACTCATGCACTATTACTTGGGCTTGGAAGTTTGGCAAAAACTCAGTGAGGTTTATCATGGTCAAGGTAGATACATAATCAAGAAGTTACAAAAGTTTGGTATGATGGATTCCAAGCCTATGACTACTCCCATGGTCACAAATCTCAAGAAATTGAGAAGCTCCAACTCCAGTCTCGTCGATCCTACTAGCTATTGTAAGTTAGTGGGCTCTTTGATGTACTTGGTGAATACGAGACCCAATATATGTTTTACTGTAAAATCATTTATTCAATTTAGTTGGAGCCTCGTCATGACCATTGGATAGTTGCCAAGCATATCTTGAGATACCTACATGGCACAATATATCACTGCCTAAAGTATGATGGAAAGGAAGTCAAGTTAACAAGTTTTACCGATTCTGATTGGGGTGGTAGTGAGACTAATGAAAGGAGCACTACCGGTGGATGTTTTAGTTTTGGATCTGCAATGATTTCATGTATGAGTAGAAAACAAGATCTTGTTGCGTTAAGTGGTGTCGAAGAAGAATATGTTGTTTCATGTGAAGTAGGAAAGGAAGTTGTCTGGTTAAGAAAACTATTATCGGATTTGTTTGAAAAGACTCTGGATCCTACAGTGATAAACTGTGATAATAAAAGTAGCATCAAGATGTCTGAAGACCCTATATTCCATGCAAGGACGAAGCATATCAACAACCAATACCACTACATTAGGAGTTTGGTACAAGTTGGGGTCATAAAGCTACAATATACTCTGACAGATGAACACATAGCTGATGTGCTAACGAAATCTCTTCCGAATAAGAAGTTTGAATATTTTAGAAGCATGCTTAGATTGGTTGATGTTACAAATTTAGTTTATAGGGAGAGATGAAGCATCTTATGGCAAGATGCTTGGGAGGACATCTAGTCAACCTATGTGTTGATGTCTAGATTGCGAAGTAGGGAGGGTGGCATTGGTCATGGAGCTCTGACCTTGGATACGCACTTAGATCCATGGGTTGTCGGTAGAGCTTAAAATCTTGATGATACCTAGAGTGGATAAATCTTGAGTCACCTCCACACCAAGTTGGCCTTAAGTATGTTCTATGCTAGAGCAATTTATTTAAATTTTCATAGTTAGCAATCACATCAACATTAAGATAAACTACAGATAGAACATAAATATAAAATGCAGAAGACAAGCCAAGACAAGAGGACACAAGATATGGCGCGAGCCAAGGACAAACCCCACAATGTGTGGGGAAACCCTTTGATCAAATCTTCTTTTATCTTCAAAGTTCAGCAGAGAAAGAGAGAGAGAGAGTACATTTACAACAAAAGTCAACACTTTGACTTATCTAGATCTAGCATAGATCATTTCGTATAATGATGAGATCAGTTGAAGACATTCTACTTCAACTAATTCTCAAGGTGACTCCTTCACCTATCATCATGTTGCATCTCGTCCATTTGCTGCACCTTACTGTGTAGCACCATCATGCTGCTCATGATCACACTTATCATGATGTTGCCCGTTGCATCATTCATCACAGTTGCACCATTGTTGTACCTTTACTGAGATCATGCTGGCTGTACCTTTTGAAGTTGTTATAACAACACCTTTCCAATGATGATATCTATTTATTCCTTCACTATGCTCTTTGTTAGATAACTTCATTTAGGGCTTCATTATTATAATGACAGTTTCATCATGTTACATAAACACTATATATAAACTGTAGTGATAATTGAGAGATCACTGTTGTGACAATGATTGAGAAGCTCATCCTTAAATTGATGCTGAGACATTACTGCTAAGCTTAGCAGGAGCACATATATATATATTGATATCCTTTTTCATCCATCATAGCCTGCATAATTTCCAGCCTGTATGGTTTCTCTGCCCTACGTATAAAAGATTGAGAGCATTACGATGACTGTGTAGACTGTGGCTACATTTGACTGCGTGTATATATATTTAGAGTGAGTGACACCGTATGTATATTGATTGAGAATATGTAGCTATTGTTGCGATCAAGGACTCTTCATTAACTATGTTGAATCCATATGTCCTCACGTTGAAGCATGTAATGATTCTGGATGGCATCACGTAGACTGTCTTGTCTTCATGCTGTGCGTATAAGTTCCTACCCTTACTGCGGCTAGGTGGAGGATGGATCTTTATGACCTGCATATTAATCTTGTGCCCTGTGAAACCCTAGACTACGTGTAACCATGAACAACTTCATGTCTAGCGCATATATCTTATGCCCTACGTAACCCTAGATGTGTGTATTCATTTCTATGAGCTGCTGCCCAACGTATTGACTAGCGTAACATATGACTGCGTGGTTCATTCCCATATGCATATTATACCTTTATGTATTGCGTTCTCCTCATGATCATCATATAATGGCTGCAGCTATTCCATATGACAATAAAGCAGATTTAACACGAGACAAACTTGGGTGTAAGGAACAACATATTCCCAGATCTTCATATCAATGTACAACATTAGCATATTCCCTAATCTGCCTATTAATGGTCTCCATTAACAACGTACAAGGTCTCTGTGTGCATCCTCATAAGCCTATGGCTGCGGCTATGGAATTACAACAGTTAGGGCATCATAGTGGCAACTTCATGTCTAGCATATGTTTTTCTTGGTGTCTCACTCCTTTTCCAAAAACCCAAGGCGTGGAGAGGAGGAGATCACTCAAGAATTGTATATTCAAAAGAGCTAGAGTGAGCAGGATTGTCTCACTTAACAAGTTTGGCTGGAGTTAGTTAAGGAACCCCAAGTCAAGTTTTAGGGGGGGGAATTGTTAGGTAAAATTGACTCAGGATAGAGTCAAAATTGACCAGGTTAAACAGTGATGGTTTTGGGGCACATGGTATTGTGCACTCATAGTATTCTACCCGTGGTATTATATGTAATGGAGCTTATAAAAGGTTGGAAGGACTTCATTGTAATGCAAGACTTGGAGGTGAGCGGTGAAGACTCACTTGGTCAGATTGGCCAGAGTTTTGGCCAATGCTAATAAGATCTTATTAGGTTGGGTTTTTCCCCGGATTTGGGGTTTTCCTGGATAAACATTTGCGTTTATGTGTTTATGGTTGTTGCTAATTGTTTTTATATTTATTCCTCTTAGTAATTATTTATGTTATGCAGTAAATTTCTTAACAACTAGTATCAAAGCCAGATATTGGCTTCAAAGGGATTCTTTGATGCCAGGGGTTTATAGTGCCTGATGAGATCAATGTAGTTTTTTTTCAGATCTGGGTCTGGAAAATAATGGTGGAACAATTGTACGCGGAAGAACCTCGAGGAGAATGTGCGGAAGATAGCACCATAACGGCTAATTTTGTTCGGAGCTTTTTTCGTAGGGAATCGATAAGGGATATTTCTTGTGTGCTCTATGTCGTGTTGAAAGATGGAATAGGTGTGGGCTGTATGCAGGTCAATAGAAGAAAATTGTTCATGCGGCTTCGAAAATTGTTCATTTTCTGCTACGTGAGGCCACCGGTGCTAGAATCTACGAGGTTCTCGAGCTCGCAGTTGGAGCGGTTTGATAGAAGTTTTTGAGCAAATCAAATTGAGAGAGGATGGATCAGAATTGCAACAGCCAAAAAAAAATTAATGAAGTCAAAATTATTGCATGTAAATGGGCATACTACTGTAAGACCTGGTAAGGCATGTGTACCCCTCGGTGATCACCGGTAAAGTCTGGGTTAGACCTAGGTGATAAGGGGGATGTCCGATTAACAATACCCCGGGTAAAAACTCTGAGGGGGGTAAGAGCTAGAGTGAGCGGGATTGTCTCACTTAACAGGATTGGCTGGAGTTATTTAAGGAACCCTAGTCAAGTTTAAGGGGGGAATTGTTAGGTAAACTTGACTCAATATAGAGTCAAAGTTGACCAGGTGAAACAGTGATGGTTTTGGGGCACATGGTATTGTGCACTCATAGTATTCTACCCATGGTATTATATGTAATGGAGCTTATAAAAGGCTAGAAGGACGTCATTGTAATGCAAGACTTAGAGGTGAGCGGTGAAGGCTCAATTGGTCAGAGTTTTGGCCAATGCTAATGAGATCTTATTAGGTTGGGTTTTTCCCCGGATTTGGGGTTTTCCGAGATAAACATTTGTGTTTATGGTTGTTGCTGGTTATTTTTATATTTATTCCTCCCAGTAATTATTTATGTTATGCAGTAAATTTCTTAACACTATCCTCATGAAGTCGACCTACATTAAGGCAATTCGACCCAAAAAAACGACGATATAGAGAGGAAGTTTGACCTATTTGTCTCACTCATTCAACAAGTTCGATCTTCAAGGAAGAGAAGCAAAAAAGAGAGCTAAGTAGCTAGATAAAGACGAAAGAATCTGGGAAGACCTAATTCAAGTTTATGGGCTATCTATCTCTCACACGTGTGAAGTTTCTGGGCAGTTGCTAGGCCAAAATTTTGAGTCTACTGTGTCATTCCAGGCAGTAACTCCACCAAATCAATTTGTATTTTATTCCTTTAGGTTGGTCTTTATTGTATACATGAGGGAGAGATTGTTCACTTCATCTCCCGATGACTTTTCATATTTCTTATTATTTATTTACATTAGTTACATTCACCCAATCCTGATGATTAGGTCTCAACATTCCCCCCTTAATCTGAAGGGATGTTGGTGAGTCCAAGCATCATTCTAAATCGTTCAAGCTTTTCTCTTCCAAGCACTTTGGTGAAGATGTCTCTAATTTGCTCATTAGTGGAACAATGATGGAGATGGATTGTTTTGGCCTCAACATGATGTCGAATCAGATGATATTTAGTATTGATGTGCTTCATTTTATCATGGAACTTTGGGTTCTTGGCCAACTTTATTGCAGAGGTATTGCCAATCATGAGTGGAGTTGATTGTACTTGTTTTACCTGCAAATATTCAAGAATTTTCTTGAGCCACACAATTTCTTTTGTTGTTTCAGCTGCTGCCACGTATTCTGCTTTTGTTGTGGAATATGCTAGAACTGGTTGTTTGCGTGATCTCCAGGAGACAGCTCCTGATCCAAGACTCATAGCATATCTTGAAGTAGATACCCCAGTTTCTTTGTCTCCATCGAAGTCTGAATCAGAGTATCCAATCAAGTTGAATTCTTCCACCTGTGTATACTTGATTCCAAAGTCTTGAGTTCCCTTCAAGTACCTTAGAACTCTTTTTCCAGCAGACCAATGTCCCTCACAAGTCTTTTGCATAAACCTGGAGAGGATTCCAACAACAAATGAAATGTCTGGTCTGGTAATAGTTAGGTAGTTGAGACTTCCTACAAGCTATATATACTTTGTTGCCTCCTCAAATTCTTTTCCTTCAATAGATGTGAGCTTTAAGTTTTGTTCCATTGGAGTAGTAAGAGGATTGCATTCTGTTATGCCAAATTTGTTCAACAGATCTCCAATGTACTTCTTTTGAGAAAGAAATATGGACTTTGGATGTTGAGTTACTTCAATACCAAGATAGTAATGAACATAGCCCAAATCAGTCATTTCAAAAATTTTCCCCAATTCATTCTTTATGGATGCAATGTAGCTTTCATTGTTCCCTGTCATCAAAAGATCATCTACATATACCACAAGATATACAACTGTTTTGCCAACTTTCTTGACAGATAAAGTTTCATCATCAAGATCATAATGTTTGAAATTGAGTTTCAAAAGATGCTCAGTTAGTTTTTCATACCAAGCTCGTGGTGCCATACAAGGACTTCACAAGTTTGCATACTTTATGTTCATGTCCTTTCCTAGCAAATCCTTCAGTCTGGGACATGAAAACATTCTCTTTTAGATCTCCATTCAAGAAAGCAGTTTTTACATCCATTTGATGGACTTTCCAACTGTTCTGAGCTGCTAGGGCAAAGAGTGTCTAGATGGTAGCCCATTTTGTTGTGGGGGCAAAAGTCTCCTCATAATCAACCCCTTCCTTCTGTGCAAAACATTTTTCCACAAGTCTGGATTTGTGCTTGTCAAGTGAGCCATCAGCTTTATACCTGTTCTTGTAGACCCACTTGCAACCAATTAATTTGGTTCCTAATGGAGGATCAACCAGCTTCCAAGTGCCATTCTTTATGAGGGCATCATACTCCTTTTTCATTGCTTCTTTCCATTCATCATAAAAGGCAGCTTCTTTGAAAGAAGTTGGTTCAAAATCTGTAGACAAATTCAATTCACAATCATAAGAAACATCCATATCAACAGGTGAATTAGAGACATCTACATCACCTCCATTTTGTTAGTTTGAATTTCTCTTTCCAACCTCATCGGGATGAACACTTTCAAGTGTCTTTATCAGCCACTTTGGAGGACTTTTCTCAGATGGTCCAGGCTACTCCGTTGATTGAGTTGGGATTGAATCAATATTGAGTCTCCCAATTCTATCAATCACATCACTTAAAACATCATCCGTTGTTGGAGTTTCATGCGGGGGAGAGGGTTCTTCAGAAGAAGATTCCACATGTTGATCTAGTATAGGAATCCCCCCTTCAAGATGTGGAATCTGATTATCAAATTCTTGAAATGATTTTGCATTTTCGAATCTATCCAAGCGATCAAGTTGCCGCTCAACAACATTGTCAGTTTTGGATGATTCAAGAAAAATTACATCTCTAGATACAACAAACTTTTTATTAACTTCATCATAGAGACGGCATGCTTTGGAGGTGTTCGAATACCCCAGGAAGATACATTTATGACTTCTTGCACCAAGTTTATTTCTATGTACCTTTGGTATCAATGCATAACAGGTGGAACCAAAGACCCTGAGCTGCTTTACCGAAGGAATGTGCCCATACCACATTTCATATGGAGTCTTGTTTCTAATAGCATTAGATGGACGTCTATTCTTTATATATGCAGCACATAGAACAACATCAGCCCAAAACATTATTTTTACATTTTTGAAGAAGAGCATGGAGCGTACCATATTTAAGATTGTCCTATTCATTCTTTCAGCTACACCATTCTGTTGGGGATTATACGACATATTTGTTTGATGTTTGATCCCATGTTGGCAAAGATAGTTTTCAAATTCATTTGATGTGTATTCTTTTCCATTATCAGTGCGAATAAACCCAATATGAGATTGTGCATTATTTTCAATCCATTTATGAAAGTTCTTGAATGTTTGAAAAGCATCAAATTTGTTCTTCAATAAATAAACCCAACACATTCTGGTGTAGTTATCAATAAATGTCATCATATATTTACTTCCATTTGCAGAAGGAATAGCCATTAGACCACATAAATTTGAATAAATGAGTTCAAGTTTTCTATGTGCTCTTGAATGTTAATCATGAAAAGACTATTTGCTATGCTTTCCTAGAATGCAAGCATCACATTACTTAAATATCCTAGGAATTGTAGGCAAACCAGCAACACCATTTTTCTTCAACAAGTGGAGGTTGTCATAGTTCAAATATCCAAATCTAGCATGCCATAATAAGCTTGATGGAAGAGTACCTTCTTCATAATGAGAATTGTATGAGAAATGTTGTGCACGAGCAGAGGTACCTTGTAGCTTGCGAAGCCTTTCTTCTTCTATTCCCCTCATGACAAGTGAGTGGTCAAATGCTTTTATCACCTCAATCTTTCCATCAAACATATGAATGGAGTGACCTTTCTGGCGGATGTGGAGCAAGGAAAGCAAGTTTCTCTTTAGCTATGGGAGATATAGAACATGATGCAGAAGAAAGTCTGGAAGACTAGGCAATTTAACCTTGATTGTGCCAAGCCTTGATGGCTTGATTTTTTATTGGTCTACAAAGTATACTGCTCCATCAACATTGTCAGTAAATTCTTCAAAAAATATTTTCTATGAGTCATGTGGCAAGTTTCTCCTGAATCAAGCAACCAATCATTTTCCGAAGAAGTAAGTGAAGCATTAAATAAATCTTCATTTACTCCAATATTACATTGTGCCACCATAAAATGAGCAAATTTAGGTGCTTTACCTTTTTCTATGTCATTAGTTTTACCTTTGGGTTGATTTCTTTTCTTCTCAATTTTGTCCCAAGGTATTTTGCATGTAGAGGCATCATGTGATCCATTTCTTTTGCAGCGTATGCAGTGCAAATCTGCCTTTTCTCCTTGAGATTGTTTGCCCCCCTGCCTCTGAAATATCTTCCTCTTCCTCTTCGACCACCTCTTCCTCTGGAAGAATCTTGAGCATGATTCTTTTCTTTATGAGCAAGGCACATAGCCTCTTCAGAAGATTCAGGGGTTGTCTTCTTTCCAAAAGCTCTCTCTTTCAGCAAATTTTTTCACAAGAGAGTCAAAGGTAATATTGTTAGAAATTATATATTACGGAGCAATGGAACACATAAAATATTGCAGAAATATAAACACATAAAACACACAAAACAAGAGAGAAACAAATATACCTGGTTCATCCAGTTTGGGCTACTTCCACCTCGAACAGCCAGTCCTTCCTTTCTATTATCCAACAAAAATGAAGAGACACAACCTACAACAAATCCATTGTAATATCCTTTGTTTTCTCTCACAGTCTCACCTCTCTGTTTCTTGCTCATAGAATACACATCTATCTCACAGCCTCAAATACAATACCCTCATACAAAAAAAGGGGTTGCCTTCTAGGGCAAAAAACCCTAAACTAAACATAAGTTTTACCGTCAGATCATCCGCCTAATGAACAGCCCAGATTGACTAGAAATTACTATACTTTTACAAGGCAATCTTACAGTTGTTTTTAGCTTCGGGGGCGCTGCTCCCGAGCCCCTGCCGGGGGACCGCTGGCCCCCGGACCCCCCAGCCGAGGGGGATCGGCCCCCCCGAACCCCTGCAGGGGGGGGGGGACAAGTCCCCCCCGCACCCCCCCGCGTGGAGGGGTGTACAAGACTTCCTGGGGTATACATCCGGCTGAAACAAAGACCTTTGAACAATCATGCTCCACACACAACAATCTCCCACTTGGAGAATGATTGTAGCAACTCCACTGCTGCTTCATTTGCTGGACAATGACTCCTCTTTGGACCTGGCTATTTTTCATCTTCATCGTCATCCTTGAAGACCAATTGAAACTGAGCATGTTCTCAGTTTCTCCCTGGTTACAACTTTTGTTAGCATATCTGCAGGGTTCTGGCTAGTGTGTATCTTTTCCAGCTTCAACTCTCCATCTTCCAACACTGATCGTATGAAATGGTACTTGAGCTGTATGTGTTTAGTCCTGGAATGAAATGCTGAGTTCTTTGCAAGATGAATGGCACTTTGACTATCACTGTATAACGTGCCCATATCATGCTTCTTACCCAATTCACCCATAAACCTTTGTAACCAAATCATTTCTTTACTAGCCTCTGTAGCAGCAACATACTCTGCTTCTGTTGTTGAAAGTGCAACAACACTTTGGATTTTTGAAACCCAACTGACAGTTGTTCCACCAACAGTGAATACATATCCTGTAGTGCTCCTCCTGTTATCTCTGTCACCTGCCATATCTGCATCAACATATCCTTGTAGGGATATGTTTGAACCACCAAAACATAATGCTATTTGTGGTACCTTTCAAATATCTGAGAATCCATTTCACTGCCATCCAATGTTTCTTTCCTGGATTGTTCATGTACCTGCTTACAACTCCCACTGCATGTGCAATATCAGGCCTTGTGCAGACCATTGCATACACTAAGCTTCCAACTGTTGATGCATATGGAACTTTAGACATATAATCCATGTCTTCTTGAGTCTTTGGGCACATTTCCTTGCTAAGTTTGAAATGGCTAGCAAAAGGTGTACTAACTGGTTTTGCATTTTGCATGTTAAACCTTTTCAACACCTTTTGTATGTACTCATTCTGAGACAATGTTAATTTATGGTTTTTCCTGTCTCTCGTTATTCTCATACCAAGGATTTGTTTTGCAGCTCCCAAATCCTTCATTGCAAATGAATTTGCCAATTTTCTTTTGAGCACATTTATTTCCTGCATGTTAGATCCTGCAACAAGCATGTCATCTACATACAATAACAATATAATATAGCTTCCATCATTTTTCTTTTTCAGATAAACACAATGATCAGAGTGATATCTAGTATAACCTTGTTCAGACATAAACTTGTCAAATTTTAGATACCACTGCCTTGGAGCCTGTTTTAAGCGATACAAGATTTTCTTCAACCTGCACACAAGTTTCTCGTTCCCTTTCAC
Organism: Pinus tabuliformis; assembly: GCA_031772625.1. Classification (NCBI taxonomy): domain Eukaryota; kingdom Viridiplantae; phylum Streptophyta; class Pinopsida; order Pinales; family Pinaceae; genus Pinus; species Pinus tabuliformis. Next base: position 531,523,314 of record CM062806.1, read on the forward strand.
CTCATATCCTTGTGGTTGCTACATATATATCTCTTCCTCCAAATCCCCATGGAGAAAGGTTGTCTTTACATCTAACTGCTCAAGATGCAAATCTTCAGCTCCTACAAGACTTAAAATAGTTCTGATTGAAGTCATTTTAACAACAGGAGAAAATATTTCATCAAAATCAATACCTTTCTTCTGTGCAAACCCCTTCACCACAAGTCTAGCTTTGTACCTTTGTTTTCCTCCATCTTCTTCCTTCAGCCTGTAAACCCATTTATTCTTCAATGTAGTCTTTCCTGCAGGCAACCTGACTAAATCCCTAGTCTGGTTATGCATTAAGGAGTCCATCTCTTCTTCCATGGCTACCTCCCACTTCTTCCTGCTTTCAACCTGCATTGCTTCTCAAAACATTCGGGTTCACCAGAATCAGTCAACAATAAATAGTATAATGAAGGAGAGTATCGTTCAGGGGGTCTACTTATCCTGGTAGATCTTTTAACACCACTTTCAGGTGTTTGGGGTGCCTGTTGTTGCTATGGTGGTTGCTGTTGTTGTGGTTGTTGATTATTATTATTTTCGGGCACCTTTACTTTTTCAGTGATTTCATCAAGAACTGTGTATTCCTTGTTTTCTTTTTCTTGTTTCTTTTCCTGCAACTGATTCTTATACAAGACCTTTTCATTGAATATTACATCTCTGCTCCTAATGATTTTTTGATTTTCATAATCATATAAGCGATAACCAAAATCATTAACACCATATCCAATAAAGGTACATTTCTTTGACTTTGCCTCAAGCTTTGTTCTATTTTCTTTATCAATATGGACAAAGGCCTCACAACCAAAAGGCTTTAAAAAAGAGTAGTTTACCTTTTTAACTGTCCATGCTTCCTCTGGAACACCACCATCCAAGGAAATTGAAGGCCCTCTGTTTATTAGATAAACAGCAGTATCTACAGCATCTGCCCAAAACTGTAAAGGAAATCCTGCATGCAATCTCATGCACCTTGCACGCTCCATGATTGTTCTGTTCATCCTTTCTGACACACCATTTTCTTGTGGTGTTCTTGGAACTGTCTTCTCTCTGTGAATTCCATGCTCTGAATAGTACCTATCAAACTCTTTGTTGCAATATTCACGTCCATTGTGTGATCTAAGACACTTCAATTTCTTTCCTGTCTCAATCTCAACCAAAGCTTTCCATTTCTTGAAAGTATCAAATACATCAGATTTATTCTTAATACAATAAATCCAAGTTTTTCTAGTTGCATCATCAATAAAGGTAACATAATAACGAGAGCCACCGAGAGATGATACCTGAGCAGGTCCCCATACATCTGTATGCACAAGCTCTAATTTTTCGTTCTTCTTTTCTTTCCCAACTCTGAGAAATCTGACCCAACTCTGAGAAATCTGACTCTCTTCTGTTTTCCATAAATGGAGTTCTCACAGAAGTCCAAATCAACATTCTTCAAACCTGGCAATAAATTCCTTGAGTGAAGAATCTTCATCCCTTTTTCACTCATGTGTCCGAGCCTGTGATGCCATAATGCTGCATCTGCTCCTTTGGAAGTCAAATCATTAACAGAGTTAGAAATACCATTGCATAAATACAATGTACCAACCTTTTCGCCTTTTGCTATTACCAGGGCTCCTTTGGTGACCTTCCAAGCTTTATCTGTGAAAGTTGTCACACAACCTTCACTGCCTAACTGCCCTGTTGAAATCAGATTTTTCTTTAGATCTGGAACATGCCTTACCTCCTTTAGTAGCCATTGGTTTCCATTCTGTTGTTTTACAAGAACCTTACCCATTCCAACAATTTTACAAGGTTTATAATCACCCAGACGAACTTGTCCAAAATCTCCTTGAACGTAGTCATGAAAGTATTTCTTATCAGGTGTGGCATGGAATGAGGCCCCTGAATCTACCACCCAGGAATCAGTAATATTTTCGAAAGAAAGAATCAAAGCATCTTGTAACACCTCACCTATCACATTTGCTTCATGATTGTTTTCTTGTTGTGCATCTCCTTCTTTTCCCTTCCGAGATCTACAGTCTTTCTTTAGGTGTCCTTTCTTTCCACATTTCCAGCACACTATCCCCGATCTGGACTTGGATCTGCCTTTTCTTGATTTACTGCGATATCCTGAGCTCTTTCCTCTTTCCATTTTTCTTCCTCTAGACTCCGCACTCAAAGCATTTCCCGATGTCTCACCGGAGCTTTTCCGTCACGTTTCCTCGCTAAGGATAGCACCGACAACATCATCAAACTTTAAAGTACTAGATCCAGAAACGGAGTTACTAATGGCCATTACCAAACCATTCCAACTTTCTGGTAACGAGCACAAGAATAACAGAGCTCTAATTTCATCATCAAAGTTTACCCCCACAGAACTTAACTGACTTGTAACTGTATTAAAATCATTTAAATGGTCTGCAATAGATCCACCTTCCGACATCTTCATATTAAATAACTCTTTCATAAGAAATACCTTGTTTGAGGCCGAGGGTTTTTCATATAGTCTCGACAACGCCTCCATCAAACCCGATGTTGTGGTTTCCTTCGAAATGTTGAAGGCGACTGACGCAGCAAGGCACAACCGTATTGTTCAGAGTGCCTTTCTATCGAGAAGGTTCCATTCTTCGTCTTTCGTACCCGTCGGCATCTTTATTTTTCCGCCCAATGGTACGTATAGATCTTTCTGATACAGATAATCTTCCATCTGCATCTTCCACAGCGAGAAGTTTTGGCCATTAAATTTCTCGACCCTAAACTTACCATCTTCCGCCATTGCTCCCACTCAAACCAGGAACCCTTCTTTCCTGCGAGTTTATCAGCCAAATAGACCTTCGGCTCTGATACCAGTTGTTAGAAATTATATATTACGGAGCAATGGAACACATAAAATATTGCAGAAATATAAACAGAGAAAACACAAAAAAAAAGAGAGACACAGATATACGTGGTTCACCCAGTTTGGGCTACGTCCACCTCGAACAACCAATCATTCCTTTCTATTATCCAGCAAAAATGAAGAGACACAACCTACAACAAATCCGCTGTAATATCCTTTGTTTTCTCTCACAGCCTCACCTCTCTGTTTCTTGCTCACAGAATACACATCTATCTCACAGCCTCAAATACAATACCCTCATACAAAAAGAGGGGTTGCCTTCTAGGGCAAAAAACCCTAAACTAAACATAAGTTCTACTGTCAGATCATCTGCCTAATGAACGGCTCAGATTGAATAGAAATTACTATACTTTTACAAGGCAATCTTACAGCTGTTTTTAGCTTCGGGGGCGCTGCCCCCAGACCCCCCAGCCGGGGGGGATCGGCCCCCCCGGACCCCCGCGGGGGGGGGGACAAGTCCCCCCCGCACCCCCCCGCGTGGAGGGGTGTACAAGACCTCCTGGGGTATACATCCGACTGAAACAAAGACCTTTGAACAATCATGCTCCACACACAACAAATATCTTTGAGATTTCCATTTGCTTGCAATGACTCAAGATAATTAGAGTAAATAGGATAAAGTGGCTTGAGAAAAGAGATAAGAGGAATATCCAATTCAACCTTAGTGGATTTGATATCATGCGCTATAGATTTTACTTCGGATGCAAGGGCAAGAGGATCATTATTTTTCAATTCAAGAGTGAAGAGTTTAATCATGAGTTGAACAACTTCAAGTGCAGAATGTGAGTCATAGAGTTCTTTCAGCGTTTGTAAGGCTTTGAAAGCAGTTGAAAATGGTGAAATATGGTGACTCACCTCTTCATTTACAGATGCTACGATTAATGCATAGCCTTTGTTGTTCTTATTTTCCCAAATGGCGAGTTCTTTGTCTGAGTTAGGTTGTTCTGGCTCTTTGTCTCCATTTCCAATGCACACTCCTTTCCACAACTCATTGAAAATGAGGGTGTGTTTTATCATCCTGGACCACTCAGGATAGTTCTCCTTGCCAGTGAGAACTATTCCCACAATGCATATGATTGAATGCATTGTAAAATCTAAGTGTTGTAAAAATACTTCTACTAGCAAAAAATGTGCTTTTGTGGAGAAAAAAACTTATGTTGCTAAAAATTGATTCTGATATATGATATATGGAGACAGAGGTATGCAGAATAATTTATCTTCAAAGCTATCTCAATCCAAACTCAAAAAAAATATCAAAGATATATGTGAACAAATTATTTTCATTCATGGCATCTTCGCAATTATTGCCTATGTTGTGAAAGGAATCTACATAAATTAATGAGACTTGTATAAGCAATTCCACAAATGAGACAGTCTACAGAAGTCAATTGGAATTCTTCAGCATAACCTTAACTTCTTTGAAATTTCTCCTGTGCAAGATAGCGTTCAAGAAAGTCTTACACGGAATTCCATGCTTAAGAACCAACATAAATGTATAGAATATCTCCTATTGTGATTAACAGCAGAAACCCATCATTTCTTCTTCTACAACAGCGTTAACCAACAACATGATATATCAGCAAAAGTATATTGATCAGAGTTGGCTACAGATTTTAGTACAGAAGATATTTCAGGGGTTTTCACTTCTGTAACCCACGAGATATGGGATATATCAATAGACACGTTGCTAGTGTCGGACTCAAAGGAATTATACCTTTTTCATTTATGTATGATTTTCATCGGTTCAAAACTCGCAGGCTGGGGTACCAAATTATCGACCTCAAAATCATCGAAATCAAAAAACTCAGTGGGAGTATGCAAGCGACGCGGAAATTAACAGTGTCAGGCCGAGGTATGGAGGAGGGCCGTATCGGAGCAGTGCCACCATGTTTCCGCTGCGCCACTCTGGCCTTCTTCAAGCACAGGGTTGTCATTCACGCAGGAGTTATACACAATGTGACTATTCCAGCGCATATGACAAAGTTTCACATACCAGACCCTGAGAAAATGAAAATGATACCAAGAGCATCAACGTATAAGACAACGTTTCACACACTAGACCCAACATTCATTTGGAAATGATACCATACACTTTAGTGTTTAGCATTCACTTGAAAAAACGCATATGACAGAGGGCACATACCTAAAAACACATACAATACCAGAAAAACATATATGACATTGCCTGGAGCAGGTTTTAGGCAACCAGGCAGAATATAGGCAGAAAACTGACACTCAGACACTAGGAGTTACATAAAGACTAATTTCGGGAGTTGGCTTTGATACCATGTCAAGCCAGGCAGTAACTCCACCAAATCAATTTGTATTTTATTCCTTCAGGTTCGTTTTTATTATATACATGAGGGAGATATTATTCACTTCATCTCCCGATGATTGTTCATATTTCTTATTATTTATTTACATTAATTACATTCACCCAATCCTGATGATTAGGTGTCAATATACTGCAGGTCCGAAATTTTGTAGTTGGGGGGCCAAAATTCTAGATTGTTGTTGCTACTGGGAAGCTATCACTTGGATACTTTGACAAAGATCATCTATTGGAAGGAATGGTTGGCTTGGTTACTGGAGGAGGTATTTGTCTAGGTCAAAAGAGTATTGGGTTGTCTCATCTTGCTTTGAATCTACTAGTGGAAGAGTTGGACTGGGTTTTCCCCTTAGAGGGGATTTACCCTGGCTACGTGCCTACATCTTTTGTCTCTTGTTCTTGTGGTCTTTATATACATTTAATTTGGTAATTTCTTGATGAAATATAATCTAATAAAGAAGTAAAAGAAGCCAATATAACTCACAAGTAATTATCAAGAAAGAGGAATCAAACCATAATTCTTATAAGCATTGATTTATCAACACTATGGATTTGATCTATAACCTTCTCATTAAATTTGTCTGATCAAAATAATGATTAAAAATATGAAGAACGTTTCACAGTGAACAAATCATGTTAATATAAACAATACACATCAGTGTTAACAAGGAATAATTTCAAAGGTCAACCAGTGGATAATGAAAAATAAATTTTTTTGATTTATTTTTACTCAAATGTCAAGACTATGACTACTCCCGTGGTCACAAATCTCAAGAAGTTGAGAAGCTCTGACTCTAGTCTCGTCGATCGTACTAGATAGTGTAAGTTGGTGGGCTCTCTGATGTACTTGGTGAATACCAAACCCGTTATATGTTTTGCTGTAAAAAAAATTAGTCAATTTCAATTGGAGCCTCATCATGACGATTGGATAGTTGCCAAGCATATCTTGAGATACCTACATGGCACAATATATCACTGCCTAAAGTATGATGGAAGGGAAGTCAGGTTGACAAGTTTTACTAATTTTGATTGGGGTGCCAGTGGCACTGGTGGAAGGAGCACTACCAGTGGATGTTTCAGTTTTGGATCTGCAATGATTTCATGGATGAGTAGAAAACTAGATATTGTTGCGTTAAGTATTGTCGAAGCAGAATATGTTGTTGCATGTGAAGTAGAAAAGGAAGTTGTTTGGTTAAGAAAACCCTTGTCATATTTGTTTTAAAAGCCTTTGGATCCTACAGTGATAAATTGTGATAATAAAAGTAGCATCAAGATGTCTGAAGACCTTGAATTCCATGCAAGGACAAAGCATATCAACAACCAATACCACTACATTAGGAGTTTCGTACAAGATAGGGTCATAAAGCTACAATATATTCTGATAGATGAACACATAGTTGATGTGCTAATGAAATCTCTTCTGAATAAGAAGTTTGAATATTTTAGAAGCATGCTTAGATTAGTTAATGTTACAGAGTTAGTTGACAGGGAGAAATGAAGCATCTTATGGCAAGATACTCTTGGTCATATGGTCAGCCTATGCGTTGATGTCTAGATCCCGAAGTAGGGAGGGTGGCGTTGGTCATGGAGCTCTGACCTTGGATATGCACCTAGATCCCTGGGTTGGTGGTAGAGCTTAAAATCCTAATGATACCTAGAGTGGCTAAAGCTTGAGTCCACCTTAGTCCCACCCAATTAGAATACTTTGGTCGGGTATCTAATATGGAGCACTAAGTGTGCTAGAACTCTTCGTAGTTCATATCATTTTGAGATCTTCCATGTACTTTTATATGTATGTAATTAAAAATACCTCCCTAGTTAACGAGTGTTGAAGAATGTAACTAGTGTCTGTCTTCATAGCTTTACTTATCATGAGAAATTTTATTATTAAATAAAATGACTTATTAAAGCATGGGTTTCATGCTTGGATCAATGTTTTCTAGGTCAAATCCTCCATTGAAGGCTTCTAGGATTTATATTGAGTCAATAGAGTCATTTCCATTTTTATTAGACCCTTCTTAGGCTTTATGTAAACATAATTATTTTTGAGTCAAAAAGATTATTTGTCACCTCCACACCAAGGCAGCCCTGTCCCCATGAAGTCGGCCTACATTAAGGCAATTCAACCCAGCAAAAAGGGATATAGAGAGGTAGTTCGACCTATTTGTCTCACTCATTCAACAAGTTCGATCTTCAAGGAAGAGACACAAAAAAGAGAGCGAAGTAGCTAGAGAAAGACGAAAGAAGTTGGGAAGACCTAATTCGAGTTTTTGGGCTATCTATCTCTCACACATGGGAAGTTTATAGGCAGTTGCTGGGGTCGAAACTTTGAGTCTACTGCAAGTCCAAAATTTTGTAGCTGGGGGGGGGGGAATCTATTCCTAGGGGGCGAAATTCTAGATTGTTATTGCTACTAGGAAGTTGTCACTTGGGGACTTTGACAGGGATCATCTATTGGAAGGAAGGGTTGGCTTGGTGATTGGAGGAGGTCTTTGTCTAGGTCAAAAGAGTCTTGGATTGTCTCATCTTGATTTGAATCTACTAGTGGAAGAGTTGGACTGGGTTTTTCCCTGGCTGCGTGCCTACATCTTGTGTCTCTTGTTCTTGTGGTCTTCATATACATTTAATTTGGTAATTGTTTGATGAAAGATAATCTAATAAAGAAATAAAAGAAGCCAATATAACTCACAAGTAATTATCAAGAAAGAAGAATCAAACCCTAATTCCTATAAGCATTGATTTCTCAACACTATAGATTTGATCTAGAACATTCTCACTAATTTTGTCTAATCAAAATAATGATTAAAAATATGAAAAATGTTTCATAGTAAACAAATCATATTAGTATAAACAATACCCATTAATGTTGACAAAGAATAATTTCAAAGGTCAATGGATAATGGATAATGAAAAATGATGTTTTGATTTATTTTTGCTCAAATGTCAATCGTTGTGTACTAATTCTTAATGATTTAGGGAATGTCATTTTGATTTATTTTTCCTCAAAGGTACAATTACAATTACTACATATGCCAAATAATATATAGTGGATTTTGGAGTACTATATGTAAACTAAAACCATAACAAGTGTTCTAATTTATTAATTTTATTGTTTTAAGCATTAGATTCAAATTATACTATTTAAACTCGAAACTTCAAATTTCCAAATCTCTATTTAATTTTGAACAAAATTCACATACTAACAGAAAGATATAATAATTAAATTATGATTAATATTAAGAGAAGTAAACTTTAATATAATTTAATTTTTAAAAATTAATAAAATATATTTTTAACTAATAATAAAGCTAGCTAATTTTAGTTAGTATTATTTATCAATGGAGTTGTCTTTAGTGCGACTTTTTGGACTCACCAATTCCAAAATCAAGCAAAAAAAATTGAGATGAAATCTTGATTTGTGTTATTTAAACAGGTTTTTTGATTGCATATATGGATTCAGCACCATGAAAAACCCCTAAGGCACTTCGATTGTGTAGGGGTTGCTCATCAAGCTTGTGATTTCAATAAATTCCTGTCGGATTTTAGAGAAATTAAACTGGAAAAACCCACCTAAAAAGTTTCCAAAAAGTTGCACTAAAGACAACTCGTTTCTCAATATAAGTTGATTTATCATACTTATTTTTTTTTAAATGTAAACTTTTATTTTTACATTTTTTGAATTGTGAATCTTTTTTATGGTTAAGAAATACGATTTTTTAGCCAATTAAAATTTAGTTTTCATAGGAGCTATCACTAAAACTACTTCTAATTCACATGTTTATGGTATAGAGTCTAATGCAAATTCTTTGGTAGGTTGAATACCAATTAGTGATGTCCATGGTAAAGTTCCCATAAATGGAATCAAAAATCAAGATGTATAACCTCCTAGTCCACTTAATGATCTTTGTGACCATAATTTTGATTTTCATCACTAATAGACAGAGTTCATTATTTATCTAGTATACTCATATCCAATATGAGCAATAAAAGTATACCAATTTGTTGCTAGCATCACCAATAACATCATGAAAAGATCGAATACGATCAACAAAAGTATACCACATCGCTACTAGCATCACCAATAACAACATGAGAAGATAGGGTTGATTGTATAGTGGTTGTAGTAGGAAAAGCACATGTAACAATGTTCTTGATTGTGATCCAATTCTTTATGTAATTCCTACTAAAGCATAATAAACTAAAGATAAATACCTATAAGCAAAGGAAAGCACAAGGGAAAAGGTAAGATTCTAGATCCAAATAGAGAGATTATGACTTTGTTAATTCAGATGAACAACCAATCTAAGTGAAAACATTAGTAGCAAAACAAGCAAGCATACAATGGTATGCATGGCAATGGCAATGAAGGTCATAAACATCAATTTTTAGTATTGTTTCCTCTCTTCCTGTCTTATTATGTGATGGTTTGCTTTAGCTAGTGCAGTGTGCCATCAAATCTTTATGTCTTGTTGTAGCAGCTGCAACACCCTCCAAAATTTTGGCCTGCATCCAATTTCGGAGCCTTCCTTGGGTTTTTCCTTGATGTTTGCAAGCACTCAAGCTCATCCCGTGAGCTCGTTGAATCTTTGCACCCTCTTCGCTTGACCATTCACCGAACATCTTTTAGCATGTTGGTCAAAAAGTCATACTTGCAGTCGTGTTCTGGTTATGTTCACGACTGTCTTCGTGTGTATAACTTGTATTCACTACGTAAACATCTGTCGCACTCACACATGAAGTTGTATGCAATGTCGCGCAAGTGTCATCGCGATCATTCAACGATCTATCTCAAGTGTCGTGCTTGTCGCTCGCACGCCTCGTTCAGTCACATTGAGTGTATGTTGTCTTGATGGTTCAAGGTGTCTTGTCATTGAGTCATGTTGAATGTGTTCGCAAGGTCATGCATGCACAAGTTCACTCGCTCACACACTTAGTCATTTTGTTGAAACTCTGTCGATTGGACCACCCCCAAACAACAAGACCTCCATTGAGCTGCACTGCGCAATCTCAACCCTTAGTGATCAAGTACTGCTGCCCAGAATTGCATAGAGCTTGAGGCTTCCTCCCAGGTTCTCTGCACTACGTAATCCTAGAGTCGACCCGACTAACTATCACCCAGAACAGCGCAGAAGTTGCTCAGCAAGCCATCTCAATTTGTGCTACTTGCAAGCAAATCTATCAAGCTTCCCACTGGTCAAATGGAAAGTTTAACCAAGCAGTGACCCGTGGCTTCACTCCTCCAAAAAATTGCTTAGAAGCTGCCAACATGCATGCCTCCATTGACTGAAGAAATTGCACAGACATGAAGGACAGGCACTAGTTGTCTATCACTGCATTGTCCTCGAACTTTGCACAGTTTTGTCAGCCAACCTACTACTCCTCCTAAAAACTGCGCAATTTTCATGAGTTGTCCGAAACCCCACTCAGCCCAGAAACTGTGCAGATATGTCTTGCAGGGCAGCCTCCCAACTCTGCATAGTTTTGGCCACCAAGCGCTCGCAGCTCGCTACCAGCCTCCCCAGAGAATCCGCGTAGTTTTCACTACTAGTGTCCTCCTTATTGCCTGCACTGCCTCCCTGGAAAAATTGAGCAGATCTGCCCTTCAGCCGAACCAGAGCCTATAGACAGTCATTGTTGATCCACACTGCCCATCTCAGCCTCCCAGTGACCTCTGCACAATTTTCCTTGACAATGCCTAGAGCCCGCATCCCAACCTAAAATGTTCTTTGCACAGTTTCAGAGCCTTGTCCTCTCTCCCAGTCACTTGCACCCGAAAACGAAAGATAATGCATCATGGTAGACTAAGAGATTTTTGAATTTGATGTTGTCTCGTCATGAGTGATTGCATATACAGGTACATGGATGAGACATGGCGTAACGACAAACAGGATGAACAAGGAGCGCATGCTAGGAGACTTGTTCGTGAACAAATGAACACATGGAGCATGCCAAGTACAAGCGAAGGAGAGACATGCATGTGCAACATCAAGCGAACTCCAAGACCATCGAAGACTCTGCACACCTTGCCATGCGAAGGTGAAGCTATGATACACTAAAAGCACATGTATCACTCAACAGCACTGCAGCTCGACATGGACACCACCACTAGCATGAACATACCAGCTTTGTCGTGTCGAGTCATGTCATGAGTCATCTCGGCCACATCACTATTGTGGGCCATATTGTTGTAATCAATGTAATGTAACGTGGAAGTCTAAGAAACTCACATGTAAAGTTGAAGAGTCATGTAAGTCAAACAATCATGAGGGAAGTCGAACAGTCACAAGGGTCGGTTTCACCCTTGGGTATATATACCCCTCATTTGTACATGCAAAACACTTTTCACTTTGGCTCCTCCCATATAGCCTTGAGAGTCTACAGTCTTTTCTTTGAGGAGCAAGCAGTGGCTCGAACGCCCTGCTAGCGGGGTTAGTGATGTAATGGTCTACCAATGTGTCTTGGAACATTTGCTTAATTCAAAAGCATGATAACAAGCTAGCACGTTTTCACACATGGATTGTATTCATTTGTAAGACTATTCTTTGGACACTTGTAATGCATGTTGTTTCAATCTATATTAAGACAGTTGAACTATTTTGGTTGTTCTAATACATATGCTTTTGAAAATGTGTTGTATAAGTTGTTAATGTTGTCTCGCCTATGTGGACTATTCCCCGAGACACTCGACAGAACCATTCTCATAAACTTTTTATAACGACCGTCACACTCGTGTGGACTATTCCACTAAGTTTTGTACATGCTATCCATTCACTGTGTGTTTGTGACTGCTGCATCCGTGTGGACTACTCTGCTGGAAGCTGTGCATGTCCTGTTGTGTTGTGTGTCTCTAACAGAGTTGGGACTATTCCCTTTCGACTTGAGACTCACTCCCACCCTCTCCCTTTGTGGTGAAAGAAGCTTGACACAAGTAACACTAAGCACTCACCAAGCACATGAACCTCGTTGTTCGAAGACAAAGAAAACCACTCTCATGTGCTGACAAGCAAGAGCTAAGGCAAACCTTTAAGATAATGGCAACCAGACAATTATTGGACGAGACTCCTACACCAAACAGTGTGAATTCTAGTTGGGACTTCATACCGAGGAGATCCCCTAAATGTTGGCGGGTCCAGCACAATCAACATGTCTTTACTTTTTTTACTTTCATTTAGCTATATTTATACTAAGCGACAAGTAGTAGCTCACTTTCCACCAGTTGTACTTTTGTTATGGTATACTGGTGCGTGGTTATTACTTCGACTAATTCTGGAGAACTAAGCTTTTCATGTCATAAATTGGATGCTCATGCATTATCATTTTTGTTGGAATTATGATACAAGTGTTGTCCTTGATGGCAACTCACACAGATGACAGATCATAATGTAGCAGGTCAGTAGCAAAGGATTGATGATCAGACTACAAAGAATGAAGAAAGAAAAGTATATACGCAGGTTCACTATATACCAAGTTGTGTACACATGCAATTTCACTATATACCAAGTCGCGTATATATGCAAGTTCGCTATATACCAAGTAGTGTATACACACAAGTTCACTATATACCAAGTCATGTACACATGCAGTTTCACTATATACCAAGTCGCCTATACACAGCCCTTTATCTGGGATTTTTTGGGAATCCCTGGGAGGAGAGCCCGTAAACCCTGGTTCCCCATCTTTCCGAGATTCTATAGACCTACCTACCAATTTCTTTTCATATTTTTTCTCATTGGCCTGAATACATGCTTCTTTCAAATACACAACAAAATCTGCAATTTTCTCGCAACGCTTCGCACTGCTATAGTTGTTAGCTTTCGTTCTTCTGTGGGATATCAGCTGGTTCAGAATGGATTCAAACAGCAGACGAGGGCTAAAACAAGATCTACAGCTCGCATAGGCAAAAGGGCGGTTCAAACGCTTAAATATATCTAAAACTACACTGGTTTTGCCAGTCGAAGGGCCCCCATAAACAAGCAATGGGGTCATAAAATCCCTTGGACCCCCAACGAGCGATATGAGCTCTTTAATCTGTGTTTGTCGCCCGAGAAATCCATTGCAGAGGCATTTCAAAAGCTCTTCTCTGTTCATTATTTTTTGGGGTTCGTCGCGAATTTCAACGGATTCCAGTGGAGAGGAATAAGAATTTAATATGGTATCGTTTACTTGCCTGACTGATGAAGAGGGATTTCCTGCATTGTTGGCTGCTGTGCGCCTGGTGATCCGCCTTGATGGGGTTGAAGCATCTGTGTTGGGTTGCTGCAGTGAATTGAGACGAGGTTTTGTGGGTGTTTTAGGATTAGAATGGTGGTCTAAAGTTGGATCCATTTCGCTGCAAAGATTACAATGCCTATTTATCAAAAGATTGCAAATAATGTCTACAGCTTGAGCTGATATTTTCTGTGTGCTGGTGTTGTCTGTATACATGTACAATCCGTATAGGCTGGTTGTGTATTAGTTGATAATGAAAAAAGGATCCAGCGAATTGTTTGGGCCCTTCAATCAGTGCCTTGGTTTTCTGGAATGAATCTTATAGCCCCATGTCTGACCGAATTCTGCTGCCTCATCATCAGCTGCTTCTCTGCCTGGTCCTGTAGAGTCTTCGAGCTCTGTCTGGTCCTGGTAAACCCTTTCCTTCTTACCTGTGCATCCTCACTACGTTACACCTACTTTGATTTCTGCAAAATGCATGTAACGTTACGCCAACAGACTTAATCAATCGCACCGACAGACTATGGTCGCTAAGATCCAGAGTCGAGACAGAAATAGATGCCTCATATCAAATAACTAAGGTTTTCCCTCCCAGCCCGACCGCTTCAGAGTTACACTGATATGGTCAGAGAAACCCAAAAATGGCGGGAAAAGGCTCAGACGCCATTAAAATAAGCATTTCATAACGGACTCGAATAACTTATGGACGCTTGCCATTTTTTTATAACGAACTATTTTGATTTTCAATTTTAAAATTTAGGAGTTTTATGCCATTTAAAGGGATCAAATTGAAGGGTTATATTTTAATGTAAAGGCTTTATTTGGTTAAATATTTATTTTATATGAAAATTAAAATTATTTTAATATTTCATGTATATCTTACGCATCATATTTTCTATGGCATGGGCTATTTGTTCGACGAATGTTGACTCTCGACTTTAGTGTGTCATGACCACTTTCGCTACGAGCAATGCATTGCAAGGCATATAATAAGTTGTTTTTATGTGATTTTTTGGATTTTCAAATACTGGTATTTGGTGGAAAATTTTGAGGTGAAATCTTGATTTGCGATATTTAAATTGGTTTTTTGATCGTAAATATGGATTCAGCAAAAAATCCCTAGGATTGTGTAAGGGTTACTCATCAAACTTGTTATTTCACTAAATTTGTTCTAGATTTTAAACAAATTAGATTGGAAAAACCCACCGGAAAACTTCCAAAAAATCACATTAAAACTTGAATAGATAATACGCAACCTTTAAATTTGCCAGAAACCAAAAATGTTCTTGCAAAAACACTCTACAAAGATGCAATTATGGGTAAGAACACTCTACAAAGGTGCAATTATAATAATCTATCGAACATCAATAGGGTTGGCTATTGTCTCCCATTCAACACGCATCATAAGAAAATGTTAATGTATTATGGTATCAAAATTTCGAAATGAAACTATGTCATGTATGACTTGAACAAATTGCTTCAAATCTGCAACATGGCTAGTTACATTGCTTTGAGTATAGGATGGCATCATGATAGGCATATACCGAAGGTGGTATGGCTTAGCACAGAGAATGTAGATAATTACCTCACGTAGAGCTTGGCCCCTAGGCCAAAAACATCAAACGTGTCCACAACCTCTCCATGGTCATAACATCTACAAAGCCCAAATTCTTCTTTACCAAACACAAAAATATATATTGTAATCCATCTCAGCTCATAGAGAACTCATTTTTGAAAGCTCGAATCACACTTTTAATAAACAAAATGAATTTGTAGCATCATAACCTAGAACCATATATTATTAGTATTTGTGAGCATTTTGAAAACAAACTATGCTAGGTAGATATCTGCTTTACCAATCTGAACATATACAATGTTCTTTTGGTGCTTCCTATTGTGTAGAGATGTTATTGTCTAATATCTAATACTTACTTTTTATGTAAAGTTCATAGCTTTACTAATAATGGTCAATGTCACGTGTATTTTTTTACTAAGCAGCATGCACAAGCTACTATGTAACACTTATTAACTATTGAAATGTGTATTGATGATTCATTTTCCAATTATTGTTTCTCTTTTGGTTGATACTTTATGGCAATTTGAATTGGTAATTTAATGTAAGAAGTGACTTAACATTGTTTTTCTTTAAATTAATTTACAAGGCATTTGAAACAATAACTTATAATATGGAGTATTTTAAGACTGCATCCATTTACCACTCATCCAAAATCTCATAAGGGTTTTTTTCATTAATTTTACAAAACATCAATTTTTTTCTTACATATAAATTATATAATACAGTGCCTAAGTTTTGTTTTGTTTCTTTCCTCTGGTATAAAGTTCTGTATTATTTTTAACAATATCTTAATACATATCAGTTTCATTTTCTTTCCCTCATGTATAATAACCAGCCTAGATCTATCTAAAATCTCATGGGATCTGCCTCTCCTTTGAATATTTGGATGGAGAGTGGCTCAGACATCAATCCTAATAGCAGATGATAACCCCAAGGGACTCAACTAGTTTTGAACTTGCAACATATGGCATCCCATCAGCAACATGCCTTGGGTAGATGATTCGGCAAATTGAGCCAATCCTTACGCTAAACGAAGTTGGCAGAGTTATATTAACAATTTCCAAAAAACTGCTTTGCTTCCTTCTGGTTTCAGAGCATGTGTACCTCCTGGTATGCATAAATTTTGAGGAAATATTTGGGAAGTAAATGATCTACCCCATGTTTTACATGGATTGGGATATCCTTTGCCCATGTCTGATACCATCACCACAATTTTCAGAAGCCAGTCAAAAAAAAAAAACCTTCAATCTCAGGTTGATGGAAGAAATACTTTGAACAACAGCTTCTTGTTCACTCTGCCCTGATGAGGTAGGTCGATCCTGTGCAGTGTGATCTCTTCCTGTCAAACTCTCCTCCTCAAAACACTTACGAGTCCCAGGCATGATACTAAGGTATAGGTACAGGTTGCTTTGTATCATCAGCTTAATCTTTTGCAGCTTTTCCTCTGAATATTTGGCACCATTGTATATAATTCTTGCCTGCACTTGATATCCCAGCAATAAAAGCAATCTGTTTGACTGATTATTCACATCTGCTACATGTACTGATACCCCTCAATTAAGAGTTGTACTCCATGATGACAACTCTTGCACCTTGGAACTTCTATGCTTCAATGTCTATCAAGTTTGACTCAATTCAGAATTTCCTGAAGATGCACCTGAAGGGAAACAACGGTCACTTTAACTACCCCTCTACCTTTAGAACTCTGTTGTTTGTTTTTCTTGGCTTCTTTGAATTCCAAACTGTCAATGTCATCTTGTGAGAATTGCACAAGTGAATCAGAGTCTTGTAGAGACAGTTGCAGCTCATTGTTTTTGAGGAATAACATAGCTCCTCAATAATTGTTCCTGAATGTATACTACTAGTCTACCTTTATCTCAGATGCTGACTTATGCACCATATAAGTTGATCCAACACCATTCACAGTCAAATCTTTATTTCTACTATTTTTGAATACCTGCCTTGAAATCAAATAACCCGAAATACACTCCCTTTGATGAAGAGAGTCGCCATGTGACTGTCTCCTCTCCAAATCATAAGTGTGTGGAAAATAAAGATCTTTGGCGCAAGACATGCTCTTGGAAACCTTCATTGGACTGCCAGTTTAAGCCAACTCGATGCAACTTTTGATCTTGACCTTCAGTAATAAAATCAAAAGGTTGTCCTTGCTGTATGAAAAAGTCAGGGTCCTGTATATGGATATCAGAAAATTGTGTGTTGGAGGGTTTCTCCTAAATCCCATCTGTAGCCTCAGATGGTATGTCATGGCAGGCCATTGGGAAAGGTCAAGAAGTGTATATAATCTCTGATAGGAACTATTCATGTCGTCCTTTTACAACCATGTTATCGATGGAGGGAGAAATTTGTTGAACCTCTTTCAGTGTTTAAATGGATTTTCATTCCAACACCTCTGATGGGTGCCTCTGAGATGCTTTTCTTGGAGTGACAGATTGTGCTTGTTAGGCTATTTCAATTTCCACTGAATTCACTAGTTGTTCATTTTCTACTTGAGTTTCCTCTCCGGTCAAGGGAGGGAAGCTTCTGTGGGCTTACTCATCTTGAACAGTGTTGGAAGTTGTCAATTGATTCTAGCTTGGACCTAGTTTTTGCTCATTTTGGGGTTGAGATGTAGCTGAGCATTGCCATATTTTATTTGGGCTTTTGGTTACCATTTGAAATTCATCCTCTTTTGCTGATATCAGAGGAGCCAACATTTGTGTAGTGGTCGAATTTGCTTTATTCATGGAAATTATTACATCTGAATGGGTGTTGTTTTAGGAATTCTTTCTTCTTATATCTCTGAGATTCAAGTGTGTGTTTTCATTCTGCCATCCTTGACCCCACTAGAATTCATGTAAATTAGGCATAATGAACTTGCCTTTAACTTTCTTTGAAGTTGTCAAACAGTAAAATCTTCTTGATGTTTTACCAATAGTGAAACTGGAGTATGGAAGCCTTGACAAAGACCTCATCATCTACCATACAATCCTTTACATGGAAACAAGAAAACTGAACGAATGCGAAGCACTGGCTTTCATTAATTAATTGACTTAGCAATGTTGTATTTTAATAACTGACACTTACAGTGAAGGTATTTCTCCTCATTCGCCATCAACCCTTCTCTTTGTCCACACGCATCAAATGACTGCCATTTTTTGTCACATGATTCAAATTCCACTAACATCCCATTCAAGTCATCAACAAAGTTTTAGGGGCTCCTTTTATTGTGCTTTGTTGAAGAGGATGAACTAGACAGAGGAAACCATTTTTTTTGCATGTTGCTCGTAAGAAAAGCCTTCAATCTGGGTTCATGAATCTTAAGTACGTTTCGATGTGCCAATATAACATTGGAGACAAGTTCATTCGATAGTCTCCTCAGGAATTAGTTCATCAGTTTTATCAAAAGTTCAATTTATGTAACAAAAAAGGAAGAAGGCCAAAATGATGTTGACAGGAGAAAAATAAGTAAAAGCTCATAAACCCAATGAAGTAAAGCTTAGACTTGGTCCTACAAGTTCCTAGATATCTAACAATGAGAAAGGAAACAATTAAAATAAAAATATTACAATGATGGTTAGGGTTAGTGCCATTAGATACTGATTAGAACAGTGGGGCTGAGTAAACAATTTTACAAGATTCAAAACTTTCTATATCCACATTCATTGCATGCATTGGCATCGAGTAGTGGTCTTGTTCTTTTCTATTGTGCATTTCTTCCCTTTTGGTGTGTGATGACAAATGAACAAACCACAAGATCAATAGTAAGATGAGTACAACTATTGGTCACCAAGCAAATATTCCAGAATGTCTACCATGAGATAATGTCACTAGATCAGTGATTTCTGGTGATCCAAATAATCATTCAATGCTCTCAGTAACATGAAGAACCATATCCTGATAAGGTACTTTGGCATACACCACTTTAGACTTTAAAGTTTAAACGCCCATAGGTGCAGGAGAACTTGGGTGTTTATGTTTCAGTTTCTGTCTAGAAACTCCCCCCAAGGGATATTTCTTGTTCATGTACATATTACATCACACAGAATACTACTAAGGTCATGACCAGAGGCTCAAGGTCTTTCTCTGGTACAATGAGTTTTCTGTTAATTTTGATGGTGCACTTCACAAACTTGAGACAGCCAAGTTCCAATGTTGTTAATAGTTATATGCCCTTGTAATCCGAAGGATGCACCAATGTGGGATTTCTTTTGACATCATATATCTCTGAATCTAAACTACTCTTTATTCTCAAATATTTTTCTGTAATCAAGAATCGTTGCAATTAATTAACTGTTGAAACATGTGAGCAGACTCATTCTGAAAGCTAGAATGCCTAGAATTTTATCATAACAAACTACAATTCCATTTATGTAATAAGCCACTTTTTTTGCATATTGTAAAAAAAAAAAAAAAACAAAGAAACAAAAAACAGAAACAAAAACAGATCCAGTTCATTGTTTCCATTTCCCATATATAACAAACATGTTGAAAGAACACAGCCCCACTTCTCAAGGAAAGGCTGTAACAGAGTTTACTACGTCTCCACTAACCACAATATCATAAGTAGTAGACATAATTATACCTCTTTTAAACTTATGGAATATTTGACCAGAGTTTATAGATCTACCTCAGCATTTGTAGCACAGGGAGGATCTGTCTCATACAAAGGCCGTACTTCATAGACAGGCATTTTGCAGCTCACTAATGCACTAAGATGAGATGAATTCTTTTGGACAACATCATTGGAACACTGGTCATCCTCAAAACTGTCTGCAACAACACAGTCTAGGACCACAAAATCTTGCTTGGAATTACCTACATAGTCCCTTTTATCATCCTTTATAAAAAAAAGGGAAGTTATCCATGTCAGTACTTGAGTTAACATGACATCTGGATCCCAAAGGCACATCCACCTCCAAACCCTCAGCTACATTCTCTACTGTTTTTGAAAAGCATTTCTCTTTTGACTTTGCAATTAGATCAATGGCAGGAGATATACTAGATCGATCTCTCTCTTCATTCTTTTCTTTAGCACTTGAAACAACCATGAGAAACTCTCCATTAGTTTCATTCACATCATCTTTGATCTCACCAAAGGCTGATTTGTAAAGCTCCTGTTCAATGCCAACATCCCCCAGAATAACATCACCTGGCTTGGACATTTCTGGTATATTGTTTGCCTCCATAAGATACATTTTCTTATCATGACATAATTTTATTAATGATGGGCATCCTGCAATAGTTTCCATTTTACTTAATCCACCCACAAAATTTTCCTGTTTTATATCTGTAGAAGAGAAAAATGGCACTATATTTTTAATTGTCTCTGGTACACAAGAGTTTTCAAGTCTTCACTTCAGTTGAAGTCTCTGCACATAACAACTCAGCTTCCATAGCTAGACTGCAATTTGGAACAGGTATCTTTGGCATATTATTCCCACACATCTCAGACATTGATGATTGTTAAATGATAGCATTTGACCTTGATCTGGATCTAATCAATTTGTTTGGCATCGAATGCTTGAAGTCAATGTGAGAATAGTGTCCAAACAAATTTTCCTTTCTTCATTTGTCGAGGTCAAAAGGAAAAAAATAGTGTGTAGGAGCTGGAAAATAATATATTATCCTTCAAAGACTATTAAAAGGTTTGAAACCTAAACGAATACCTGACAACAATATATAAATGTAAATTTAACTTTACTCAAGTAAATGTTGTTGTGGTTATTCAGTTTTACAAACTAAAATACACTTAACAAAACTATTGTAACGGAGTCTAATTCATATATGTTCCCACAGATGAGGAGGTTGTATTGTAAGCCTGAATGCAATTACTCTGCTGAAGAATAAAACTTAATTGTCTTGCCCCTGAATATTTCCTTGACATATTGTCAGGGTTTTACTACATAAATCCTGTGTATTAATCTATATAATTTTGTGTGGGACTTTATTGTGAATAATCTAATTTGCAGACTCTGAACAACATACCTGAGCTATTCACAACTCCTGGGGTTATGTGGTGAAATAGTTTATATCTTTTATAATTACGTGACCTCCTTGCCCCACAACATACAGCATTTAACAATCAATAAATTGTCTGTCTCCCACAAATTGAACTGATTTACTTCCTCTGTTGCAGGTGACTGAACAACACGTCTAGAAATGGTCCTTGTCAAGGTCATTATCACCGATAGAGATATTTTGACAAAGGAAATTTGACACTGCACGCAATCTACAATCACAAACAAATAAGGATTGGATTAAAAATAAACTTCCTATTTCCCACAGCCAAAGTGATGATCAAAGATTTTAGTCGATATTTTCAATACAGCATAACAACACTAAACATTGATAAATCATAAACAAAAAGAGGCATACCTTCATTGCAAGTTCCTGATCGATGTTGCAACGATACCTAGCAGCACCTTCTAGGGGACAGCTTGTTCCTTTATACAAAAGATTGATATTACAAAGAGTTGAGAGCTGCATAAGAGCATCAGCCATAGGCCCCAAACCATTTTCATCAGCTGCAGATATATTGTCAGATTGTAGATTTTCCAATTCTTCATCTGCCACTGTTGTGATGCATTGGAAGATTGCAAGCAGCCTCTCTAGAGGGAAACTCCCTGGACCTTTAAGGAACTTTTCTTGCTCCTCATGTTCCTTTCTCTCTGTGGATTTTACACTCCTATTCCAAACCAACAAAAGAGAGTATACAATAATTACTCCCAAAGTGATGCTTGGGATTGCATAATTATATGGAGGAAACGTTAACTTCTTGCTACCATGAAATGGGAAAGAGGGCATAGTATTCAGATGAGCTGGAACTTCTAGATAAAAGAAATCAGATCCTTCCTTATGTGAAATCAACTAAATTTATTTTTAAGAATCTAATGAAAAGAAAAGAAAAGAAAAAGGAGAAAAACAAAGGATCAAAGGAACTAAAGTTCTTACTTTTTCCTTCGCTTACGATTATCTAATCCCCCAGACGAATCAAACAACGTGGCATCAAGAGTCGCAGGGTTCCTTGATGCAATGAAGGCAGAGATGAGCAAGTACTTGCCACAAACAGAAAGATGAAAATCTAGATCTTCATGTATTTCATCAAAACCTTGTCTTCTTGTCATGATTTTCCTTCTAACCTTGTCTCCAGAAGTAGGGACATTGAATATTTGGTTCAAGGCCGGTGCAATGTGTGGCTCAAGATAAGAAAACAGCCTCCGCTTTCCGTTTTCATCGGGAACCAGAGCTTCTTTGCTAATCGGTTCACAGTATTTTTGAAACAAAGGTTCCAATGCTGTAGAGAGTTCTGTAACTCGCCTGCAAGCTCTACTGAAGGGCTTCAAAATAGCACTGTTCAATATCAGAAACAAAAAGAAAACAAGTTTAAATCAAGCAGCCACATATTTCATTGAAACTTTTAAAAACTTCGAAAGCCCCTTAACTTGAACAGCAAAGAGAACCGTGGCAAGGTTTGGACACCTGAGATCAGAGAAGCCCAACTTTCTTGCTGCTGGGTGGATCTTCCCATACAAAATAAGCAAGTGTATAGTGTGCAGAAGTGACAGAACTTTCAGCAAACCAAACTAATAACCTCATTGACAGGAGCCAATCAACAAGATTTACACATTGCGACATACTCCTATAGACGCAGAGAAATAGTAGACACATGAACCCAAATTTGCCACGTGTTTTTCTAATAAGATTTGAGCATTATTGTTTCATGAACAGAAATCTATAAGCATATTTGAAGAAAAAGTAGGCACAGGTACTTACTTGAGAAATGACGCATACAGCTCAGTATTAGGCTGCCCTTTGATAAGGATTTGATACAACTCATCATCAGTATAGTCCCGAAAGTAGACTGTCAATGGCTCCAGAGCACCAGTATGGGAATAGAAGGAATCTGGAGTGATATTGTTGATAAAAATCAAACCCAAATTGGGCATTCTTGTCAAATCAGATAGCTTGAACAATGCCGAGATGAGGTTGAAACCATTGTTCCACTCATGCAGAAGTTCAATATTGTCGAATATCAAGTACACCACCTCTGGAAAATCCAATCTCCTGACTTCTTTAGTAAAAGAATCATTGTCGCTCTTCCCTTTGTCTTTCTGTGAAGGATCAACGCAACCAGAAGCCTGAAGCCCCCTTCCTGTATTTTTTTTGGAGGAACCCTTAAGCCCCTTTTCTGGACTTTTTTGGGTATTCTTGCGAGGGGAGCCCTTAAACCCTGATTCCTGAAACCCTTTCTCTGGACTTATTTGGGTATCCTCGTGGGGAGATCCCTTAAACACTGATTCCTTCAGCCCTTTATCTGGGATTTTTTGGGAATCCCTGGGAGGAGAGCCCGTAAACCCTGGTTCCCCATCTTTCCGAGATTCTATAGACCCACCTACCAATTTCTTTTCATATTTTTTCTCAATGGCCTGAATACAGGCTTCTTTCAAATACACAACAAAATCTGCAATTTTCTCGCAGCGCTTCGCACTGCTATAGTTATTAGCTTTCGTTCTTCTGTGGGATATCAGCTGGTTCAGAATGGATTCAAACAGCAGACGAGGGCTAAAACAAGATCTACAGCTCGCATAGGCAAAAGGGCGGTTCAAACGCTTAAATATATCTAAAACTACACTGGTTTTGCCAGTGGAAGGGCCCCCATAAACAAGCAATGGGGTCATAAAATCCCTTGGACCCCCAACGAGCGATATGAGCTCTTTAATCTGTGTTTGTCGCCCGGGAAATGCATTGCAGAGGCATTTCAAAAGCTCTTCTCTGTTCATTATTTTTTGGGGTTCGTCGCGAATTTCAACGGATTCCAGTGGAGAGGAATAAGAATTTAATATGGTATCGTTTACTTGCTTGACTGATGAAGAGGGATTTCCTGCATTGTTGGCTGCTGTGCGCCTGGTGATCCGCCTTGATGGGGTTGAAGCATCTGTGTTGGGTTGCTGCAGTGAATTGAGACGGGGTTTTGTGGGGGTTTTAGGATTAGAATGGTGGTCTAAAGTTGGATCCATTTCGCTGCAAAGATGACAATACCTATTTATCAAATGATTGCAAATAATGTCTACAGCTTGAGCTGATATTTTTCTGTGTGCTGGTGTTGTCTGTATACATGTACAATCCGTATAGGCTGGTTGTGTATTAGTTGATAATGAAAAAGGATCCAACGAATTGTTTGGGCCCTTCAATCAGTCCCTTGGTTTTCTGGAATGAATCTTATAGCCCCATGTCTGACCGGATTCTGCTGCCTCATCATCAGCTGCTTCTCTGCCTGGTCCTGTAGAGTCTTCGAGCTGCTTCTCTGCCTGGTCCTGTAGAGTCTTCGAGCTCTGTCTGGTCCTGGTAAACCCTTTCCTTCTTACCTGTGCATCCTCACTACGTTACACCTACTTTGATTTCTACAAAATGCATGTAAGGTTACGCCAACAGACTTAATGACAGACTTTGGTCGCTAAGATCCAGAGTCGAGACAGAAATAGATGCCTCATCTCAGATAACTAAGGTTTTCCCTCCCAGCCAGGCCGCTTCAGAGTTACACTGATATGGTCAGAGAAACCCAAAAATGGCGGGAAAAGGCTGAGACGCCATTAAAATAATCATTTCATAACGGACTCGAATAAGTTATGGACGCTCGCCATTTTTTTATAACGAACTATTTTGATTTTCAATTTTAAAATTTAGGAGTTTTATGCCATTTAAAGGGATCAAATTGAAGGGTTATATTTTAATGTAAAGGCTTTATTTGGTTAAATATTTATTTTATATGAAAATTAAAATTATTTTAATATTTCATGTATATCTTACGTATCATATTTTTTATGGCATGGGCTATTTGTTCGACGAATGTTGACTCTGGGCTTTAGTGTGTCATGATCACTTTCGCTACGAGCAATGCATTGCAAGACCTATAATAAGGGAGTTATCGATTTTTTGGAGATTCCGGTGACGGAATCCGGCGGAGGAAATTGAGGTTAAATCTTGATTTTTTACAGTGAAAATGGTTTTTTAACTGTAAATTTTGATTCAGCGCCCTGAAAAACCCCTGGGACGCTTTGATTGTGCAGAAACTAGCTATCAAACTTGTGATTCCAATAAATTGCTGCCGAATTTTGACCGAAAAACCCACCGGAAAGACTTTCAAAAAGTCTCTTATAGACAACTGCTATAATAAATTGTTTTTGATTTTTTGGATTTTTCATTATTAATGTTAGTTACATACTCTCAACAAATCCTTTATTCGTACAATTCCTCCACTATCGATTTTCATACGCCCAACTGACCATCCTATGTACATACGCCACGTCTATACGTATATTCGTACAAAGTTTTCAAACTGAATACCCTCCAGTCATATTTTAGTACGCAGACACAAAATGGCATGCAGCCTTGAGAAGCAAGCGAATACAGGCCTGAATGAGCAGAAGCGTCAGGATTCAGAAGTCCCTATGTTATTGGATGGAATGGCGATGTAAAGAGAACGACGGTATAGCGATCTTAAGAAAACGTCAGAAATGTCCCCCAAAATATGCTTCAGAACGCCGACTTTGCCGACGCCACTGTTAAGAGGTGAGTACATTAAAAGCTGAGAAAAAAACTCTTATGTTGACTGAGTTTTTTAGGACTTTACTAAACCAACGGTTGAGGAAAACGGTCATTTTTGAAAATTTGGAGAAAATCTGCTCGGCGTCAAGTTATTTGACATTGGGCTCGGCGTTAGTTATAAGAGAGGGAAAGAGTGATCAAATTTTAGCTAAATTTTGAAAGAAAAGAGCTTCTTTGTTTTCTGAAATTGTTTCCATCGTTGTTCTAACTTTTGCAGGCTAGTACATGCTTGTCAGAAATGATAAAATTTTCAGTTTTCTGTGCTGTAAAGTGAGAAGATTCCAGGCATTGCTGTAAATTTCAATTCCCTGGTCTTTGAACCGAAAATATTCGTTGCAATACTGTTTCACTTTCCTGTGCTGTAAATCGAGAGATCGACGCATTTATGTAAATCTAAGTTTTCAATATCTTTTATGTCCTGCATTATAGCCCTTAAACTGCATGCTAAAGTTCGATTCGTCGCACAGAAAAAGAAGAAGCTTTTATTTAGCATATTCGATGTCTGAACCTGTTTCTTTGGCCAGGGTATTTAACCGGCTGGATACCTCTACTGTTCGAAACAAAATGGCGGCTTGAAAGAATACGAGGCTAGAGTCGAGGAACTATGCCCTGTTTAAGCAGTTTTTGGCAACTTCTGTGAATCTTGAACGCCATTAAGCCTTCTTTTGAGCTCATTTTGTAAGCTAGATGCTAACAAAATGAGACCGATGAAGCCTTGGTAAATCCTTAGGCTTATGGATAGAACTCTTCATTTGCAAGAAGACGATGAAACAGAGGAAGTTCCAGTAAGTTGCTCCGTGGTGAGGTGCAGGACTTTTTTTAACCGGCATTCTTTGATCAATTACTGCCTATCGAGGCTGCTTAAAAGCCTTACTTGCCAGGGCTGTTTTCTAAAAACTAACGAAGCTTTTCCTCGCAAGTCTGTTGATGTTAGTGTTTATAACAGCGGCAATAATGATGAGGCTTCTCGTTTCCTTCACAAAAATCCGTTGTGGGAAGGGATCTTGAGCTCTGCCAGCAACCAATTCAAGAGTGATGCTATCAAGTGCTGTTCTTCGTTCGGTATGTTTCACTGCTCTTGGTATTGCTAATATTGCGACTTTTCTCGTCAGCTGTTTCGCATTTATACCAAAATCTTTATTTCAACCAGAATATTTAATACCTCTGACTACTTTGTGGGAAGAATCTTGGAATTTTTAGTAGCACAGGCATATGGTATATATTCTCAAAATGTATGCTAAAGTGATAGCATTCTTTTTCTTTTCTGATTTCTGCATCTCGAGTTCAGGCCCCATGTTGTACTCACGAGAATATTAGATGTGTAATTTGAGCAATAGCAGTATATAAGATTTCTTTGTCAATATCTGTGCTTCAGAGAAGCATGGGATTTATGTTTCCGATATTAAGATATTTTGTATATATCCCCTGCCAAATTTTGTGATATAAGCGGCGAATGAAGAATACAATAGCTACTGCTTCCTAATTCGGGATATCTAAACTTATGGTACTTTATGCAGATATTGATTCAAATGTCACTACATGCATGTAGTTTTGTGCTATTTCGTTGGCTTAGGTTTTTGGCAGGAATTTGCTTCTGAGGGTTTGTGACCTTGTTTCTTTGGTCAAATTGTAGGTCTGGTTTCTTGGTCTAGAGGTCTATGTGTGCATTCTCTAGGCGTCCAGGGAGCTGCAATGGACAGCGTTGCCTCTGAAGATCGATCTGCACGAGAGAGTGTTGATTGCGGAAGCTCTACTGTGAGCGTAGACGCTTCTGGTGATGGCACGGGCTCAGAGACATTAAGCCTTGGTACAGGAGAAATGCATTACTCTCACGGTCATGGAGACGATATTCCAACCAGTTCTGCAGGATCATCACCATTGGGATGGCCTATAGGAAGCACAAAACCCACAAGTTGCGAAGTATCCACAATTCCTCTGGCAATAGCAGGTGGCCAGGAGTCTGTAATATGGGAGGAGAAAAGAGAGAAGCGGGAGACAGATTTATCAGGTACAATTTTGGTTTCTTCAGCATATAAGCTCAGAAGCCTGCATCTATTTTGGCTAAATATTATAGTATCAAGAGCATCTATATGTGCTTGATGAGGTGACCTCATTACTCCTGGAATTTTTTCTAATTCTAAACCCAGTCTAGATAAGTCTCTATATGTTTTCTTAAAAAAAAAAATTGAAAATAAAGAAAAAAAATCTCTGTATCTTTCCACGACGATTCTCATTAGTAATCTAGGCTTTTGCAAGTACATTTTGGCGCTTCAGAAAGAATGAATGACTTAAAGTGGGCATCCATTTAAGAATGGGAAATTAAAATATTGGCTTTAGTTAAACGTTCGAGAAAATTACGTGTCTCGGAGATTTGCTCTAAGTTTTAATTATGTCTTTACTCCGTATGCTGTGTGGTCAGTTTTTCATCAAAGATTGGCTCATTTTATATTTTTATTTGGTTGGTAAATATTAACTCTTCACCTTTGCTCATCAAGTCCCTTGGGATGGACAATACGTTTTCAAGTTTGTCACTTTGAGGTGTATTTGGATAGTATTGATATGTCTTGTGTGGAATTTTAGCTGTCTGGTTGCTTTGACCGCTTAACCATGAACTGCTGTCCCTTTATTTTGACCATTTTCTATACCAACCAGAGGCACTGAATTTTTGGTGACAAATGAGTTACTGGATATTGTTTGGCCTGATGGTATGTCTAATTTCAGGCAAGTAAACTTGTTTGCCTTAATGAGTCTACTGCTTTATGTTTGCAGAAGTTGAAATGATGAAAGAAAGATTTTCAAAGTTGTTGCTGGGTGAAGACATGTCAGGTGGTGGTAAAGGAGTATGTACAGCCCTGGCAATATCTAATGCTATTACAAACCTCTCAGGTATAACATTTTTAATTCTGTTCTGGAATCACACAGGATTTTATGCAAGTCTTAAGACACAATTTTTTACTTAATCTTAAGACATAAATTTTCACTTAATTTCAAGATACTAACTCCTAACATGGGGATCTCTTGTGGCAGCTACTGTTTTTGGACAGCTTTGGAGATTGGAACCTCTGGTGCAGGAGAAGAAATCAATGTGGCGAAGAGATGGAGTGGCTACTATCCGTTAGTGATTACATTGTTGAACTCATCCCAGCTTTCCAGAACTTTCCAGATGGTAGTAGCTTAGAGGTAGGAGCTTGATAAATCTACTATTTAAATATTTTTTACTTGCACATAAATGGTGTCATGGTATTCAAACTTTAAAATTTAACCTAGGCAATTCTCTACAGAGAATGCACTTGTTTCTTACGAACAAGTAGAAATTGTTTTTGTTCTTGTTTCAGGTTATGGTAAGCAATTCTCTACAGATAATGTACTCGTTTCTTACAAACAAGTAGATATTGGTCTTGTTTCAGGTTATGGTAAGTAGGCCTCGATCAGATGTGCAGATCAATCTTCCAGCCTTGCGTAAGCTTGATACAATGCTGCTTGTATGGTTTATTACTTTCCTCCACTTGATCCTGATATTGTGCATCTTTTATGATTTCAAATATATAATCTGTTGCTGAATATTTGTGCATAGCATTTCAAATTTCCATGATATTGGTTTGCAGGATGCTTTGGAGAGTTTCAGGGATACCGAGTTTTGGTATGTGGAACAGGGGATATTAGTACCAGATACAGATGGCTGTGGTCCACTTCAGCGCCCTCCTCAACGTCAAGAAGAAAAATGGTGGTTACCTATTCCTCGTGTTCCTCCATGTGGTCTCTCTGATAATGCAAGGAAGCGTTTACATCATCAACGAGAGTGTACGAATCAGATTCTTAAAGCTGCCATGGCAATTAACAGCAATGTCTTGTCTGAGATGGAGGTTCCTGAAATTTATTTGGAAGCTCTTCCAAAGGTAAGCATGTGGTCTCTATTGTCTGTCAAATGCACACTGCTGATATCAATGCCTGGATAATGTCTGAGCTTTTCTGTTTGCTCTATTTCAGAATGGAAAAAGCAGTCTTGGGGATATCATCTACCGTTACATAACGGCAGAACAGTTCTCCCCAGATTGTCTTCTTGATTGCCTAGATTTGTCATCTGAACACCACACTCTGGAAATCGCAAATCGTATTGAAGCTGCTAAACTTATTAGTTTGGTTTGCTGAAAGTTCTGTCACTTCTGCACACTATACACTTGCTTATTTTGTATGGGAAGATCCACCCAGCAGCAAGAAAGTTGGGCTTCTCTGATCTCAGGTGTCCGAACCTTGCCACGGTTCTCTTTGCTGTCAAGTTAAGGGGCTTTCGAAGTTTTTAAAAGTTTCAATGAAATATGTTGCTGCTTGATTTAAACTTGTTTTCTTTTTGTTTCTGATATTGAACAGTGCTATTTTGAAGCCCTTCAGTAGAGCTTGCAGGCGAGTTACAGAACTCTCTACAGCATTGGAACCTTTGTTTCAAAAATACTCTGAACCGATTAGCAAAGAAGCTGTGGTTCCCGATGAAAACGGAAAGCGGAGGCTGTTTTCTTATCTTGAGCCACACATTGCACCGGCCTTGAACCAAATATTCAATGTCCCTACTTCTGGAGACAAGGTTAGAAGGAAAATCATGACAAGAAGACGAGGTTTTGATGAAATACATGAAGATCTAGATTTTCATCTTTCTGTTTGTGGCAAGTACTTGCTCATCTCTGCCTTCATTGCATCAAGGAACCCTGCGACTCTTGATGCCATGTTGTTTGATTCGTCTGGGGGATTAGATAATCGTAAGCGAAGGAAAAAGTAAGAACTTTAGTTCCTTTGACCCTTTGTTTTTCTCCTTTTTTTTTTCTTTTCTTTTCATTAGATTCTTAAAAATAAATTTAGTTGATTTCACATAAGGAAGGATCTGATTTCTTTTATCTAGAAGTTCCAGCTCATCTGAATACTATGCCCTCTTTCCCATTTCATGGCAGCAAGAAGTTAACGTTTCCTCCATATAATTATGCAATCCCAAGCATCACTTTGGGAGTAATTATTGTATACTCTCTTTTGTTGGTTTGTGAATAGGAGTGTAAAATCCACAGAGAGAAAGGAACATGAGGAGCAAGAAAAGTTCCTTAAAGGTCCAGGGAGTTTCCCTCTAGAGAGGCTGCTTGCAATCTTCCAATGCATCACAGCAGTGGCAGATGAAGAATTGGAAAATCTACAATCTGACAATATATCTGCAGCTGATGAAAATGGTTTGGGGCCTATGGCTGATGCTCTTATGCAGCTCTCAACTCTTTGTAATATCAATCTTTTGTATAAAGGAACAAGCTGTCCCCTAGAAGGTGCTGCTAGGTATCGTTGCAACATCGATCAGGAACTTGCAATGAAGGTATGCCTCTTTTTGTTTATGATTTATCAATGTTTAGTGTTGTTATGCTGTATTGAAAATATCGACTAAAATCTTTGATCATCACTTTGGCTGTGGGAAATAGGAAGTTTATTTTTAATCCATCCCTTATTTGTTTGTGATTGTAGATTGCGTGCAGTGTCAAATTTCCTTTGTCAAAATATCTCTGTCGGTGATAATGACCTTGACAAGGACCATTTCTAGACATGTTGTTCAGTCACCTGCAACAGAGGAAGTAAATCAGTTCAATTTCTGGGAGACAGACAATTTTTTGATTGTTAAATGCTGCATGTTGTGGGGCAAGGAGGTCACGTAATTATAAAAGATATAAACTATTTCACCACATAACCCCAGGAGTTGTGAATAGCTCAGGTATGTTGTTCAGAGTCTGCAAATTAGATTATTCACAATAAAGTCCCACACAAAATTATATAGATTAATACACAGGATTTATGTAGTAAAACCCTGACAACATGTCAAGGAAATATTCAGGGGCAAGACAATTAAGTTTTATTCTTCAGCAGAGTAATTGCATTCAGGCTTACAATACAACCTCCTCATCTGTGGGAACATATATGAATTAGACTCCGTTACAATAGTTTTGTTAAGTGTATTTTAGTTTGTAAAACTGAATAACCACAACAACATTTACTTGAGTAAACTTAAATTTACATTTATATATTGTTGTCAGGTATTCGTTTAGGTTTCAAACCTTTTAATAGTCTTTGAAGGATAATATATTATTTTCCAGCTCCTACACACTATTTTTTTCCTTTTGACCTCGACAAATGAAGAAAGGAAAATTTCTTTGGACAAAAAAACACTGTATTTTTCCTTTCTACCCTGACAAAAGAAAGGATATATAAGATGAGCTAATTTTATATATGTCCAACAAAGAACTGCAAAGGTAGGTCAGTGGGATTAAGATAGTACATCTAGTGCAATCCTCAGGGACAATGTGGGAGTGCCCAAGAATCTTTTAGATATGCTAAATGTAGAAAAAAATATATATATGTGAAACTAGAAACCAGAAGGAAGCAAAGCAGTTTTTTGGAAATTGTTAATATAACTCTGCCAACTTCATTTAGCATAAGGATTGGCTCAATTTGCCGAATCATCTACCCAAGGCATGTTGCTGATGGGATGCCATATGTTGCAAGTTCAAAACTAGTTGAGTCCCTTGGGGTTATCATCTGCTATTAGGATTGATGTCTGAGCCACTCTCCATCCAAATATTCAAAGGAGAGGCAGATCCCATGAGATTTTAGATAGATCTAGGCTGGTTATTATACATGAGGGAAAGAAAAAGAAACTGATATGTATTAAGATATTGTTAAAAATAATACAGAACTTTATACCAGAGGAAAGAAACAAAACAAAACTTAGGCACTGTATTATATAATTTATATGTAAGAAAAAAATTGATGTTTTGTAAAATTAATGAAAAAACCCTTATGAGATTTTGGATGAGTGGTAAATGGATGCAGTCTTAAAATACTCCATATTATAAGTTATTGTTTCAAATGCCTTGTAAATTAATTTAAAGAAAAACAATGTTAAGTCACTTCTTACATTAAATTACCAATTCAAATTGCCATAAAGTATCAACCAAAAGAGAAACAATAATTGGAAAATGAATCATCAATACACATTTCAATAGTTAATAAGTGTTACATAGTAGCTTGTGCATGCTGCTTAGTAAAAAAATACACGTGACATTGACCATTATTAGTAAAGCTATGAACTTTACATAAAAAGTAAGTATTAGATATTAGACAATAACATCTCTACACAATAGGAAGCACCAAAAGAACACTGTATATGTTCAGATTGGTAAAGCAGATATCTACCTAGCATAGTTTGTTTTCAAAATGCTCACAAAGACTAATAATATATGGTTCTAGGTTATGATGCTACAAATTCATTTTGTTTATTAAAAGTGTGATTCGAGCTTTCAAAAATGAGTTCTCTATGAGTTGAGATGGATTACAATATATATTTTTGTGTTTGGTAAAGAAGAATTTGGGCTTTGTAGATGTTATGACCATGGAGAGGTTGTGGACACGTTTGATGTTTTTGGCCTAGGGGCCAAGCTCTACGTGAGGTAATTATCTACATTCTCTGTGCTAAGCCATGCCACCTTCGGTATATGCCTATCATGATGCCATCCTATACTCAAAGCAATGTAACTAGCCATGTTGCAGATTTGAAGCAATTTGTTCAAGTCATACATGACATAGTTTCATTTCGAAATTTTGATACCATAATACATTAACATTTTCTTATGATGTGTGTTGAATGGGAGACAATAGCCAACCCTATTGATGTTCGATAGATTATTATAATTGCACCTTTGTAGAGTGTTCTTACCCATAATATTAATACTCCATTGTAGGTAATGATTCCAAATCGTTTGTCAAAATCAACTTGATAGTACTAGTTTTTTGTCATTTCATTGTGCTAAAGTACTCAAAATGTCGACGAAAATCCGGTGGTGGATTTGCTACAAAACAGAGAAGTTGTTGAATGATATGCTATCGCATGTTTTTTCGGTTAAAGAAACCTTGCAAGAAGTTTTGATTTGGCTTGCACTGCAAGAAGTTTTGCTTTGGCTTGTAGGAGACGACAAATCAAGATATTCGGTTTGACTTGAGGTTTTAAACATATACTGTCCACATCAAGCCTAACCGAGGAGTAGGCTTATACATGAGTTGAGTACTACGGAAGCTAGTCACCTGTCATTTGCAGGTTTTTTTCTAATTTATTAATTTTATACTCTATATTTACACCTTGCAAGACAATTGATAATCACACCTTTTTGGTAATTACTCCTTTACCCTTTGTTTTGATATTAAATAGTTAATATATTAACTAAACAATCCACCATCAAATTGTTGGAAATAATACTTAGAGGGGGGGGGGGGGGTGAATCAATATTATCAAATCAATATAACTTTTTAATTTCCATACTCAGATTCATATACGCTACTTCAGTGAAGGGAACCTGCGTGTACACGCAACTATGTCTAATGCAACTAGCGTATATCCAGTAAACTTATGATTCAGTTAATCCATTAAATGTTGATCTTTAGTTAGTGCATTAGAACTTTTATTAACCATATGAACAGTAAACAGGTGTAGCAAAACAGAACAGATCATCACACACTAGAAGCACACATGAACACCATGATGTAAGGTGGAAACCCAATGTGGGTGAAAACCACCTTTTGCAAGTCATCTCTATCTTCTTTAAATAAGAAACTTCTTTTTACAATATTTCTGTACTAGTGCAGTCTTATACCAGTACACAGGCTTCTACCTGCAGAAGGCTACAACCTTCTCTCGTTCTTCAGTTTCTCCTGGAAGGGAGCTACAACCCCCTTAGCTCTTGTGCTAGCCGATGTACTAGTACATAGGTGTCAGCCTACTGAATGCTCCAACCTTCACTTGTTTTCCAGCTGCTACTGGAAGGGAGCTACCACCCCCTTAGCTCTTGTACTAGCTGATGTACTATTATGTAGGTGCCAACTTACAGAAGGCTACAATCTTCTCTTTCATCCTCCAGGTACCACGTTTCATAAATTTTCAGACTGGATTCTCCTGAAGCACAACACCATAATCTGAAAGGTCATGTTTCATCCAATTTTCATACTAGACCCATCAATATCATTGAAGCACAAAATCAATCAACACTAGCATCATCAATCTCTGAATCACCCAATACTGAATCACTGAAACCCAGTCAACAAACTGCAATCACCAGAACACAGAACTCTGCAACAATATTCACAACCGACTGTATCATTAGAAAACATGCATATGCTACTTGTAAGAGCCGAACTAGCGTGTATACGCAACTTCACTAAAGTGAATCAGCATATATGTCAACATTACTTACTGATAACTTTGCTACACTTCCTGACTTCAAACATACCCAGATCATTACATATACAAGGATAATACATGTGTTAGCAACCAGATCTAGTCCATTAGATCACATAAAGATAAGTCATTATGATCTTGATCCATTATAGATCTCATCCATCAACACTGAAGCTAAACACAATCAACCAAACTGAATATGAAGAATACTGACACCAGTAAACAGTCACTAGAACTCAGACTTTGCATCAACCAGAACCACCTGTAACTTCAAACATCATAGTTCATATTGTATACGCTACTTAGATGTATCTAACCTGCGTATGTACGCGCTTTTATCAAAGTCAACCAGCGTATACATCTGCAAATATTCATTCATGTTTTGCAACTATTTCAATCTTAAGTTATACCTAGATCAGAACATTACATACGTCAGTATACAGATCTAGAACAAGCATGATCAAACTATATAGAGATGATTCATTCCAAACCATTAGATCCTGATCTATCCTTAGATCTTGTTCTCCAACAACTGTTGAGATTCCTCCTTAGCTCAGATCAAGCAAAGCATCATGAACCCATAACCTGCATACTAGATCTCATACATTATCAGATATTCAGGACTTTATGAATACCCTTGCCTAATGTTCTTCTTCTCTTTTTATAGTCTTAGGCCTTACTCAATGCCATGGTCCAAAACCATTTAGAACCAATACTAGGGACCCATTACCTGGGTTCAACACTTGGGATGCAATACCAAGGTCCAAAACCATAGGTATAAATACCACAGACCCAAAAATAAGCTTTCCCACATGTACACGCTTTTTTGTGCATGAAAGTGCGTGTATACGCATATGCGAATTTTGATCAGCAATCTCGTGTGTATACATGCCTTTGTATGTAGTGAACTTGCATGTATAACCTGTGTGTATACACTACTTGGTATATAGCGAACCTGCGTATATATGCGACTTGGTATATAGTGAAACTGCTTGTGTACACGACTTGGTATATAGTGAACCTGCGTATATACTTTTCTTTCTTCATTCTTTGTAGTTTGATTATCAATTCTTTGCTACTGACCTGCTACACTATGATCTGTCATCTGTGTGAGTTTCCATGAAGGAGAATTTTAGCTCAACGATATTTGATGGATGAGATTTTTAGCTCAACAATGATGTCTTTGTATTCTTCGGTGTAAAGATCCCCCAAGTTGACGGTGAAAAATTCATCCAAAACCTTGGTTTGGCAGCTTCCAACGTGTATGTTTTGTAGTACCATGTCGAGAGCCAAGGAGAAAGAAAGCTTCAACTGCATGTCCTGCTCGACGATGCTTGGCAGGCCCCCGATGTGCTCGGCGAAGGCATCTTGGACTGAAGCTTCAACTTTCGTGAATGGAAATGTACCGCTGAATTCTTCGAAATGGTGCATGGTTTCAATTTCAAATTTTAAACCAACTTAGAATATATGAGTGGTCATGGTTCAAGTTCTTGTTTCGACAAGTTTCCAAATTCAAATGAGTGCATGGTTTGGTGGTGGCGTGTAGTGGTGGTGGTCAAGTCGAAGGCAAATGACTGACCATTGAAGTGCCTTGAGGCACCACTATCAATAAGCCAAACTCCCAGCGAGTCCGAAGGAGCAGAGGTAGATAGAGCAGTTGGTAGATAATATTCATCCTGCTTATTGTCAACAATGTTAGATTCATACCTAGAATTTCTAGCCTTATTGAATGGTTGTCCTCTTCCTTGATTTCGAGCACTCCTTTTACCTGTGTTATTAGATTTTCCATTCCTTTGATTGCCATGAGAGGGATTTTGATCATCGTCCCGGTGTGAGTCCCTTCTATCAGGGCACTCCCTTGCATAGTGACCTACTTTATCACAAATGTAGCATTGTCATTTTCTTCCACCCTTAGGTCCAACCTTTCTTTTTGATTTAGTCCCAGAATTATTTCTTTTCTTAACACGAGAAGAAAAAGCAATAGGAGGACCTTTAGGCATGGGCATTTCTTGCTCTTCTATCCTCGTTTCTTCTTGAATGCATCTTGCCATTAATTCCTCGAAACCATGAATTACGTTATTGTTTAGAAGAATAGTCCTGAACACGTACCATTCGGATGGTAATCCTCCAAGGGTTGAGAGTGCCATTTCCCTATCAGTAATAATTTCTCCAATAGATAGGAGATCATTCTTAATCTCGGTGATTCTTAAGAAATATGCTTGCATGCTCTCATCTTTGCCCTTTTTAATTTCCTTCGGCGTATTTCTAAGAAACAAAACTTGATTTGCATCATTAAATTTAAATAAACTCACCAGTCTATCGTAGATTTCCTTGGAGGTGTTCAGGTCGGAGATGTAGGCCACCAAGTGCTTGTTGATAGAGTCCTGGATGATCTTCTTTGTTTTGACTTCACCGGTTTTCCATTTGTTCCTTGCAGCAGCGGGTGCATTTGATGGAGGCTCAACAATATTGCCTCTCACATGGTCCAACACTCCTTGATCTTCTAAGGTTAGATTGAGAGACATCTTCCATCCGTGATAGTCAGACTTCTCACGGAGCTTGTCTTCAGCAGGGAAAAGTGTTGAGCACCCCATAATTCTTTTAGGATAGCCTTGCCAATCTTCTCTTCGGTGATTGCTCTTGCTCTTGCTCAGGCTTTGTCTTCACCTCAGCTATGATACCAAGTTAATTTATGGTATGTTCTATGCTTAGAGCAGTTTACTTCTTTTTCTTATTATTATCCACAGATTAGCAATCACATGTACATTTAGTAAAGTGTAGATAGAACATTAAACGATCGACAAGAAAACAAGCGAAGACAAGAGACACAAGATGTGGCGGCTAGCCAGGTACAAACCCCAATATGGGGAAACCCTTTGATCAAATCTTCCTTTATCTTCAATAATTCAGCAAAGGCAAATAGTACATAAATTTGATTTACATCAGCAGCAACAAACCCTAGATCAACCCTAAACTAGGGCAAATAATATCTTGCAAACCGACCGTCAGATGGGATTGATTCCTTCACCAAAAAATGCGGCCTTTTGAGGAGAGTTAGTTCCACCTACAATGTAGTTCTGAGAGAGAGTCTGATGGTCAATGATGGTCAAAATTTCGATCTGCAGTTGCAGCCCTAAATTCTGCGTTTTCCTTCCACACGTGTGAGAGAAGAGTCTCTTTTTGCGCAGTAGGAGAAGAGCCTCTTTTCTGCGCAGGAGAGAGAGAGAGAGA
Organism: Pinus tabuliformis; assembly: GCA_031772625.1. Taxonomy (NCBI): domain Eukaryota; kingdom Viridiplantae; phylum Streptophyta; class Pinopsida; order Pinales; family Pinaceae; genus Pinus; species Pinus tabuliformis. Next base: position 531,561,409 of record CM062806.1, read on the forward strand.
GATGTGATGAGTGTGAGTGTCCAAATGAAGAAGATACCTCCTGTATTTATATCCAAATGTTGATGATGAATAGGTGCGTCTGTTGGGCTTCTAAGCCTACATGAGTTGCTGGTCGGCTTGATAATTATTCCATAATCAAAATAATCTCCATAAATACTTATTGGAATTAGATGATCTTTAGATCAATCCTACACCTCTCGACGAGAGGAATCTAATAAAAATATTATCAGCCATGAATAAGATGACCCACAGGGAGTTTGGCCCTAGTTTCCAATTTTAACACTCCCTCTCAACTAGGGAGAACTCCATCTGCAATCCGTCTATCGGTTGATACTATTCATCCATCAAATGCATTGCCCTGTATAGCTTGACCCCTGCTCTGCTCTGCTCTATTCTTCCTACTCTCTGTTTTTTTCTGCCCTTATCTACTCTACTCTGTTTTTCTTTACTCTGCTTTGTCCAAATTATGAAGAAGAAGAAATGATCGAGGATGTATCATACCATCCTCCACTGACTCAAAGTCAGTCTCAGAGAGTGTACCACTAGTCCCAGACCAATCCTAAACCAACACGAAGTCAGTGTCATAGTGGGTACAACTCCTACCACTGGTCCCAAACCAGTATCATTGATCCCAGATCAATGAAGGTCACCCTAGCATAGGGAGTACGGTAGATACAATGATGCGTCCATTGGTAATATTATGGTCCCTATCCTCATTTCCCTGCTCATTGATCAGATGAGAGGTACTTCCCATGAGTCCCAGACTGCATGGGTAGGATGCCTCGACAGGAGAACTAATCAATCCTATCCATAGGAGAGCGAATCATCCTGTCCCACAAGAGAGCGAATCATCTTGTCCACAATCGCCATGGAGAACACATCATCCAGGCCTCATAGGAGAACTAATCATCTTGCTACACAATCGTCATGGAGAACACATCATCCAGACCTCACAGGAGAACTAATCATCCTGCTACACAATTGTCATGGAGAACACATCATCCAGACCTTAGAGGAGAACTAATCATCCTGCTACACAACTGTCATGGAGAACACATCATCCAGACCTCACAGGAGAACTAATCATCCTGCTACACTGTCACCATGGGGTGTCACAGGGAAAGTTTTGATTCTTTTACCTTGTACACGTGCACCACCAGGGGATGGTGAGTCACCCTATGGTCATATGTCGCTCCAAGAAGTACCCCGCGCCCCCTCGGAGCTCCCAGAGCTCAATGCATCATACAGGACCCTCATCAGAGGGTCTTTGAACAACACCAAGTCGTTCTCGGAAAGTCAGGAATTTGACCTTCCCTAGGGGCTTTGTCAGAATGTTGGCGACCTGTTCATCTGTGTCGATATGTTGGAGCCTTATAGCTCCCCGCTGCACCATATCTCGAATATAGTGGTACCTGATATCAATATGCTTGGAGCAATCATGAAATACAAGATTCTCTGATAAATGAATCCCACTCTGGTTGTCACATAGGATCACGGTGGTATCAAATGTAAATCCAAACAACTCACTAAAGAGCTTTAGCAACTAGACTGCCTCACAGGTGGCCATGCTAGCAGCAATATACTCTGCCTCGGTGGTGCTCAAAGCCACCGACTTCTGCTTCCTGCTCATCCAGGATATCGAAGCAGATCCCAAGGAGAAACAACACCCTGAAGTGCTCTTACGGTCCACCACACTGCCTGCCCAATCAGCATCAATGTATCCAAGTAGTCTCACATCCCCGACAGTGTATCTTAACCCATATGTAGTTGTGCCACGAAGATATCTCAACAGATTCTTGGCACAAATCCAATGTATGTGGTGAGGTTCAACCATATGTTGACTCAACGTGTTGACTGCAAAGCATATGTCTGGACGGGAGTTCACTAAGAACATTAATGCTCCGACGAGTTGACGATACTCGGTGGCATTCCGTAAAACAGGTCCAGCAGCACTACCGCTTAACTTCTTGAAGTCAAGCTCCATTGGGGTAGTTATGGGCTTGCAGTCCACCATACCGAATCTTTTCAATATCTTCACCACATATTTTCCTTGAGATAGGAAAATTTCCCTTGGCTTCTGCCAGACTTCAAGTCCTAGGAAATAGTGCATCAGTCCTAGGTCCTTCATTTCAAATTTAGAAGCCAACTCCCTCTTACATTTGTGAATGAGAGGGTCTGCACCTGTTAGGAAGAGGTCGTCAACATACAACACCAGTATGAGAGGTTTGTCATCTTCAACCTTAAAGTAAAGGTTAGGATCGGCTTCACTCCTAGTGAATCCCAGCTTCATCAAGTAGCTATCGATCCTCTCATACCATGCTCAGGGTGCTTGCTTCAGCCCATAAAGTGCCTTCCTCAACTTGCACACATGAGATTTTCGATCATAAATCTCAAATCCTTCGGGTTGCTCCACGTAAACCTTTTCTTTGATCGAACCATGCAAGAACGCGGTCTTGACATCCATCTGATGTAGGTTCCATCCTTGTGAAGCCGCAAGGGTTATGATCGAGCGGATGGTGGTATATCTAGCAACATGTGCAAATATCTCGTCATAGTCTCTACCTTCCTTCTGGGAGAAACCACGAGTGAAAAAATGAGCTTGATACATTTCCGTACTTCCATCAGCTGCATGCTTTATCTTGTAAAGCCATTTAGAAGTGACAACTGTCTTGTCCTGGGGTCTGGGAACTACTTCCCAGACATCATTCTTCATAATAGACTCATATTCTTTGGTCATAGCATCCTTCCATACTTGATGCTTGACGACATCTGAGAATGATGAAGGCTCATTTTGTATGATCGTGCTCATGATGGTCAGGTATCCCTGATACCTGTTAGGTTTCTTACTTTCACAAAAGGTTCCTCGGGGTGTAGTGTGTCCTTTAGCATCATCGAGTAGCCCCCTAAGCCAAGAGGGCCTCTTCCTAGAAGAGGAAGGCTCAGGTGGATCAATAGGATCCATGAATTCATCCACATCAGGCATTGTTTCATCACCTTTTTCTTTTGGTTCCCTAGTGTCAGCTTCTTGAGAGCTCCTTAAAGTAGGAAGATTGTTCACCTTGCTAAGAGCCATATCTTCGTCAAAGGTGACATCATGATTAATCACGACTTCCCTTTGACCGGCTACATAGATTCTATATCCCTTAGTATTTTCACCATAGCCCATGAAGATTCCTTTCTTTCCATATGCACCCAATTTATTCATTTTCTCATTCGGTACATTAAAATATACAGGGATTCCAAAACTTCTAAAATGAGATACGTCAGGTTTCTTACTGGTGAACATTTCTTCAAGAGACTTAGAACCCAGTGCTTGATGAGGGCATCGGTTTTGTACATATACGACGGTGTTTGCAGCTTCAACACATAGAAACTTTGGAAGTCTTTGATCATGGAGCATGGCATGGACAACTTCCACAATCATACTGTTCTTCCTTTCCGCCACACCATTCTGTTCAGGAGTATGTGGTGTAGTAGTCTCCCTCTTAATGCCAACCTCTTTGCAAAAGTCATGAAACTCGTTAGATTCATATTCAATCCCATTATAAGTCCTTAAGGTCTTGATCTTCTTTTAGGTTTGATTCTCGATCAAGGCTTTGAAGTGTCAAAACCAAGAGAACACTTCATCCTTCTTTTTCAAGAAGTATATCCAAGTCTTTCGAGAATAGTCATCTGTAAAAGTGAGGTAATATGAATATCCTCACAAGGAGTTCACATGCATCATACTAGATATGTCTGAGTGAACCAACTGTAATATATCGGAGGTCTTGCTTTGGCTTGAGGGGAATGGTCCTCTTTTGAGATTTCCTTCGGCACATCCCAGACATGCACCTTCTTTCTCTACTCGGAATTCGGGCATCCCTATCACCATTTGTCTTACATCAGGTAGAGCTTTATAATGAAGGTGGGCAAACCTCCGATGCGAAAGTTCAGACTGAAGAGATGTGTCACAAGACATGACACCTAGCGGACTTCCATCGACCTGATATAATGAATCAACTCAAAACCCAAGAGTGAAGGCATCTTTAACATTGTTTTTCCTTACACGTACCTTGCCATCGCTGAAGGTCACCTTGTAGCCTTTGTCTTCCATTGCTGAGATGGACATCAGGTTCTTTTTGAGGTCAGGTACATATAATACATCCGGTAAGTGGATTGTATTACCTTGATTCAATTTAAGAGAGACATTGCCTACACCTTTCACAGGATATTTCATATTATTTCCAAGGACAATTTCCAGGTTAGTTTCTTTCTCTATCAAATTATGGAGAACTTCTTTGTAACCAGTGAAGTGCCTTGAGGCACCACTATCAATAAGCCAAATTCCCAGCGAGTCCGAAGGAGCAGAGGTAGATAGAACAGCTGGTAGATATTAATCATCCTGCTTATTGTCAACAGCGTTAGGTTCATACCTGGAATTTCTAGCCTTCTTGAATGGTTGTCCTCTTCCTTGATTTCCAGCACTCCTTTTACCTCCGTTATTAGATTTTCCATTCCTTTGATTGCCATGAGAGGGATTTTGATCATCGTCCCGGTTTGAGTCCCTTTTATCAGGGCACTCCCTTGCATAGTGACCTGCTTTATCGCAAATGTAACATTGTCCTTTTGTTCCACCCTTGGGTCCAACCTTTCTTTTTGATTTAGTCCCGGAATTATTTCTTTTCGTAGCATGAGAAGAAAATGTAGCAGGAGGACCTTTAGGCATGGGCATTTCTTTCTCTTCTGTCCTTGTTTCTTCTTGAATGCATCTTGCCATTAATTCCTCGAAACCAGGAATTATGTTATTGTTTAGAAGAGTAGTCCTGAACACGTACCATTCGGATGGTAATCCTCCAAGGGTTGAGAGTGCCATTTCCCTACCAGTAATAATTTCTCCAATAGAAAGGCGATCGTTCTTGATCTAAGTGATTCTTAAGAAATATGCTTGCATGCTCTCATATTTTCCTTTTTTAATTTCCTTCAGCTTATTTCTAAGAAACAAAACTTGATTTGCATCATTAACTTTAAATAAACTCACCGGTCTATCGTAGATTTCCTTGGAGGTGTTCATGTCAGAGATGTAGGCCACCAAGCGCTTGTCAATAGAGTCCCGGATGATCTTCTTTGTTTTGACTTCACCGGTTTTCCATTTGTTCCTTGCAACAACGGGTGCATTTGATGGAGGCTCAACAATATTGCCTCTCACATGGTCCAACACTCCTTGATCTTCTAAGGTTAGATCGAGAGACATCTTCCATCCGTGATAGTCAGACTTTTCACAGAGCTTGTCTTCGGTAGGAAAAAGTGTTGAGGACCCCATAGTTCTTTTAGGACAACTTTGCCAATCTTCTCTTTGGTGACTGCTCTTGCTCTTGCTTGGGCTTTGTCTTCACCTCAACTCTGATACCAAGTTAATTTATGGTATGTTCTATGCTTAGAGAAGTTTACTTATTTTTCTTATTATTATCCACAAATTAGCAATCACATGTACATTTAGTAAAGTGCAGATAGAACATTAAACGATCGACATAAAAACAAGCCAAGACAAGAGACACAAGATGTGGCGGATAGCCAGGGACAAACCCCAATATGGGTAAACCCTTTGATCAAATCTTCCTTTATCTTCAAAAATTTAGTAGAGAGAAATAGTACATAAATCTGATTTACATCAGCAGCAGCAAACCCTAGATCAATTCTAAACTAGGGCAGACAATATATTGCAAACCGACCGTCGGATCGGCTTGATTCCTTCACCAAAAAATGCGGCCTTCTGAGGAGAGTCAGTTCCACCTACATCACAGTTCTGAGAGAGAGTCTGATGGTCAACGTTGGTCAAACTTCCAATCTGCAGTTGCAACCCTAAATTCTGCGTCTTCCTTCCACACGTGTGAGAGAAGAGTCTCTTTCTGCGCAGTAGGAGAAGAGCCTCTTTTCTGCGCAAGAGAGAGAGAGAGATGTGATGAGTGTGAGTGTCCAAATGAGGAAAAGACCTCCTATATTTATATACAAATGTTGATGATGAATATGTGCGTCTGTTGGGCTTCTGAGCCTACATGATTTGCTGGTCGGCTTGATAATTATTCCATAATCAAAATAAATTCATCTCCATAAATACTTATTGGAATCAGATGATCTTTAGATCAATCCTATACCTCTCGACGAGAGGAATCTAATAAAAATATTATCAACCATGAATAATATGACCCACATGGAGTTTGGCCCTAGTTGCCAATTTTAATAAGCTGCCAGAAACTATAATAATCATATGTTGTTATGCAACCATCTCACAAAATAGAAGAAAATATAGATCAACAACTTCAAAATCAACCTCTTCGAGGGGAAAATGTCCTTTACATTACACAAATGAACAATTCTTGGATGATAGAAATGACAAAACCTCCTTTCTATATATAGGAGTCGAAGGGGTCACAATATAATCAAGTCGACATTACAATAATAATATAAGGGCACAAAAATAACAATAGTGGGCTTCTATGGGGCACAATAATAACAATATGGGGACAATGGGGGCAAAACAATAACAATAAGGGCTAAAATGACAATAGTAATGGGGGAATCACTAGTATTATAGGGACCTAACATGCCCCTCTCATTCAAAAAAATGTTGTCCTCAAAGCTTGAGTTCTGGATGCTTCTGTATAAAATTCTCATCCTCCCATGTGGAATCTTCGGTGGGTAAGTTCTTCCACTTGATGAGATACTCCGAAATTGATCGATTTCGTAGCCATCGAGTTCTTGTTTCTGTGACTGCTTCAGGTTCCAATATGATTTTTACTTCCTCATCAAGTTCTGGCAATATTGTTTGAACTGGGATCTTGTCACCTGTAACCTTCTTTAAGCATGAAACATGGAAAACTGGGTGCACTTGGGAAGCATCATGAAGCTCCAATTTGTATTCCATAGTACCAATGTTTTGCAACACCTTATACAGACCATAATACTTTGGTGATAATTTATCATCCTTCTTAGCTTGCTCGAGGGAAATTTGTTTATATGATTGTAGCCGTATAAATACCCAGTCACCTACATCAAAACTTCTTTCAGTGCGATGTTGATTTGCATGTTGTTTCATTCTATTCTGTGCCAAAGTGAGGTTATCCTTTAAGAGTTGGAGTACTTGTTGTTGATGCTCGATGTGATCTTCCATTGCCTGAACTTTAGAATTTTCTCTTAAATATGATGTGATCGACGATGGATGATATCCATAAAGTGCCATAAATGGGGTCATTTTTGCTGCAGTATGGAAGGAAGTGTTATACCACCATTCAGCCAGAGGCAATCATTTTATCCATTGTGTCTATTTATTAGATACAAAGAAACAAAGATATCCTTCCAAACATTTGTTTAGTATCTCAGTTTGTCCATTAGATTAAGGATGATAAGATGAGCTATGAGCTAATTGAGTACCAATACTAGAAAACAATTCTGTCCAAAAATTTCCAGTGAAAATGGGATCTCTATTGCTTACAATAATCTTTGGGTTTCCATGTAGCTTTTGAATTGTTTCCATAAATGCAATAGAAATTGTATAGGATTTAAATGGATGAGATAATGCACAAAAGTGTGCATACTTGGTAAGTCTGTCAACTACCACCATGATGACACTGTTTCCTTTGGACTTGGGTAAACTTGTGACAAAATCCATTGAAACCTCCTCCCCACGTTGGCTTGGAATGGATAAAGGTTGTAATATACCTGGGGTCTTAATTGTTTCAACTTTATTTTGTTGGAAAACCAAACATTCCACCACAAACTTTTGAATATCAGATTTAAGGCCATCCCAAAAAAAATCCTTCTTAACCCTGTGGTAAGTTTTTAAAAATCCCGAGTGCCCTCCTAAGGGAGAGGTGTGCAATTCCATAAGAATATTTTGTTTGAGTTGGGAATTCTTACATAGGTATAAGCGATCTTTGTACCATAACGAATCATTTTTCCAACTAAATGTATCAACTGTACGAGGAACTTGTTGTAACTTTTGAATGAGTTCCCACACTTCTTTGTCATTCTTCCATTCATCCCTTGCTTCATTTATCTAATCTAGTTGGATAATAGAAATGGTGTAAAGCAATTCTTCCACATCCTCATCCTTTCTTGAGAGTGCATCTGCCACATTATTTTGCTTCCCTTTTTTGTAGATGATTTCAAAGTCATAAGCCAACATCTTCGTGACCCATTTTTGCTGCTCTTCTGAAGATAATCTTTGTTCTAAAAAGTATTTAAGACTATCATGATCCGTTTTTACCTTGAAGTGTCTTCCCATTAGGTAGGGTCTCCGTTTCTTAAGTGAATGTAGTATTGCCAACATTTCCTTCTCATAAATAGCTTTGTGTAAATACTTTCCTTTGATTGGACGACTTTCAAAAGAAATGGGTCTTTCTTCTTGCATTAAAACAACACTAATTCCATTTCCTGAGGCCGCATCACATTCCACAATAAAGGTTTTTGTGAAGTCCGACATAGCTAAGGCAGGTGCTTGGCACATTGCCTCTTTAAGATGTTCAAAGGCCTTCATTGCTTCTAGAGTCCATGAAAATGCATCTTTCTTCAATAATATTGTTAGAGGTGCTACTATTCTCCTGTAATTCTTAACAAACTTGTGATAATACCCTGTCAACCCGAGCAATCCTCGCATATGCTTTATGGATGTGGGGATTTTCCATTCCTTAATGGCTTTAATTTTTGTAGGGTTTACTGTAATACCTTCATGAGATACAATATGACCTAGATATCCCACTTCTTGTACTCCAAAGAAAAATTTGGAGCTTTTTGCATATAATTGTTTCTCCTCCAATAGTTTGAGCGTCCTGTCAACATGTTGAACATGATCCTTCCAAGACTTGTTGTAGATTAGTATATCATCAAAAAATACTAACACAAATTTTCTAAGGAAGGGTTTGAAAATGGAACTCATCAAACCTTGAAATAGAAGGTGCATTGGTAAGGCCAAAAGGCATGACCAAAAATTCATAATGACCCTCATGAGTTCCAAATGTTGTTTTCAGAATGTCTTCAGCCTTCATTATGGTTTGATGATATCCTAAATGAAGATCCAACTTGGTGAAGTAAATTGATCCATGCAATTCATCCAATAATTCATCAATACAGGAATGGGAAATTTATCATTAATAGTGAGCTTGTTGAGCTCCCTATTATCCGGACACATGCGCCATGATCCATCCTTCTTGTGCACCAATACTACTAGAGTAGAGAAATAACTTTGACTAGGTTGAATTATACCAGCCTCTAACATTTCTGCAACCATACGTTCAATTTCACTCTTTTGGGTATAGGGATATCTATAAGGCCTGATGTTTGGAGGAACACTTCCTGGAATCAAATGAATAACATGATCATGATCACGAATAGGTGGGAGGCCTTTGGGAGTCTCAAATACCTTGGAATGATTGTCCAAGAATTTTTGGAGATCTGGAGAAATAGATGATTTCAATGTGGGAACCTCTAGCGAACATAATTGTGCAATTATGCCTTGTTGTTCTTTCTTTAGAAGCTTTGTCATTCCATTAGATCTGATTATCTTTCTCGGTTTCCTTGTGATACCCCTTAATTCAACTTCCTTTCCTTCTGAAAAAAATTCATGAAAAGTTCTTGAAAATTAAAAGCTATCGTACCCAAATATTGTAGCCATTGGACTCCTAGTACAACATCAACACCACCCATTGGAATTGAAAGCATTGGGCTATTCAATACATATTCTCCCATGGATAGCTTGATATTATGGTACTTTCCAGAGAAATTTATGGTTCCTCCACTTGCAACCATCACTTGACACTATGGTGTTGGATATAGGAAGCAATTCAATTCCTTGGATATCTTACAATGAATAAAATTATGGGTATTGCCTGAATCAATCAACACTATTACCTTTTTCTTCTTGATATGTCCTTCTATCTTGATCATTAGAGGAGTAATAATTCCAGCCAATGGATTACAAGATATGGTCGGATTCATTTCTTCTTTCTCTAGGGTTTGTTCCTGGTGTATATCCTCTTCTTTTGACGTTTCTCGTTCCTTTTCTTCCTCCTCTTCACAATCTATGTAAAATAATTTCTTCTCAGCACACTTATGACCTTTAATGTATTTGCTATCACAACTGTAACAAAGCCCTTTTTCTCTTTTTTTCTTCTAATTGTTGTGGTGTCAGCCTTGTAGGTTATGAAAGGCTAGGGGAAACAACACTTCCATCTTTATAGTTGTGAGTGGTAGGCTTCCTTGTTGCGATAATTTTGCTTTCCATTTTTCTTGCTAACCTGAATGCCTTCTCCAATGAATCAAGTTCCCAAAGGCTAACCTCGTGTTGGATGTTATCCTTTACAGTCCCTATGAACACATCAATCCTATGCTCCTCTGGAATATCTTTTACCCTCCATCATTGAACCCTTTTGTTTGAGATTTATCAATTGGCTAAAAAAGGTGTTTCTTTTTGTATCCTCATAATGTGCTATCATTTCTTTCGTAAAAATTTCCCAAGTGACAATTTGTTTACGAGAGCAAAGCCATCGATACCATACAAACTGATTGGGTTCCAAATATAAAGTTGCAATGCATACCTTTTGTGTGTTTTGCACCTTATGGAGATCAAAATATTGTTCCATCTGTAGTATCCATGTTACGAGATCCTTGCTATCAAACTTCCTCATATCAATATTTGGACATGGTGGGTCTTCAATCCAATGTTAGAGTCTATAAAATCATGATTAGCATTTCTTTTGTTCTCATCATGAGTTTCCTTTACTACCCTTTCACCATTAGTAAGCATTTCTTGTAGCAACTTTGTCAAATATTTCTTCAAATCTTCCATGTTGCCTTTAAGTTTTTCTTCTATATTGGCTTCCATGCCATCCATCTTAGATTCCACGACATTCATCTTAGCTTCCACGCCTTTCTTTAAACCATCCATCTTATCTTTTGTTACTTTTTGTGAGAGTGAAATTCATTGCACTTGGTCTCGTAATTTTGATATATCATGTTGCATTTCTTCCGGCTTTTCTTCATGAGTCATGCTAGAGATTTTAGGTTTCTTACTAGGTGTTTCCATTTTCTTTCTTCGGGGCATCAATTAATGATAATTGTGCTTCAGTATGTCCTTTGAATTCCTTCAAACTAATTTTTCAAACCAAACTTATGCAAAAGTTTAAAAAGACTACACACCTTTTTTGGATTTGTAGGAGCTCGATATTGAATCTATTGTATCTTTGTAATTGTAGATCTCCTAGGTTTGAAATTTCGTATTATGGTAACCCTTTGCGTCCTCGTTCCAACCCCATAAGTCTGATCAATATTAGATTCTCAAAGAAAGAGTTATGCCAAATCGCCCACGATGACCTGATTATAGACTGGTTCAGTAGAGTGAACTTGTACGAAGTTCTACGTGACACTGTTTCGACCTTCAAATCTGAAACAGATACACATAAAACTACAGTCTGTTCTCTTTCTGTACCTTTTTATGAAATTTCAATATGATGCTCAGAGAGAAAGTTATGATGATTTTCCCTAGGTCACCTGTTTGAGATATAATTCGGGAGTCTGCAAAAAGCCTAACTTCCTTGAATCATATCTCCTAAAATATAGCGAGGAAAGATCTGAAATTTGGACATGAGATTCATCGATATTTCTGCTTAATTGTTTTTAATTTCAGCTTTTGAAACGTTGTAGAAAACAAGTTATAGCGAAAATTCCACGATGACCTGTTTGGAGCAGTGAAACCCTAGAATTCAAGCTTTGATACCAAATGTTACGCAACCAACTCACAAAATATAAGAAAAGATAGATCAACGACTTCAAAATCAGCGTCTTCGAGGGGAAACCTCTTTTACATTACACAAATGAACAATTCTTGGATGATAGAAATGACAAAACCTCATTTCTATATATAGTAGTCTAAGGGGTCATAATATAATCAAGCCGACATAACAATAATAATATAAGGGCACAAAAATAACAATAGTTGGCTTCTATGGGTCACAATAATAACAATATGGGGACAATAGGGGCACAACAATAACAATAAGGGCTAAAATGACAATAGTAATAGGGGAATCACTAGTATTATAGGGACCTAACATATGCCATGATATGTATGATATCTCTACAATGTCACATCGTGGTGTATTAAATGCTCAATATTGCTTGCCCCATGCTCATGCTCACGCATGATGATCCGCGGATGAAAAGGTGTACTTTAGGCTGACCATGCAGAGACCAAATGTACTCTTAGGGGTATTAAATATCTTATAGCATGGTAAATATGGCTTGCCTGTAACTTGGGGCATGGAAGCGCATGCTTGTACCCAGTCAACTGTACCTCTCTCACTAAAAACATTGTTAGCCATCATCATTGATTCCCAATATTTATATTTATATATATGATATATATATAGTCTGACGATGATACATATATATAAACAAGGAACTAGAGGAAGAACTCCTACTTCTCCACACTACCCATTCTCCCACCCATAGCTAAGATTCCCTATTATCATTCTCTTAAAGTAGACTTAATTCTTGAACTTGGCATAAAAGGGCTTCTCTAGGTAAACCTCCAGTTAACCGTTATTGTTCAGGGTATAAGATTTCACCCCATAAGGAGCAGCCCCTCGGGAAGGCCATTCTTCTTCATCACATCATAAATCATTTCTTTGGCCTCTGTGAATCCCACGACCATCGCAACCATCAGTATCAGAATCAGAGACAACCATGGTCAACTTTCCATTTTCTTAAATGCAAGGCACAACCTAGAAAGGATGAGATGAGTGGTTTGTTGTAACAGAGAAAAAGGCCTTGTAGAATGAGCCTCAAGGTTCCAAACCAGATAGTGAATTGAATTGGGAATTGAATTGAAATACTGTTATTAAAGGCCGAGCAACAGGCATGAACAACATGGGAACTGACGCTTATATATATATATATATATATATATATAGATATATATATTCATGGAATGTATATTTCCTCACAGGGATCATATTCTTTGTTTCATAGCTAGATGAGGGAATGCTTGTCGAATTGGAAATAAGAGAGTCTCTGCTTATTGATGATTCAGACGAGCCCTTCATCGTTACTGCATTTGACGCCAATCATTGTCTAGGTAAATCTCAAGAGTTTAAATCCTAGTCATTTGACTTGTAATATGTGCTTATCATTTATTTATCTATAAAACATGCTTGATTTGCTTGGAGGTTGTGCAACTAGGGTTTGTTTATTCAATTACATGGATTCCTCTACGAAATCCTTGAATTCATTGTTTTCCAATGCTGCCTATCACATAGTATCTCTTTATAAATTGAGCATGAGACTTCTAAGTTGTGATTGTCTAAATTTTATTTTATTTTTCTTTTATTTTGAACTAGCAAAGCTCAGTGCTCAAATATAACTTCATGCTTAATTGATATCCACTTTCTCATCGCAAATTCTGAGGTATTTATTGGATGTATATGAATGTTTTGATAATCCCAATCCATCCCTTTACTAGAAATCGGTAATTGGAAACTGTTGGAAATAGGTACTGAAAGGGTCCAAAATATTGGAAACATTAACATAGTCTCTGAAAGGGTGTCGTCAACATGCTAGCTAAAACACCCTATCCTTGTCATAATTTGACTAATAAAAAAACATGTTCATTGAACAATTGGTTATTGGGATTGCAATTTTGATATTCTGGGTTAATTTGGAGGCTAGAAAAATTTCTAGTCATACCCGGGAATGGATGAAACTACAATATTGTTGTTCTCACATGCTATATTAAACGCCCATGCTAGCTAGTCCTTGTCAGAATTTGACTAATAAAAAAACATTAAATTTGAACAAGTGGTTATTGGGATTACAATTTTGATATTCTAGGTTAATTTGGAGGCTAGAAAATTTTCTAGTCATACTTGGGAATGGATGAAAATGCAATATTGTTGTGGTCAAATTACACGATTGAATTCCAACAAAAAATGATAGGAAAAAAAGGGTCCTTGTAGAAAAAAAAACCATCTGAACGTGGGGTGTTTAAGTTAGCCTTTATACCATGGCACGAAGTTACCAATAAAACTTGAAATTTAGAAATTGGATTTCCCTTTTTTTTTAATATGAAAATTATAATTTTATTCTTTTAGCATCTTCCTTTAAGGATTTAGCTCCATGTTAATACCCTTTCAAATGGAAATGCATCAATTTCAAAATAATAGTGTTCAAGATCTAGTATCAATTTGAAAATAGTCATGCTCAATATCTCGCAGTTCTAAAGGAAATTTAACATTCATATTTGAAATATATAAAGAGAATATATATCAAAAATCAAGTCCAATATTGATAGTCAAATCTCTTAAAAGTACCAAGAACATGGGACATGCAAAGATTTAATGGATACCATAAGCTGGGTACCTGCGATAAAAACTACAAAAGATAAAAGACACTTCCTCCTAAGCTCTCCAATCTATAACCCATTAGAAATAAAATTAGAGACATAAATGGCTATAATTTTCTTTGGATATATTATTTCCCATTAAATTAAAATGAAGATAGAAGGTTTCATAAGAAAACCATTGAGATATAGAATCCACATCTTTGAAAGAAAAAAGGTTAAAGTTTTCAACCAAATTTTTTGTTTAAACTGGATGTTCAATTTAGATTATGCCAGGGAAGGTCTTATAACCCAGGTAGGTCTCAAAAGGAAATTGAAAACAAAATGTATAAATCAAAAGTGTTTACCTTGATAGAGAAGATCACCTTCGCTGATTAAGTGGTCATTTAAGTTTTTGGGACACATTTGTTAAGTAATATAGATTTAGGATAGATGGTTTAAGGACAACAGTTGGAGATACATGTAGATTTAGGATAGATGGTTTAAGGACAATAGTTAGAAATATAGGGAACATTATGGGAAAAAACACTAAGTACCCCTTTCTTTTGGGAATGGAATGTATTATTTCATTTTGAAAAAAAATTAATACAATTTATAAAGTACTACATAGTTGCACAGTTCAAGGGCTCAAGGTTGAGGCTTGATGCTTGAGATTGCACAGTGCGCAGAAGATACTGGTTGAGAGCAAGGATTGCGTAGTTCTGGAGCTCAAGGGTCGGGACTGAGCACTATGACTAAGTAGTGTGAAGTTCTGGGAGGTAGGGAATGCACATTACGTAATGCTAAGAGGCAAGGTTGAGGCCTGAGGAGTAAGATTGTGCAGCGCACTGTTTAGGAGGGCTGGGTGATGTCAAGTTGCTCGGTTGGGAAGTTATTCAGATCCGACAAGTGTGGGATGAGTGAAACTGAGGTGAATAGTGATAAGAATTGGTTTGATCCACACTTAGGATACATGATGACACAACACAGACCACCTAGAACACATGAACACCATACTTTCCGCATGCGATGACAATGATGAAACTAGTGCAACAATGCTTAAAACTTCGCATAATTCGCATGTCATAAGTTTTGAGATCATCATATGTCCATGCAAAAACATCCTGGTACTTCTTAAAAAGGCGTATAAAACTTGCATCTCCTGATGTGTGCAACAAGTACCGAGATTGACATACTTCAAATCTTGTTCCATACTAAGAATAATCTTTTCATGTAACATAGTTGAACTGTGAGTCATGTTCACCGGTCCGTTAAAGCGATTTTGCAAGTCATACAACTTTTCAAGTGACACCACACCTTTGGGCATGGGGTTCTCTTTGCTCGTGTGTGCTGCATCCTCAATGCTTTATCGTGCTTGTCCTTATCAATAGATGCATCCTTAAATACATTAATGTTCACCATGAAGTTTAGTATCTGCTGGTCATCATTAAAAACACGAAAGTTGGTGATATTATTGGGTATAGATGGCTTATAAATAATTTCTATAGAAAATACATCCCTTAGCGGTGACAACCTGACAACATAATTTTCTAATGCATTAGCAATGACAATACAAATCTTAGGAACATAAACAATATTGAAAGCTTGAAATTGCGAAATTAATTGACATACCTCTTGTTGATAACCTTTAAGATTAGGTGACACATAGTGTATCATATTATGTATCTTCCATACGATGATCTCAGAGTCACTTATCGCTTTGAGTACTTGAACTTTGAGGTCGATGACTTTCTTCAAATCCGCTATGAGTGCTTTGTATTCTGTGATGTTGTTGGTGCACTCAAATTCCAATTGGAAAGAGATCATATATTTTCTCCGCTTCGGGTCAACTAAAACACAACCAGCTCCAGAGCCCTCCTACGTTTTCGAACAGTCAAAATATAAAGTCCAACAATTAGAAATGTTAGAGCTATGTCCTATACTAGTACTACCTACATCTATTTCCAATGTTGTGTGTTATTTAATTCCCCTAAGTACATCCTCTGCATTTCTCCATAAGGACGAAGCACATGGATTACTGCATGGCTACCATGAGCATGCATGTAACTTCGTCACCATTTTTCTGATCACTCAATCTTTCTGAGTAAGTGAGACTCGAAGTTAATGCCCTAACTATATGTAGGGTATTAGACCTGCATTGAATGTCACCTTCCCATCTTATTTCAAACTCAGCCAGGCACGCCGAAAATTTCAAAAATTGACAAGAAATATGGGAGGGGGCATAGTATGGAATTTTCAAAAATCTGCATTATTATCTTTCAAAAATTTGAAATGCGTAGCTTGACTTACTTTCACAACGGTGTCTGGCTTGCTATTTTTCACAAATACATTGAACCTCCGCAGTATCGAATTATAATGGTGCTCCACTCTGCAGAATTTGTTGGAAACCTAACTGGCCTCCACAGACTCAAACTGTGAGGGTGCTCTACTCTGTGGGCGCTCCCAGAGTCCATTAGGAACATAAGAAACCTCCGAAATCTTTACTTGAACAAGTGTTCCAAATTATAGATGCTGCCCAACATTGAGCATTTGAGCTCGTTGGAAATTAGTGTAAAAATAATATTTCAGTGGTATTTTAAGAAAAAACTCACCTTAAACATAAATAACTTAATTAAGGGAAATGTTTGAGGAGGACTCTACATGACCAAAAGAACACTAACATATATGAGTATGAGCCAAAATATTTTAGTTATTTTATCTTTCATGGTTGATGAGCTAAAGCAATAACAAAGAGGCTCTTAATGGTGATGGGCCCCTTCATAAGAAGAAAACCATGGAGGAAGAATGAAGGCCTTGGAACATCACCATTACAAGATTTTCTTAAATGAAGGTGGGAAATTGGATTCGAATGGGAATTCAAGAGGACATATAATGCAAATATTTATGCGAAGCATTATAGAGCTTATTTGATAGCACACTAATACTTTCAAGAGAAGGTAGATGATTATGACGAGACATTATATCTAGTGGCCAAGGATACCTCTATTATGTTATTTTTAGTGCTAATAATTGTTGATGGTTTAGAAGAGTTGTTTTTAGCGCTAATAGTTGCGGATGACTCGGAAGAAAACAAAATAGATGTGAAGAAAGAATTTCTTAACAATGAACTTAAGGAAGAAAACATTTCCTAGCAATGAACTTAAGGATTAAATCTTCCTAAAATAGACAGATGGATTTGTTGTAAAAAGGAGAGAATGTGTGTTATTCCAATCAAAGAAATCTTTATATGGATAGAAATAAAACCCAAGATAATGGTAGCAATCATTTGATATTCACAACTAATTTCAATATGAGGTTCACAATTATTTTGAGTATGAGATTCTCAATTAATTTATATGAATATGAGTAAAACCCAAGACAATGGTAGAGACAATTTGAGATTCACATCTAATTTCAATATGAAATTTACAATTAATTTATTTAGTTTATAAAATTTCAAAATTAATATTATTTATCCATTAAAAATGTGCCATTGTCCTATATGAGATTAAAATATTATTATTAAAAATAATATTAACTAATATAAAATTTTACTTAAAATACATTTTTAACCTGAGTAATAGAAACATTTTCAGAAGAAATCACATCAGAAGAATTTGGTCGACATGTTTCGAACCAAACTGTGTGGTTCATCATCAGGACAAAGTGAAGAATTAGATCATAGTTGTAAGTTAAATAGGGAGATGGGCCTTCTAACAGCAAAAAGGAAACGACTATATTTGACTAGGTTAGGAAGACTAGAGAAAGAATATTAATTTGAGAAACCACTTTTAATTAATTTAAAATATTTAAATTACTTTGATTTGAATCTTTATTTTTATTATTATTATTTTAATTTTCTTCTTTAATTAAGAGTATAAGTAAACTAATTGAATATTCTATTCAAATGAATGGTCAAAGGGAATTAAAAGGTATATTATCAATCGAGTAACTAATTAAAAAATATCTTAGTTGTCAAATAAACATTTTTTATTATTCACATTTTATTTATATTTTATTGTAATTTAATTTAAGCTAATGGTCAAAGGGAATTAATAGGTATATTATCAATCAAATAACTAATTGAAAACTAACTTAGTTGTCAAATAAACAATTTATTTATTTATTTTTTAATTAATTAATTTATATATTATTGTTATTTAATTTAGGAGGAAAGGAGAAAAAAATAAAATAAATAACATGTTAATTTATGAAGATTTTCGGAAAAAACCACATTTCCAATATTTCTAACTAAAACAATATATATATATATATATATATATATATATATATATATATATATATACGGAATACAGGAAAAACTTTAACCTAAGGGGAAGGAAACTAAGAGACTATAAAAACAGAAATGGGAATGACAAGATAGAAAAAAGAGGATAACAGAGGATCCACGGAGGAATCCTAACAGGAAAAAGAAAAAGAAACTAGGAGGAGAGGGCAAGAACCCAACAATTACTAATCTTCCAACCATCATCCCTATTAAGATTTCTAGGCCTCTTCTCAATTTCTATGGCTTGCCTAAATTTACGGTGATGGAAATGAGAAACTTTCGCAATGACCTTAGCCTCCTAATGCAAATATGAGGTTTTGTCTTCTTTGCGTGCTCTGCTAAGGCTGAAGAGCGAGTCCTATTGTGCTTAATATCAGTCGCGTGTTCCTTAATCCTTTGATTAATGGACCTCCTTGTTTCACCAATGTAAGATGTTCCATAAGAACGTAGAATGATATAAAAACCTTTCATATCCTTTGGGTCAGGGTCTTTTATCGATTTTAGGGAACCCCTGATGGTGTTAAGGGGTCTAAAGGTTGACAGAATATTATGCTTCTTAAGGACTCTCGCAATCCTCTCAGTCGTCCCTTAGATGAAGGGGAGGTGGACTCCAGAAATACGATCATTAGGGTCTTTTTTAACTTTAGGACTCTCGCTAGCTTTGAGAAAAGCTTTAAGACCCTGCTGCCTACTATAACCATTATTGGTGAAAACCTCTAGGAGATGGGATTTCTCCTTGGGAAAATGATCTCCATCAGAAACCCTCTGAGCACGAATAGCTAAAGTGTAGAGAACACCTAACTTCTGAGCAGGGAAATGATGAGAACTGGCATGAAGATACTGCTCAGTGTGAGTTTTCTTCTGAAATACCTGATGGGAGAACAAGTCATCGTCTTTATTAGAAATGAGGACATCAAGGAAAGGAAGGCATCCATTAACTTCCTTCTCAATGGTGAACTTTATGGAGTTTGATTGATTATTAAGATGCTCAAAGAAGAGATCTAATTGATCCTGACCGTGCTACCAAATGGCGCTGGTGTCGTCTACAAATCTTTTCCAAAGCTTAGGTTTAAAAATAGCTAAGGCTAAAGCTTTGGATTCAAAATCTTCCATAAACATGTTAGCAACAATGGGGGATAGGGGGGACCCCATGGCCACACCACATGCTTGTTCATACAACTCACATTCGAAATAGACAAAGGTTGAAGTGAGGTAGATCTCAACTAATCTCGCAGTGTCGGGATCAGTGAGGCGGAAGATGACATCCATGGCTTCCTTGATAGCGATGTTGGTGTATAGGGATATTACATCAAAGTTAACCAGACTATCTTCGGGTTCAAATTTTATGTCCCTTAACTCTTTGACAAAAGATGAGGAGTCTTTGACAAAAGATTCCGTGAGGCTAACAAGGGGTTTAAGCTTCAAGGCTAAATCTTTAGCTAGAAGATATGTTAGCCCACCTATGGTGTTGACAATGGGTCTAAGGGGGACTCGCTTCTTATGGATTTTTGGAAGTCCATAGATCCTATGAGAGATGGGGCTGCTCTCAATAATCTTGTGGCTAAAAGAGCCAACCGAGCTACTAGATTTTATGGCAAGAGCAACTGCTCTAGAGATCCTTTTCAAAGGGTTCTTGCCAAGTTTTCTGTAGCAACCACGATTCTCAAGGTGATCCAATATCTTCTTACGATAACCAACCTTGTCCAGGATAACAACGGCCCCACCTTTATCAGCGTTCAAAACAACAATGTCTTGGTTCCTGTTCAAAGACTTGAGGGCATCAAAATCTTCCTTGCTGATGTTATTCTTAGGGGGTTTAACTTTCTTAAGACTAACAATGCAGTCTTGCGTAATAATCTCTTTAGCATTATCCGGTAAGTCTTTTATCCCAAATTCAATATTGCACATAATATTGTTTACCGAAATTTTTCTAAGAACAAAAGAAAAATTTAATCCCTTCTCTAAAAGTTTAAAGAACGGAAGAGAAAAAAAAACTAGATAAATTAACAACTTTATTATTAAAATGAAGATAAACATCATTAATATTTACTAGATTATCCATAATATTACCACCAATATTATTATTATTAATATTATTACTATTATTATAAGCTTTATGAATCTCCAAATGTCATGGATAATTTGGAAACCCTGCTCACAACGAAAGAAGTTTTCTCTTTAGAAGACATTAAGTTTAGGGTTAAACGCCTCGCTAATGGGAAAGCTAAGGACATCGAAGGTTACCAGGCGGAAATCTTAAATATTGGAGGTCCTGTCCTCATCCCCCACATCCACAAGCTTTTCAATCAAGCAGTCAAGCAAGGGTTCCCTAAACCTTGGACTGAGAGCCTCATTATCCCTATTTTTAAAAATGGGGATACAAATAACCCCTCTAATTATCGGAAAATTATGATCAACCTTCTCTTAGTTAAGTTGTATGGTAGTATTCTGGAAAAGAAGTTAAGCATATGGCTTGAGAGTGAAGGTAAGTGGGCTAAAGGCCAAGCAGGTTTTAGAAGGCATCACTCAACAACATACCACCTTGTTACGCTTAGGATCATTGCGGAGGAATGTCGTAATGATAAATCCAATTTATTTTGTTGCTTTGTGGATTTTAGAAAGGCTTTCGATACGGTTCCTAGATAAAACCTTTGGAATAGGTTAGAAGAGCTAAAGGTTCCTCTTGAGTTGAGCGCTGCTGCTATAAGGTTATACGAGAATGTAATTCCCAAGCTAAAGAGCAATGAGGGGTGGTCGAAAGATATTAAGTGTAATATCGGAGTTAAACAAGGTTGTCCCCTCTCCCCTACCCTATTTGGAATTTACATCGATAAGCTCGAAGGCTATATAGAGGAAGCAGGATGTGATGGCACGATCTTAGCTGGGATAGTCGTTATCCTTCTTCTCTATGCTGACGATATTGTTCTTTTGGCAAGGTGCCCTTCTGATCTTGATAAGCAACTCAAGCTTCTTAAGGATTTCTGCTCTACCATGGGTATGACTGTTAACACTAACAAAACAAAAGTTATGATTATCAAATCCAAGAAGGACACTTATGCTAATTTTATGTATGACAATAATAACTTGGAGGAAGTGTATTCTTACAAGTACCTAGGAATTGATATCCATCACAAGCTCAACTGGAACCATAGCATTGAGAAAAGGATTAATGGGGGTTGGAAAGATTATTTTGGTCTTGAAAATAATTGTAAAACAACAAACCTCGTAATGTGGGATAAAAATAAGTTCCTCTTTGAAACTTTAGTCACTCCTGTTATCTTATATGGCTGTGAGGTTTGGGGTTGCAGCATCTCCAGAGAATCATGAAGAAAGATTGAGCAAATCTAGAAGCGTTTTATAACTTATAACCTGAAAATTAAAAGTAATACACCCTATCCTATTCTCCTTATAGAAGCAGGTCTTTCCCCTATTGAGAGCCTAGCTATCCTTAGGTTTCTGTTTTACAAGCACAAGCTCAACAACATAGATGATCATAGACTTCCTAAGCTAGCTTTAAATTCCAACCAAAACCACCTAAGGCTCAATCGAGGATGGCATAAAGACACAAGGGCCTGGTTAAACTATTGGGAGATCAACGAGAATGATGCATTTAAAAACATCAATAACATTAAAGATATTGTTACTTCTAAGTTCAAAGAAAAATTGTGGTGTGAGAAAGATTTAGCGTCTAAAAGAAAATTAAGTTATTATAAGAAGGTCATCAACCCCACCCTTGAAGATCAAAAGTATCTCTCTATTTTAACTAGCTCTAAAAGAAAATTAAGTTATTATAAGAAGGTCATCAACCCCACCCTTGAAGATCAAAAGTATCTCTCTATTTTAACTAGCTCAAAGAAGAAAATTAATATAGCAAAGATTAGAACGAATCCTCATGAGCTCCATAGTGAAACAGGTCGTTGGGCAGTTCCTAAAACGCCATGGATGGAAAGGATCTGCCATATTTGTGAGAATAGGAGCATCGAGGATGAAAACCACTTCCTCTTAGAGTGCCTTGCGTACAACCACATTAGATCTCAATTCACAATCTTTGTTACAATACTGACCTTCCTAGCCTTTTACAATGTCAAAATTATAGTGAGCTCGGGAGGCTTCTCTCCAAGCTTTTTAAGCATAGGAATAAAATCTTAAATCAAAATAAATAATCTGTTTATTTAGGTCCGATAGATCATTGTTTGGTCTCAGCGGACGTTAACCACCATCATCATCATAATCTTCTTCTTCAAGATTTTTATAATAATTTTCTTCAAAACTATTATTATTATTCTTTTTACTACCCATAAGAATAATCTTATTCTTATTATTCATAATTTCATTCTCATCTACTTCTATATTATTCTTGTTATTACTCTTATCATTTTTTTTTTCAACTGTGGTTCACGATCACTGAGTGGTCGCTACATCCACAGGAAAATATCGGGGTAGTTCCACCCGAATGGATCTGCCCGTCGGCCAATCTTAACAGCCCTAACCTCGACCTCCCAACTGGGAAAGTACTTTTAGCAACGGAAACTCGACCAATTGAGCTATCCCTTGGGGCTGTCATATCATTATTATTAATATAGAAGTTATAATTATTAATATTAACTCCTCCTATTCTATTACTACTCTTATCATTATTATTAATAGTTTCTATATTGTTATAATTTTTATTATTAGGTACTTCTGTATTATTATTATTGTTAACAATTCTATTATTTTTATTATTCATATTATTATTTTTGTCTACTTCTAAATTATTAATCTTATTAGTTTTATCATTCTTATTATTGCTATTAATAATCACAATGTTATTATTAGCGTTATTAGTATACGCTGTATTATTAATAATACCATTATCAAAAGAAAGCGAGGTTTGCTTAAGAGGAATAAAAGGTGAAATTGGAGGAAAATATGGCTCTCGCTCTTGTTAGGTTTTCGCGTCTCTACTCTTTCCAGTTCGGCCTGAACGTCTGGGTTCAATCCACTGCTGGAGACTATGGCGGCAGGGGGCTTTTGGGCTCAAAGATATTCAACAAAAAAAACCGTAGTAGCGGTCATAGAACGACTTCTCTAGCAGAAACTCTTTTGGAAATATGGCATATTGTTTCGAGGGTTTCACATGAAACAGGGGAGCGTGATTATACAGATGCATCTTGCTTGGTGGACAGACAAAAGATCGTTAATGGCATACATTTTGATGCTCAAAGATATGAGCCCATAGATGCGGATGTTTTTTTATCTATTGTTGCGGGCGAAGCGAGATGGAGAGGCCACTGTTGCGTGGGTAATCCTCTCTCCATGTTTTTTCCTTTGCTATAGTTTATTTTTTAGGGTTCCCCGGGTGGGATTCCTCTTAGCCATGGAGAAATATGAATGTATGTTCCTTCTGGTGCATCATTGTGATGGGGTTTATATTCATTTGGACGTTGTTTCGAGAACCTTTTTGGAGAGGGAAGACCGAACCGCCGTTCTCAGAGAAATTTTTAAAGGAAAGGTCGACAAACAAGAAAGGGGCGGGAGCATAGGGTCGTGGTACAAGCGCTTCGATGCACCCTTGTACACCTCCGAACAGACGTGGGAGCATGATTTCAAGGCAGAGAAGAAATACAAGACTCGGGCCCTCCCCATCAAAAATGCCATTCGTCGAGTGGTCAGGGTTTCCCTGATACACACACGACCTGTGGGTATTTTATATGAGCAGGGGAAAAATGACCTCGGTGAGCCTGCACCCCATATTGCATCAGTGACCCAAATAGCAGAAGATTCCGGGAAAAAAAACAAAACAAAACTAGCCATCAAGGACCCCGGCCAGGAACAAACACAAATTTTCATCAGAACCCTGTCAGAGAAAACGATTTGCAAGAAAATCTAGACAGGGATGCTGAAAAAAAATATAAAGGATGAAATACAAGAAGATTTAGGCATCTCAGCAAACCTGCTAAGCTTGGTATATGCAGGACAAATTCTACAGGATAAATATACAGTGCGGCACTATAGCAATGTGCGAGACTCAACCATCATACTAAGCACGAGGCTGAGAGGTGGAAGCTTTGGATCTTGCTCAAAGGGCACAGGTTCTTTCAAGGATGCCGTCAAAGGGAAGGGGGAAGCCACCAACAAGCCAACACCAATAGAAGATATACTTGGACCCTATATTGTGGAGCAAAGATCGCAGACTCCAGTATTGACAATCGATTTGCCTGAGGTAAACAATTTTTACACTGATTTCTCATCCATGGCTGTCATATGCAGATTGAATGGCTTTTGGCCCAAAACAGATGCATTAAGACAATGGATCTTCTCCACATGGACAACAAACTGTGACATCCATTTGTGCTCCAAGGGTTTATACCATGGCACGAAGTTACCAATAAAAGTTGAAATTTAGAAATTGGATTTCCCTTTTTTTTTAATATGAAAATTATAATTTTATTCTTTCAGCATCTTCCTTTCAGGATTTAGCTCCATGTTAATACCCTTTCAAATGGAAATGCATCAATTTCAAAATAATAGTGTTCAAGATCTAGTATCAATTTGAAAATAGTCATGCTCAATATCTCGCAATTCTAAAGGAAATTTAACATTCATATTTGAAATATATAAAGAGAATAAATATCAAAAATCAAGTCCAATATCGATAGTCAAATCTCTTAAAAGTACCGAGAACATGGGACATGCAAAGATTTAATGGATACCATAAGCTGGGTACCTGTGATACAAACTACAAAAGATAAAAGACACTTCTTCCTAAGCTCTCCAATCTATAACCCATTAGAAATAAAAGTAGAGACATAAATGGCTATAAGTTTCTTTGGATATATTATTTCCCATTAAATTAAAGTGAAGATAGAAGGTTTCATAAGAAAACCGTTGAGATATAGAATCCACATCTTTGAGAGAAAAAAGGTTAAAGTTTTCAACCAATTTTTTTTTTTTTT
Source organism: Pinus tabuliformis (assembly GCA_031772625.1). Lineage (NCBI taxonomy): Eukaryota > Viridiplantae > Streptophyta > Pinopsida > Pinales > Pinaceae > Pinus > Pinus tabuliformis. Next base: position 531,586,979 of record CM062806.1, read on the forward strand.
TTAACTGGATGTTCAATTTAGATTATGCCAGGGAAGGTCTTATAACCCAGGTAGGTCTCAAAAGGAAATTGAAAACAAAATGTATAAATCAAAAGTGTTTACCTTGATAGAGAAGATCACCTTCGCTGATTAAGTGGTCATTTAAGTTTTTGGGACACATTTGTTAAGTAATATAGATTTAGGATAGATGGTTTAAGGACAACAATTGGAGATACATGTAGATTTAGGATATATGGTTTAAGGACAATAGTTAGAAATATAGGGAACATTATGGGAAAAAACACTAAGTACCCCTTTCTTTTGGGAATGGAATGTATTATTTCATTTTGAAAAAAAATCAATACAATTTATAAAGTACTACGTAGTTGCACAGTTCAAGGGCTCAAGGCTGAGGCTTGATGCTTGAGATTGCACAGTGTGCAGAAGATACTGGTTGAGAGCAAGGATTGCGTAGTTTTGGAGCTCAAGGGTCGGGACTGAGCACTATGACTACGTAGTGTGAAGTTCTGGGAGGTAGGGAATGCACATTACGCAATGCTAAGAGGCAAGGTTAAGGCTTGAGGAGTAAGATTGTGCAGCGCACTGTTTAGGAGGGCTGGGTGATGTCAAGTTGCTCGGTTGGGAAGTTATTCAGATCCGACACGTGTGGGATGAGTGAAACTGAGGTGAATAGTGATAAGAATTGGTTTGATCCACACTTAGAATACATGATGACACATCACAGACCACCTAGAACACATGAACACCATACTTTCCTCATGCGATGATAGTGATGAAACTAGTGCAACAATGCTTAAAACTTCGCATAATTCGCATGTCATAAGTTTTGAGATCATCATATGTCCATGCAAAAACATCCTGGTACTTCTTAAAAAGGCGTATAAAACTTGCTTCTCCTGATGTGTGCAGCAAGTACCGAGATTGACATACTTCAGATCTTGTTCCATACTAAGAATAATCTTTTCATGTAACATAGTTGAACTATGAGTCATGTTCACCGGTCCGTTAAAGCGATTTTGCAAATCATACAACTTTTCAAGTGACACCACACCTGTGGGCATGGGGTTCTCTTTGCTCGTGTGTGCTGCATCCTCAGTGCTTTATCGTGCTTGTCCTTATCAATGGATGCATCCTTAAATACATTAATGTTCACCGTGAAGTCTAGTATTTGCTGGTCATCATTAAAAACATGAAAGTTGGTGATATTATTGGGTACAGATGGCTTATAAATAATTTCTATAGAAAATACATCCCTTAGCGGTGACAACCTGACAACATAATTTTCTAATGCATCAGCAACGACAATACAAATCTTAGGAACATAAACAATATTGAAAGCTTGAAATTGCGAAATTAATTGACATACCTCTTGTTGATAACCTTTAAGATTAGGTGACACATAGTGTATCATATTATGTATCTTCCATACGATGATCTCAGAGTCACTTATTGCTTTGGGTACTTGAACTTTGAGGTCGATGACTTTCTTCAAATCCAATATGAGTGCTTTGTATTCTGTGATGTTGTTGGTGCACTCAAATTCCAATTGGAAAGAGATCATATATTTTCTCCGCTTCGGGTCAACTAAAACACAACCAGCTCCAGACCCCTCCTACGTTTTCGAATAGTCAAAATATAAAGTCCAACAATTAGAAATGTTAGAGCTATGTCCTATACTAGTACTATCTACATCTATTTCCAATGTTGTGTGTTATTTAATGCCCCTAAGTACATCCTCTACATTTCTCCATAAGGACGAAGCACATGGATTACTGCATGGCTACCATGAGCATGCATGTAACTTCGTCACCATTTTTTTGATCACTTAATCTTTCTGAGTAAGTGAGACTCGAAGTTAATGCCCTAACTATATGTAGGGTATTAGACCTGCATTGAATGTCACCTTCCCATATTATTTCAAACTCAGCCAGGCACGCCAAAATTTTTAAAAAATTGACAAGAAATATGGGAGGGGGCATAGTATGGAATTTTCAAAAATCTGCATTATTATCTTTCAAAAATTTGAAATGCATAGCTTGACTTACTTTCGCAACGGTGTCTGGCTTGCTATTTTTCACAAATACATTGAACCTTCGTAGTATCGAATTATAGTGGTGCTCCACTCTGCAGAATTTGTTGGAAACCTAACTGGCCTCCACAGACTCAAACTGTGAGGGTGCTCTACTCTGTGGGCGCTCCGAGAGTCCATTAGGAACATAACAAACCTCCGAAATCTTTACTTGAACAAGTGTTCCAAATTATAGATGCTGCCCAACATTGAGCATTTGAGCTCGTTGGAAATTAGTGTAAAAATAATATTTCAGTGGTATTTTAAGAAAAAATTCACCTTAAACATAAATAACTTAATTAAGGGAAATGTTTGAGGAGGACTCTACATGACCAAAAGTACACTAACATATATGAGTATGAGCCAAAATATTTTAGTTATTTTATCTTTCATGGTTGATGAGCTAAAGCAATACCAAAGAGGCTCTTAATGGTGATGGGCCCCTTCATAAGAAGAAAACCATGGAGGAAGAATGAAGGCCTTGGAACATCACCATTACAAGATTTTCTTAAATGAAGGTGGGAAATTGGATTCGAATGGGAATTCAAGAGGACGTATAATGCAAATATTTATGCGGAGCATTATAGAGCTTATTTGATAGCACACTAATACTTTCAAGAGAAGGTAGATGATTATGACGAGACATTATATCTACTGGCCAAGGATACCTCTATTATGTTATTTTTAGTGCTAATAATTGTTGATGGTTTAGAAGAGTTGTTTTTAGCGCTAATAGTTGCGGATGACTCGGAAGAAAACAAAATAGATGTGAAGAAAGCATTTCTTAACAATGAACTTAAGGAAGAAAACATTTCCTAGCAATGAACTTAAGGATTAAATCTTCCTAAAATAGACAAATGGATTTGTTGTAAAAAGGAGAGAATGTGTGTTATTCCAATCAAAGAAATCTTTATATAGAAGTAAAAGCCAAGATAATGGTAGCAATCATTTGATATTCACAACTAATTTCAATACGAGGTTCACAATTATTTTGAGTATGAGATGCTCAATTAATTTATATGAATATGAGTAAAACCCAAGACAATGGTAGAGACAATTTGAGATTCACATCTAATTTCAATATGAAATTTACAATTAATTTATTTAGTTTATAAAATTTCAAAATTAATATTATTTATCCATTAAAAATGTGCCATTGTCCTATATGAGATTAAAATATTATTATTAAAAATAATATTAACTAATATAAAATTTTATTTAAAATACATTTTTAACCTGAGTAATAGAAACATTTTCGGAAGAAATCACATCAAGAATTTGGTCGACGTGTTTCGAACCAACCTGTGTGGTTCATCATTGGGACAAGATGAAGAATTAGATCATAGTTGTAAGTTAAATAGGGAGATGTGATGGAGAGGTAAATCCCCTCTGCGGACAAAGGCGATCCCACTAGCCCAAAATGGGTCTAGCAACAATCAATCAACGCTACCATGCAAGTTCCTAGTTGCAAATTGAAAGTGGATTATGAGAACCAACCTGGAGTCCAACGCTAATGTCGTAGACGAGTTGATACTCCCGTTCCCTTGCTCCGGCAGGTCACGATCCTCACGATCTCCGCAAATGGACACCTGCACATGAAAAGAACGAAGCGAATACCAGCATAAAATCCACTAAATACAACTATATATCGGTCAGAAAAGATATAGATCAAACATTATCATGATGAACAATAAGATCGGAACCATAATGATAGTCGTTTATTAATGAATAATCAACAGAGAAAAATACAACCAATGTTCTGACGTTGAATCTCTCCTCTGGCTGGGCGAGCAGCTACATATGCCTTGCAATAGACCTTTCTCTCTCTTTGCTTATGGATACACAGCTCAGACTTCTGGCAGCATAACCTCCCTATGCTCCAAGACTCTTACTATCACTCAAGACAAGCGTTATCATTACTAGCACTATCACCACTACTCAAAAACTAGCTTGTCAAATGCATGAGGACAGACTTTTATAGATGGAGAAGGGGAAGACGATACGATGAATCAAGACACCCATTATGGATTGACATTATCTCCAAAAAGCCGTTGTGGATAGATGTAAGGGATAGATGATGAGTCTCGACATCTAGAAGATCAGCTTTATCCTCAAAAGACTTCATGAATTGAAGGGAAAAAACATCTGGGCGCGCGTTTGTTGAAAATCTTTTCCAAACTTGGTTGGTGCAGGTGTTACTCTAAGGCAGTGCGCCAATGGGCGCGCCTTCTTTTGAGGATCTCCTTCATTGGCGCGCGTAGTACATTGTGGACCCGCGCTAATGGAAAAAGGGCACTTTTCAGGGATATTTTGCAGGAGGTGTCTTCAGGGCACATGAAGTCTGTACTGAGGGGAACATAATGCAAGTGTTTTTAAGTTATGTCACTGCTCACAGGTCCCGCAATGAGTCCTCCAAAGTACGGGAAAGGGGTAACAGGGACGGTGACCAATGGTGACAAATTACTGTGTAACAGATGCCCCCTAAAGCATGAGGCCCGAGAGAGAGAGAGGGGTGAAATGCTTTACAAGAACACATGTAGCTGCCGCGGAGAATCTACATCGAGAGATACAACTGATAGCTCAAGTACATGATGTATGTGGTATGGTCGCAGCCATCCATGAGAGAGTACATAATAATCTAGATCCATAGTATGGGTGCAGCCATCTGGTTAGGATCAATGAATAGACTCAGGTATGGTCGTAGCCATCCAGTGAATGAGTCATGTAACAAGAATCACGGCTGGATTATAACAGACAAAATTTAGGGTCTTGCGCTCCATCTCGACCCGAACAAAAGTACAAGTTCAAGCATGTGAATATATGAGCTGAAGTCGAACATGCATGAACATCGTATGATTACCAGTCAATAATGAAAACTGTTAACAGACGCGAGAGGCACCACCAATAATGACAATGGCCCTCAAGGTACTATAGGTACAATCTACGGCGTCCGAATTAGTGATCTGGCGTCGAACACCCGTAGAATCATTCGATCGGAGGCCAATGATGAAAACCTCACGTCGAACACGAAGAACCTGCCATTGAGGCATGCAGGCTCCAAGGCACCAGAAGGGAGTCTCTAGATCAGCTTCCTGGATAATGAGCTGAAGTCGACAGGAAGTGACCTTGATCGAAGGTGGGCCATAATGTTTCCCACATCATCGACACGAGACAGAGAGATAATGTTGTGAATCAGGATTATGTGAGCTATCAGAGGGAGGTTGTTTTTCTGCAGAGGTCAACTTCTCTTGAACATATCGGCGGCACGACAGTGGAATTGGCAGTATTTGACATCAATGGATCAGGGGTCATGGTGACGAGGCAATGAGTAGATGAGAGGTCAAATAGGATTACCCAAATCCACGGAGGCAAGTGAAAAATGAGATGAGATATCCCCACCCAGACACGAAAGCAGACAAGTGCCATGTTCAAGAGCGACATACTGCCGACACGACAATAATTATGGTTCCATTTTTTCCCCCGCCATTTCTGGCGAGTACCCCAATTATTTTTAACAAGCTTGATGGGGATAGCATATGCTTGTGGTGTGTCATTTCGACAGAATCCGATGTCATCAGGTTTTAACGAGTCTAACAAAGGAAGAACTCGGCGTCTTTTCATGTTTAGAGAGTTTGAAAAGACAGCAGAAAAGGAAACTCCAGGGTGTCCTTTTTCATAAAGTTGTGTCTCTCGAGCCCGAAAAAGTATAACACAATGCTCGAAAGAACCGCCCGATCATTACGATCGAGGAGTACTTTTCATAAGTAGTGATTTCGACCTGTAAAAGTAAAAAAGCAATCAAAACCACGTCGTTTCGTAACCATTAACGAGTTTGAAACGACAAAAACCCGGTAATATTTTTATGTTTTAATGGTCAACAAAAAGAACTTAAAACGACCGCCTCTTATTTACGTTTAACGAGTCAAGAGGGATAACTCGGCGATCTTTTCATGTTTAGCGAGTCAGAAAAGAGCTGAAAGATAACTCCATAGTGACTTTTTCGTGTATTTACAGAGTCCGAAAAAGTATAAAATATAACTCATTTCACCCTCGAAGTTGCGTAAAAGACCTGTCACTGTACAAGAAGCAATCGTAAAACCCATTTTCGACCACAAATATATTAAAATATCCAAAAAATAACTTTTTAAACCTAAAAATGATTCAAAAAGTCTATAAATATGGTGAAAATGTAAAAATAGAATTACTTTTTACTTTTTACCTCTTGAATAGTAGTGGTGGTCCGTTTGGGAGCAAACTTCAGTTGGTGATTGTAGCCGATCCGTGCAGCCATTCGAGATTTCGTCAGTTCCAGGTAAGAGGCGCTTCCTTTGGCTTTATTTCCATTCCTTTTTTATGCATTTTGTTCGCTGATTGAGCCTCCACAAGGAGGAATTTGAAATTTAGAGCCGCACCCCATTGGCGCGGGTATCCGGCACGGATCTGCGCCAATGGGGTTATTTACCCAAAGGTGCCGCACCATTGGCGCGACTGTTTTAGAAACAGTCGCGCCAACTGCGCGGACTAAATTTTACCCTAAATTTTACCATTATTTTTTAAATTTGCTCGGTTTGTAAGCTTGCCAGTGTTCTAGTAATGGTTTATTCATCCTTGTGGGTGCAGGAAACAAGAAAAAATGGTGGTGGAATGGAAAGAACGTGAACATGATGTTGTAGATGCCTTGGCCATCGAGGATGAGGGATGCATGAATGCTCTGAGGGATTGTGGACTCAAGAAGTTTTTCCTCACGCCTTATCTGCGAGCTCAACCTGAGTTATTGCAGTTCATAGTAGATGCTTGGGATGTGGATGACCAAGTATTTTGTTTACGGGACCAAACCTTAGAGCTGGATGTCTCTGACGTGTATTTCATCACTGGGCTATCACGGAGAGGGGCGAGCCCTATTTTGACCGGAAGCAGGCCTTCTAGAGAGAAGATGGGTGAGGTGAAGGATCGAGTTTGTCCAGAGGCACAATTTGGGAGAAACAGTGCTAAGGTGGATATTGCCACCATCCAGGATTTGGCTCTGAAGGTGATATTGTTCACCATCACGCGTGCAGCTGGGGTACAGGCGCCCCATGAGGCAAGCAAGAATCATCTGTTATTAGCGACAAAGTGCCTTAGCCCCACCATCTTTGACTGGGCTACAACGGTGACCATGAACATCAAAAGGCAGCTTACCAAGTGTAAGCGGGGAGAAGTGAAACAGTTCGGGTATGGCTCGATAGTGGTGTCATTCTTCTTGGAACGATTACCCCTCTTTCAGATGCAGGGAGTTGTAGTGGTTGATCCATTGCCACGGGAGCCTAGGATGGCACGCTGGGCAGCATTGATGCCCAGAGGAGGAGGGGGCCAGCAGATGTCTTGGCGGCCCGAGTTCTTCATCTGGCTCCGTCGTCAGCTGATCGTAGTGGAGGATTGGCCATACGCGGGAACTAACTTCATGGGAGACCCAGACCTCCCACTGCCAGAGGAAGAGGAATGGGAAGAGGAGCTGGGTATGATTTCTTCATTTTTTGATGTTTTATGTATTTTTATTTTTTTTGTTAATACATTTCTGATAACAGTCATATGTACATGCAGATTTAGGCCCATAGCAACCAGCCGGCGTCTCTCCTATAGCTCGTAGAGATCAACCTGCAGCCGACCCTAAGTAGGCAAGGGGTGCCCGGGGGGAGGAGCTGTTGGTGCAGAATCTCGAGGGTCTTACCTAAGGGATTCCGGGCTATGCTAGGCTGGCGGACGTGCCCTTTGAATACCAAAGACATACAGTAGGAGTTCTGTCTCGTATCCATCGTTTGTTGAGACGATTGGTGCGTGCGGTGACATGCTATCATGAGCACCACCACAACTAGACCTCTAGGCTTTTTCATGCATATTTTTGAGGGACATGTCGTCCCAGGATCTATCAGGATGAACATGCATTATTTTTTGGATTATGTAACGCGCAGGGTGCAAACATTATGACACACACGTATATATATACATATGCCTATGGTTTATTATTGTGCTTTCATGTGCTTGCTTGTATAATGCTTTGTTTACAAATTACGCAAATGTCTATCTAATACATGATTAGCCAATGCATCAGATAATGTGTTTAATTGTCGTGGAATATGCTGATATGTGATAAAATCAAAATTCCTTTCTAACAATCTCACACGTAAATACAACCTTAGAATGCGATGGTCTCTGACGGAATATTGCCCGTTGAGCTGGTGGACGACAAGTTGAAAGTCGAGGTTCACTACCAATGCACGAATGCCGAGATTAATTGCTTCAGCAAGTAGCTCGATTACAGCACAATATTCGGCGACATTGTTAGTGGTACGACCCAAACACACACCTTGAAAATCTATCAGCTCGCCATGAGGATCATAGATCACCCACGCTGCAGAGGACAAGTTGCGAGTACTGCGGTAGGCACCATCAGCGAAACCAACATAAGGTGCAACAGACATCTGCACAAGAAGCGAAAGACACAATAAGCGGCAGTCACGCCTTTAAAACTGACACACATACACACAACACACCTGCTAAAGTACATGTATGTACAAAATAAAGTGTACAAGCATCATGCATAGTACTTTTTCAAGTACAGCCCGTTTCGGGGCTTTCCGAGAGGGTTCCCTTCATAATCAATTAACTCGTAGGCCCCTTTTTGCAAAACTTTCTTGACAATGTAAGGGCCTAGCCACATAGGCTCGATATTTCCTACTCCCAGCTTATCATTTGCCTGATCGTATAGCAGGACTAAATCTCCCGCAACAAAAGAACGTGGATGTACAGTCTGATCGAAGTGAGTCTTGACTCGTTTCTTCTGTGTTTCGATGGCCAAAGAGGCTAGGCGACGAGTCTCATCTAGCCGTTCCAGGTAAAGAAGGCGTTCTTCTAATGGAGTAGTGTTAGGAAGTAGCTCAACAACCAATTTTAATGAAGGGATTTCGCACTCGATTGGAAGGGTAGCCTCTAGTCCATAGACTAGTTGAAATGGAGTAAAACCAGTGGCATCCTTCACGGAGGTTCGGTAGGCCCACAAGGCAGGGAACAACATTAAATGCCAGTTAGACTTATGCATGCCAACGGTACGCTGAAGCATTGTAACCAAAATCTTATTGATAGCTTCAACTTGGCCATTGGACTGAGGGTAGTATGGAGTCGAACTATCGTGCTATAAGCCTAGCTGGGTTGTTAGTTCCGTCATCATATGATTACGGAAATGCTTCCCGTGATCAGTGACGATGGCTTGAGGGACGCCGAATCGCGAAATAACATGGTTGAATAAAAATTGCGCCGCTGTGTGACCGTCTTCAGTTAATGTAGGCATCGCCTCGGCCCATTTAGTAAAGTAATCGACGGCAACGATAATAAACCCATGCCCCCCGGCCGAGCGAGGGTTACATGTCATATAATCAATGCCCCATTTTGCAAAAGGGCCGAAGGTAACAACAGGGTGCAATGGAGCAGGAGGCGCTCGCATCTTCCGCTGGTATATCTGGCACTCATGACAAGAACGGACGACAAGAATGTAATCCTTAAAGATAGAGGGCCAAAAGTAGCCAGCACGGAGGATTTTTTGGGCAGTAGCATATCCGGACATGTGACCACCACAGGCACCAGAGTGGCAGTCATTCAAGACACGCTCAGCTTCCTCGAGAGTCAGACAATGGCGGTGAACAGAGTCGGCGCCGAGGCGATATAGTGTATCCCCAATGATACGGTATGGTTGAGACTGATGACGAATCCTTCGCCGAGCGTCTTTGGACATGCTAGGGCGAAAGGAGGATGTTTGCAGATATATAATGATATCTCCGTACCAGGGATCAAGGGTGCTGATGAGAAATAAAGTCTCATCCGGAATTTGATCCTCTGTATGAGAGGGCGGGGAAGAAGATGGCAAAGAGCAAATTAACTCAGCAAAAACAAGTGATTTCTTGGACTTGGCAGTGGTAAATTCCAAGTCGAACTCTTGGAGGATGACAATCCACTTTGAGTACTTGCCCCCCAGCAACTGGCGTGACAAAATATACGTCATGGGGTTGCAATTAGAAATCACGGTAGTAGTGTGCAACAGAATATAATGACGGAAGCGTTGGACAACACAAATGACGACCAAATCCAACTTCTTGACATAAGCATATCGAGTTTCCGTATCTAAAAGATTGCGGCTGAGATAATATATAACATGCTCAGTGTCATCATCGTCAGTTTGAACGAGAACCATGCCGATAGTGGTGTCGGCGGCAGCCAAATACAGGGTGTAGTCACGATGATAGTTCGGAGGACGGAGCAATGGAGCAATAACAAGTAGACCCTTGAGACGCTCAAAAGATTCCTGAGCAATGGTATCCCAATGAAAAGGGACATCTCGCTTTAGTAATCATGTGAAACCTTTAGCCACCTCGGCATAGTTTGGAACGAAACGTCGTAGAAAATTTGCTTTACACTGCAAGCTTTGCAATTGGTGTAAAGAAGCAGGGGGAGGAAGATTCACTATAGCCTCGACTTTGAGGGGATCCAAACGGATGCCCTCTCGGGAGACGACAAACCCGAGAAGTCGGCCGGATTCAACGCAGAAGACACACTTGTGAGGATTAAGTCTAATTCGGTAGTGTCGACAACGAAGAAAGATCTCGCGAAGGTGAGTAGGGTGGTCCTGACGTTTAGCTGAATGAGCTGGAAGATCATCCAGGTATGGCTGTACAATGTGTCGAATGTCATGAAAAGCATAGGACATTGCACGTTGGAAGGTAGCACCGGCATTTTTGAGACCGAAAGGGAGCTTCTTATAGGCAAAAGTGCCCCATGGACAGATAAAGGCGGTCTTGTGTTGATCAGCGGGAGCAATATTGATCTGGTTATATCCAGAAAAACCGTCCATAAAAGAGTACATTTCGCTTCCGGCACACTCGTCAATAATTTGATCAATGAATGGTGTGGGGAAATTATCTTTAGGACATGCCCGATTAATATCACGATAATCGACACAAACACGAATTGTACCCTGTTTTTTAGTCACAGGTACGATATTGGAAACCCAATCTGTGAGCGGGATAGGATAAATAAAATCGGCTTTAAGAAGCTTCTCTACTTCGGCCTTAATCGCTGCAGCCTTTCGGGGGTGTACAGGGCGTAAACGTTGACGAACAGGCTTGGCACCTAGGTACGTGATTATCTCATGCACCACTATGCTAGGATCAATGTCGGGCATTTCTTCATAGGACCATGCAAAGACGTCACGAAATTCGCGAAAAAGATTGGAATAAAGTTGAATCTCCTCCGGAGTACAAGTGACTCCAATGTGAAGATGTTTGACAATCCCTGGTTTCACAGAGATGTCGATGGGCTGGGTTTGCGTAATGTTCGCCATATTTCCTTCAGAGGACACTTGATAAACTTGGATAGGTGTTTGAAGGATTGGAAATGGGAGACAAGGAGCAAACCGCTCAACACAAGTAAGCATATCCTGATGGGCAGGTAAAAACGAGGAACGATGGTGAGAATCATGCCAAGGAGGTTCCTCGAGAGACATAGTCTCAATAATGGCTTCGTCGGAAGGAAATGTTTCTTTTAAAGGGTCCGAAGAAGTCTCATCTACAATCCTTGAGGATGGAGCGAACGAGTGGAGAACCTTGCTCGAAGGAGCAAGTTTAGAAGAAGGAGCCGATGCAGCAATGATTTCGATATAGTTGAGCTCGGCAGGACTCAACGGCATCTGGTCGCCCCAAGAATCTACTTGGTCAGTGGGAGGGAGGATCCACGAATCAGAACAAGTAGTAATCATATTGATGGAAGCGACATTAGGATGTGGGAGCGGAAAAACATCCATGAGGGCGGGATCTTTGAAAAGCCCGTGACCCAAACTCTCAGATGATTTGGAGGTATGCTCCACAAAAGGGATGTTGCCTTCAGAAGAGGAAGCGAAGAATGATAGCTGGTCTACAGTAACGATCTTCCCTTAATGAGGGAAACAAATGATACGAAAGAAAGATGAAGCTATAGCTTGCATCGCGTATATCCAGCTACGTCCGAGAAGGAGGTTGTAGGTAAGAGTAGCATCAACAACTTCAACTTCCATTTCGATCGTATTCCCTTCCAAAGAGATGGGCAAATGTTGGAGTATACCATAAGGACGGGATGCTCTTCCATCAAAAGCTTCCAAGGTTGTAGGAGACTGGCTCAGCGTCGGAGATCCAATAGCTTTCCAACAGGCAACAGACATGATGCAAGTTGAAGCACCTTCATCAATGACTGTACGATGAATCATTTTGGAATCAATAATAACCTGTATGAGGAATGCGATTTGGGGAGGCAGTCTCTGTGTATGGCTTTCCAAGTCAAAAGTAATTAAATCCGAGTCAGCCGGATCTATGCCACCGATGGCGGATAGCAAGGACTTCCTCTGAGAAGGGCAACTTTGGAGAACTTCTAAAGCGGACATAGCCGATGGAGTCTGAGCTAAGTCCTCAATGATATTGTAGTGCTGTGTAGCACGGGCATTTGGGTTGTAAGAAGATTTCCGGAGTACTCCTTTTGGAGGGGGTCGAATAGGCGTCTCAGTACTAGGTCTCTCGATGTGGAGCGGGCCCGAACTGAACGGAGGAGCACTGGGGGGACCCTCAGGCTCTTTCCCGGCAGATGACGGATAATCTTTTGTTCGAGTACTGATATTGACAGGTATCGTCCCAGCCATAAACACTTGAGAACCGAAGGAAGAGGGAGGTTGAGAGGGGTCAACCACCATTTGAGTTTGTTGTTAGGGAAAGGGTTCTTTGAGCACCGTAGGAATACCGGGAGCGCCTTTCAACAAACGACTAACTTCGGACCGCCGAGGGCAGTCTTTAGTATAGTGATCTTCATCACAGATAAGACAAGGATATTTGGGTTTGCGCTTGGCACCTTCCTCGGGTGGAGGTTTAGGGGAGTCTTGTTTAGGTTGATCCGGCTTATTCTTCGCTTTCCCTTTTTTCTTTCCTTTCGAGGCTTTGTCTGCCGTGGTGGACTGGACGACATTGACCTCAGAAGCAATATTCGAAGTGGGTGTCACCTGAGAAGTGTGTTCATTCGAAAGATTTGATTTTTGCTTCCCAGGGTTCGCGAAATTTTTCTTCGAGGACGAATTAACAGAACCAATAATACCGTCAACAGTTGGTGTTGGCGGGGCTTTGGATGTTCCTGGTCTCGGGGCGTCAAGCAGATAATCATACAATGTACCTGACTGAGAATAAACCAAGTCAAGGTACTGAGCGCGCGCGATAGCTTGCTCTTCAGTGACACACGCCCCCATGGCAATGTCCCGAGCTATTGGAGGAACGAACGAAGTCGTAAACCAATCGGTAAGAAGTTGGTCGGGAATCCAAAATTTGATCATACGTCTACGCCGTCTCCATTCATGGATGTGATCAGAGATATGCGTAGCCGTTGTCTGTCTTAAGGATGTGAGGAGGTGTGTACCCATTTCATATCGAATGGGCAACTGAAAATGAGTGAGGAATGCCATAGCCAACGAGTTGAAATCCTAGAAGGATCCGCGATTGAGCTCAATATACCACTTAGCTACAGAGCCAGTGAGAGTTCTTTGAAAAAGGCGAAGCCGAATTGAATCATCAAGCCATGAATTGGATGAACACCACAGGTGATAAGTCATGACATGAGCTTGTGGATCTTCATTAGCTTTACCATCGAATTTTGGACAGTCACCGGGAATTTTCGTTGGAACCGGAGGCCAATATGGATTATGGAGAATAGGATCATTGGTTAGTTTGGACACATCCGGTAATTCTAAAGTCGCTAAGAAAGGTAACTGAGGATTGAAGGACATCTGGGGTTGCTGGTAGGATGAAGCACCAGGGTTCCAACCAACTGGCGGTTGCCCCCAAGGACTCAGTCTAGACGGATTTGGCCCCATAGGGTTTTTTCCGTAGGGATTTGGGTTCTGCCCCCCAGCGTTCCATGGATTACCAAATGGTCCTGCAGGAGCGCCATATGGTTGCGGATAATTCTGAAAAGGGTTCGCCTGCAATTGTTGATAATTTTGATATGGGGCAAACAAAGGTTGCCCTTGAGGTTGTTGGTAACCATACAGTGGCTGGACTCCAAACTGGGTTTGAGAAACAGGCTGAGTTTGATAGACTGGTTGGGATTGAACTCCAACTTGCATTTGAGGACCGGATGGGGTTTGGGGTCCAGCTTGGGGCAAAAAACCAGATTGAGCAATGCCAGAAGGATGTCCTGTCGGTTGGGCTATCTGGCCAGAAGGATGACCTTGCTGATACTGAGGTTGGCCTACCTGCCCAGAAGGTTGTACCTGCTGGGAGTGGAGTTGTTGTTGCACAGCTGAAGGTTGTCCTAACGGACCAGATGGCTGAGTGGGCTGGGCAGTTGGTTGGCCTAATTGGGTTTGAGGCTGACCGACTTGCCCAAAAGGTTGATTATACTGGACGGTGGGCTGACCAAGTGGTTGAGCAGCTTGTCCAGATATTGGACCATACTGGACATTGGGTTGGTTTGGGTTAACAAATGATTGGCCACCATGATAAGAGGTGGGACCCCAATCAATTGACAGCGGAACTGAAATCTCAACAATCGGTTGAGACGACCAAGGCCCACCAAGATGTGGTACATACTGATCGTATGGGCCCTCAGGTGGGACGTTTGATGTCGGATCAAAGACTCCGAATAAAGAAGCCGAAGGTCGACTAAAAATAGGAGTCGAAGAAGCCACACATACCGTTGGAGCGGTTGTGATTGAGGTAACAGACGTACTGCGACTTTGTGGAGTAAAAGGCTCCGTGGTGGAAAAAGTGAGTTGTGACCAAATAGAATTCGTGAAGGGAGTTCCAGAGGACATAACATTGCTTATTGCTTTATAGCCCGGAGGTAGTCTCCCAGTAGTAGGAGTGCTACTAACAAGTGTAGATTCCGTTGCGGTGGGAATTTCACCGCTCGTCGCAACGGATTCGTCAGTCGAAGTAGGGGATATGTCCTCCATGTCGGAAGAAAATGGTGGGGCTGGAACACGAGGAGAAGTGTATTCCCAAAAAGGGATACCGTCCTCAGAAGGTTCCCAAACAGGGTTCCAATGAAACTCGTAAGTCTCGTCGCCTGGAGCACGAGAATTAAGCGGTTGTATACTCGGAACAACAGAAAGAGTTTCACTCACAACCGGTATCTCGGAAGACGAAATTGGTAATTCCGCCAGGATGGAACTTCACAAAATCCTAGGGAATCTAACGAGACAAGACCCTACTCAAACTAACGCAAACAAAATCTAACCGGGTAATGTGTATCGTGGCCGAATAAATTTTAAGACACAGGAACTGAACTTGACCTTTTCATGTTTTAAGAGTCGAGAAAATGACAAAAAGATGACTCTAGTCTCCTTCGAATATTTAGTGAGCCCAAAGTGACAAATGCTCAGGTGAACCTTTCTTTTAAGGAGTCCGAAAAGGGTCAAAAGTGACTACTCTGGAGAACTAGGCAAGAGGTTTACCCAAAAATCCGTAAAACTGCTTATACACCTTGGCAATCAGATGAAAACCAAGGACTTCCCGTACGACAATCAATCTTCCCGAATGTTGTGTTCAGTGCATTACGGCTTGTAAGGCGGCAGACACGGCTTCCTGTGGATAAAGGATAATAACCTAGTGGGGTTTCCACATATACTCGACGGTACGTGCGAGCACAAATCCGTGCTAGACCACTACCGAGTCACAAAAGGAGGAATCACCCAACCGTAATGTGAAACAATAGTGGCTAGGTTTAACGATGCCGGAACACATCTCTAGCCTAAACCTCTAGAATGTATGCATTAAGTTCCAATGCGTTGTTAGATTCATTCAGTTCATTTTACAGTTTATCTTCAATTATGTTTCAGTTTTTAGGTCCTACAGTATGTGATCTCTCAGAATTTCCTAAATGCAAACTATATGCCAAAATATATCATTTCGTTCAATGAATGCTATCTACAGAAGAGTTGAGATTTTCAAAGAAACAAAATGATCACCAAGAAATCAACAAAGATCCTAATGCAGCTAATAGCAATAAATGAAACTTTTTTTCTTTTCTTTTCTTAAAAAGTGACTAATTGCCAATAACAACGAAAAAATACTAACTAATGTAATGCAAAAAACATCATTTGTTTTTTTCTTTTTAAAATGGCATAATGCACTTAAACAAATTTCGAGAGATGATCACAAAAGTAAACAGACAACTTCACTCAATGCAAGTAGAACCAAGTCTGAAAAATCAAGACAATCTGTCAAAAAGCCTCACAAAGACCTCAATGAACTATGTAATCTAAGCCCAAAACGAAGTCAAGTGAAATCCAAACGATCAACAAGTGGATTGCTCGAAGCACACAATAAAAGGTTTTGTCAACCACTAGACAAGTGCAGAAAACAACCAAAGAGTTGACTGGACAATCAAAGAACCAAAACTCCCACGGAAGGCTCGAAGTGCCAAGCCACTAGATGCTCTAGGTCTGGGATATAAGATCGATGGAAAAAGGCAAACAACCGAAGGATAAAGGTAACAAACCAGTCAAACAGAGTTCTGACAACTCCAGTAGCTGAAAAGGATGTAAAACTACAGAAATCTGAGTTTAAAAAGCTTCCAACAAACAAACTGGCAAAGTTCACAGGACTGGCGCGACTATCAGCGTGTAACTCGCGCTATTAAGGAATTAGCGCAAGTTGCTTTTGTGCAACCTGCGCAAACTGGCGCGACTGTCAGGTAGAAAAACACGGTAATAAAGTTTGCTGGTTTAAAAAATAAATCAAGCAGTCCAGGGTCCGGTCGACAGTATTCAAACAGATCAAACAGCAATAAACAACTTTAAAACCAACCTAGAAAGCTCATTTACGCAAGCAAGCAAGAGAAAACCAAAATGCAAGACAAACTCCAAGTTGTTAGGTTCGTAAACCAAACCGGAGATTGACTGAAGTGGCGTTGATCTACTTCGCTAATGCAAAGCAATAACGTTTCGAAGGCTGCCTGGCTGTACTTCAGGCTCCGTCCAAGGTTTATGAGTCAAACAACAAATAGCTTCCCCAGTGGAGTCGCCAAATTGTTGGAGAGGTAAATCCCCTCTGCGGACAGAGGCGATCCCACTAGCCCAAAATGGGTCTAGCAACAATCAATCAACGCTACCATGCAAGTTCCTAGTTGCAAATTGAAAGTGGATTATGAGAACCAACCTGGAGTCCAACGCTAATGTCGTAGACGAGTTGATATTCCCGTTCCCTTGCTCCGGCAGGTCACGATCCTCACGATCTCCGCGAATGGACACCTGCACATGCAAAGAACGAAGCGAATACCAGCATAAAATCCACTAAATACAACTATATATCGGTCAGAAAAGATATAGATCAAACATTATCATGATGAACAATAAGATCGGAACCATAATGATAGTCGTTTATTAATGAATAATCAACAGAGAAAAATACAACCAATGTTCTGACGTTGAATCTCTCCTCTGGCTGGGCGAGCAGCTACATATGCCTTGCAATAGACCTTTCTCTCTCTTTGCTTATGGATACACAGCTCAGACTTCTGGCAGCATAACCTCCCTATGCTCCAAGACTCTTACTATCACTCAAGACAAGCGTTATCATTACTAGCACTATCACCACTACTCAAAAACTAGCTTGTCAAATGCACGATGACAGACTTTTATAGATGGAGAAGGGGAAGAAGATACGATGAATCAAGACACCCATTATGGATTGACATTATCGCCAAAAAGCCGTTGTGGATAGATGTAAGGGATAGATGATGAGTCTCGACATCTAGAAGATCAGCTTTATCCTCAAAAGACTTCATGACTTGAAGGGAAAAAACATTCGGGCGCGCGTTTGTTAAAAATCTTTTCCAAACTTGGTTGGCGCGGGTGTTACTCTAAGACAGAGCGCCAATGGGCGCGCCTTCTTTTGAGGATCTCTTTCATTGGCGCGGGTAGTACATTGTGGACCCGCGCTAATGGAAAAATGACACTTTTCAGGGATATTTTGCAGGAGGTGTCTTCAGGGCACATGAAGTCTGTACTGAGGGGAGCATAATGCAAGTGTTTTTAAGTTATGTCACTGCTCACAGGTCCCGAAATGAGTCCTCCAAAGTACGGGAAAGGGGTAACAGGGACGGTGACCAATGGTGACAAATTATTGTGTAACAAGATGGGCCTTCTAACACCTAAAAGGAAACGACTATAAAAACGACTATATTTGACTAGGTTAGGAAGACTAGAGAAAGAATATTAATTTGAGAAACCACTTTTAATTAATTTAAAATATTTAAATTACTTTGATTTGAATTTTATTATTATTATTATTATTATTATTTTAATTTTCTTCTTTAATTAAGAGTATAAGTAAACTAATTGAATATTCTATTCAAATGAATGGTCAAAGGGAATTAATAGGTATATTATCAATCGAGTAACTAATTAAAAAATATCTTAGTTGTCAAATAAACATTTTTTATTATTCATATTTTATTGTAATTTAATTTAAGCTAATGGTCAAAGGGAATTAATAGGTATATTATCAATCAAATAACTAATTGAAAACTAACTTAGTTGTCAAAAGGTATATTATCAATCAAAAACTAATTTAGTTGTCAAAAGGTATATTATCAATCAAATACCTAACTGAAAACTAATTTAGTTATTTTTATTTTATTATTATTTAATTTAAACTAATGGTCAAAGGGAATTAATAGGTATATATAAATCAAATAACTAATTGAAAACTAACTTAGTTGTCAAATAAACAATTTATTTATTTATTTTTTAATTAATTAATTTATATATTATTGTTATTTAATTTAGGAGGAAAGGAGAAAAAAATAAAATAAATAACATGTTAATTTATGAAGATTTTCGGAAAAAACCACATTTCCAATATTTCTAACTAAAACAATATAAAAATAATATATATATATATATATATATATATATATATATACGGAATTCAGGAAAAACTTTAACCTAAGGGGAAGGAAACTAAGAGACTATAAAAATAGAAATGGGAATGACAAGATAGAAAAAAGAGGATAACAGAGGATCCACAGAGGAATCCTGACAGGAAGAAGAAAAAGAAACTAGGAGGAGAGGGGCAAGAACCCAACAATTACTAATCTTCCAACCATCATCCCTATTAAGATTTCTAGGCCTCTTCTCAATTTCTATGGCTTCCCTAAATTTACGGTGATGGAAATGAGAAACTTTCGCAATGACCTTAGCCTCCTAATGCAAATATGAGGTTTTGTCTTCTTTGCGTGCTCTGCTAAGGCTGAAGAGCGAGTCCTATTGTGCTTAATATCAGTCACGTGTTCCTTAATCCTTTGATTAATGGACCTCCTTGTTTCACCAATGTAAGATGTTCCATAAGAACACAGAATGATATAAAAACCTTTCATATCCTTCGGGTCAGGGTCTTTTATCGATTTTAGGGAACCCCTGATGGTGTTAAGGGGTCTAAAGGTTGACAAAATATTATGCTTCTTAAGGACTCTCGTAATCCTGTCAGTCGCCCCTTAGATGAAGGGGAGGTGGACTCCAGAAATACGATCATTAGGGTCTTTTTTAACTTTAGGACTCTCGCTAGCTTTGAGAAAAGCTTTAAGACCCTGCTGCCTACTATAACCATTATTGGTGAAAACCTCTAGGAGATGGGATTTCTCCTTAGGAAAATGATCTCCATCAGAAACCCTCTGAGCACGAATAGCTAAAGTGTAGAGAGCACCTAACTTCTGAGCAGGGAAATGATGAGAACTCGCATGAAGATACTGCTCGGTATGAGTTTTCTTCCGAAATAGCTGATGGGAGAACGAGCCATCGTATTTATTAGAAATGAGGACATCAAGGAAAGGAAGGCATCCATTAACTTCCTTCTCCATGGTGAACTTTATGGAGTTTGATTGATTATTAAGATGCTCAAAGAAGAGATCTAATTGATCCTGACCGTGCTGCCAAATGGCACAGGTGTCGTCTACAAATCTTTTCCAAAGCTTAGGTTTAAAAATAGCTAAGGCTAAAGCTTTGGATTCAAAGTCTTCCATAAACATGTTAGCAACAATGGGGGATAGGGGGGACCCCATGGCCACACCACATGCTTGTTCATAGAACTCACATTCGAAACAGACAAAGGTTGAAGTGAGGTAGATCTCAACTAATCTCGCAGTGTCGGGATCAGTGAGGCGGAAGATGACATCCATGGCTTCCTTGATAGGGATGTTGGTGTATAGGGATATTACATCAAAGTTAACCAGACTATCTTCGGGTTCAAATTTTATGTCCCTTAACTCTTTGACAAAAGATGAGGAGTCTTTGACAAAAGATTCCGTGAGGCTAACAAGGGGTTTAAGCTTCAAGGCTAAATATTTAGCTAGAAGATATGTTAGCCCACCTATGGTGTTGACAATGGGTCTAAGGGGGACTCGCTTCTTATGGATTTTTGGAAGTCCATAGATCCTAGGAGAGATGGGGCTGCTCTCAATAATCTTGTGGCTAAAAGAGCCAACCGAACTACTAGATTTTATGGCAAGAGCAACTGCTCTAGAGATCCTTTTCAAAGGGTTCTTGCCAAGTTTTCTGTAGCAACCACGATTCTCAAGGTGATCCAATATCTTCTTACGATAACCAACCTTGTCCAGGATAACAACGGCCCCACCTTTATCAGCGTTCAAAACAACAATGTCTTGGTTCCTGTTCAAAGACTTGAGGGCATCAAACTCTTCCTTGCTGATGTTATTCTTAGGGGGTTTAACTTTCTCAAGAATAACAATGCAGTCTTGCGTAATAATCTCTTTAGCATTATCCGGTAAGTCTTTTATCCCAAATTCAATATTGCACATAATATTGTTTACCGAAATTTTTCTAAGAACAAAAGCAAAATTTAATCCCTTCTCTAAAAGTTTAAAGACCGGAAGAGAAAAAAAAACTAGATAAATTAACAACTTTATTATTAAAATGAAGATAAACATCATTAATATTTACTAGATTATCCATAATATTACCAGCAATATTATTATTATTAATATTATTACTATTATTATAAGTTTTATGAATCTCCAAATGTCACAGATAATTTAGAAACCCTGCTCACAACGAAAGAAGTTTTCTCTTTAGAAGACATTAAGTTTAGGGTTAATCGCCTCGCTAATGGGAAAGCTAAGGACATCGAAGGTTACCAGGCGGAAATATTAAAAATTGGAGGTCCTGTCCTCATCCCCCACATCCACAAGCTTTTCAATCAAGCAGTCAAGCAAGGGTTCCCTAAACCTTGGACTGAGAGCCTCATTATCCCTATTTTTAAAAGTGGGGATACAAATAACCCCTCTAATTATCGGACAATTATGATCAACCTTCTCTTAGTTAAGTTGTATGGTAGTATTCTGGAAAAGAAGTTAAGCATATGGCTTGAGAGTGAAGGTAAGCGGGCTAAAGGCCAAGCAGGTTTCAGAAGGCATCACTCAACAACAGACCACCTTGTTACGCTTAGGATCATTGCGGAGGAATGTCGTAAGGATAAATCCAATTTATTTTGTTGCTTTGTGGATTTTAGAAAGGCTTTCGATACGGTTCCTAGATACAACCTTTGGAATAGGTTAGAAGAGCTAAAGGTTCCTCTTGAGTTGTGCGATGCTGCTATAAGGTTATACGAGAATGTAATTGCCAAGCTAAAGAGCAATGAGGGGTGGTCGAAAGATATTAAGTGTAATATCAGAGTTAAACAAGGTTGTCCCCTCTCCCCTACCCTATTTGGCATTTACATCGATAAGCTCGAAGGCTATTTAGAGGAAGCAGGATGTGATGGCACGATCTTAGCTGGGATAATTGTTATCCTTCTTCTCTATGCTGACGATATTGTTCTTTTGGCAAGGTGCCCTTCTGATCTTGATAAGCAACTCAAGCTTCTTAAGGATTTCTGCTCTACCATGGGTATGACTGTTAACACTAACAAAACAAAAGTTATGATTATCAAATCCAAGAAGGACACTTATGCTAATTTTATGTATGACAATAATAACTTGGAGGAATTGTATTCTTACAAGTACCTAGGAATTGATATCCATCACAAGCTCAACTGGAACCATAGCATTGAGAAAAGGATTAATGGGGGCTGGAAAGCTTATTTTGGTCTTGAAAATAATTGTAAAACAACAAACCTCGTAATGTGGGATAAAATGAAGTTCCTCTTAAAACTTTAGTCACTCCTGTTATCTTATATGGCTGTGAGGTTTGGGGTTGCAGCATCTCCAGAGAATCATGAAGAAAGATTGAGCAAATCCAAAAGCGTTTTTTAACTTATAACCTGAAAATTAAAAGTAATACACCCTATCCTATTCTCCTTATAGAAGCAGGTCTTTCCCCTATTGAGAGCCTAGCTATGCTTAGGTTTCTGTTGTACAAGCACAAGCTCAACAACATAGACGATCATAGACTTCCTAAGCTAGCTTTAAATTCCAGCCAAAACCACCTAAGTCTCAATCGAGGATGGCATAAAGACACAAGGGCCTGGTTAACCTATTGGGAGATCAACGAGAATGATGCATTGCAAAACATAAATAACATTAAAGATATTGTTACTTCTAAGTTCAAAGAAAAATTGTGGTGTGAGAAAGATTTAGCATCTAAAAGAAAATTAAGTTATTATAAGAAGGTCATCAGCCCCACCCTTGAAGATCAAAAATATCTCTCTATTTTAACTAGCTCAAAGAAGAAAATTAATATAGCAAAGATTAAAACAAATCCTCATGAGCTCCATAGTGAAACAGGTCGCTGGGCAGTTCCTAAAACGCCATGGATGGAAAGGATCTGCCATATTTGTGAGAATAGGAGCATCGAGGATGAAAACCACTTCCTCTTGGAGTGCCCTGCGTACAACCACATTAGATCTCAATTTCACAATCTTTGTTACAATACTGACCTTCCTAGCCTTTTACAATGTCAAAATTATAGTGAGCTCGGGAGGCTTCTCTCCAAGCTTTTTGAGCATAGGAATAAAATCTTAAATCAAAATAAATAATTTGTTTATTTAGGTCCGATAGATCATTGTTTGGTCTCAGCGGACGTTAACCACCATCATCATCATAATCTTCTTCTTCAAGATTATTATAATAATTTTCTTCAAAATTATTATTATTATTCTTTTTACTACACATAAGAATAATCTTATTCTTATTATTCATAATTTCATTCTCATCTACTTCTATATTATTCTTGTTATTACTCTTATCATTTTTTTTTTAAACTGTGGTTCACGATCACTGAGTGGTCGCTACATCCACAGGAAAATATCGGGGCAGTTCCACCCGAAGGGATCTGCCCGTCGGCCAATCTTAACAGGCCTAACCCCGAGGGCATCGAGGAGATTTGACCCCGTGACCTCCCAACTGGAAAAATACTTTTAGCAAAGGGAACTCGACCAATTGAGCTATCCCTTGGGGTTGCGTTATCATTATTATTAATATAGAAGTTATAATTATTAATATTAACTCCTCCTATTCTATTACTACTCTTATCATTATTATTAATAGTTTCTATATTGTTATAATTTTTATTATTAGGTACTTCTGTATTATTATTATTGTTAACAATTCTATTATTTTTATTATTCATATTATTATTTTTGTCTACTTCTAAATTATTAATCTTATTACTTTTATCATTCTTATTATTGTTATTAATAATTACAATGTTATTATTAGCATTATTAGTATACGCTGTATTATTAATAATACCATTATCAAAAGAAAGCGAAGTTTGCTTAAGAGGAATAAAAGGTGAAATTGGAGGAAAATATGGCTCTAGCTCTCGTTAGGTTTTCGCGTCTCTACTCTTTGCAGTTCGGCCTGAACGTCTGGGCTCAATCCATTGCTGGAGACTATGGCGGCAGGGGGCTTTTGGGCTCAAAGATATTCAACAAAAAAAAACCGTAGTAGCGGTCATAGAACGACTTCTCTGGCAGAGACTCTTTTGGAAATATGGCATATTGTTTCGAGGGTTTCACATGAAACAGGGGAGCGTGATTATACAGATGCATCTTGCTTGGTGGACAGACAAAAGACCGTTAATGGCATACATTTTGATGCTCAAAGATCTGAGCCCATAGATGCGGATGTTTTTTATCTATTGTTGCGGGCGAAGCGAGATGGAGAGGCCACTGTTGCGTGGGTAATCCTCTCTCCATGTTTTTTCCTTTGCTATAGTTTATTTTTTAGGGTTCCCCGGGTGGGATTCCTCTTAGCCATGGAGAAATATGAATGTATGTTCCTTCTGGTGCATCATTGTGATGGGGTTTATATTCATTTGGACGTTGTTTCGAGAACCTTTTTGGAGAGGGAAGACCGAACTGCCGTTCTCAGAGAAATTTTTAAAGGAAAGGTCGACAAACAAGAAAGGGGCGGGAGCATAGGGTCGTGGTACAAGCGCTTCGATGCACCCTTGTACACCTAGGAATAGACGTGGGAGCATGATTTCAAGGCAGAGAAGAAATACAAGAATTGGGCCCTCCCCATCAAAAATGCCATTCGTCGAGTGGTCAGGGTTTCCCTGATACACACAGGACCTGTGGGTATTTTATATGCGCAGGGGAAAAATGACCTCGGTGAGCCTGCACCCCTTATTGCATCAGTGACCCAAATAGAAGAAGATTCCGGGAAAAAAAAACAAAACAAAACTAGCCATCAAGGACCCCGGCCAGGAACAAACACAAATTTTCTTCAAAACCCTGTCAGAGAAAACGATTTGCAAGCAAATCTAGACAGGGATGCTGATAAAAAATATAAAGGATGAAATACAAGAAGATTTAGGCATCTCAGCAAACCTGCTAAGCTTGGTATATGCAAGACAAATTCTACAGGATAAATATACAGTGCGGCACTATAGCATTGTGCGAGACTCAACCATCATACTAAGCACGAGACTGAGAGGTGGAAGCTTTGGATCTTGCTCAAAGGGCACAGGTTCTTTTAAGGATGCCGTCAAAGGGAAGGGGGAAGCCACCAACAAGCCAACACCAGTAGAAGATATACTTGGACCCTATATTGTGGAGCAAAGATCGCAAAATCCAATATTGACAATCGATTTGCCTGAGGTAAACAATTTTTACACTGATTTCTCATCCATGGTTGTCATATGCAGATTGAATGGCTTTTGGCCCAAAACAGATGCATTAAGACAATGGATCTTCTCCACATGGACAACAAACTGTGACATCCATTTGTGCTCTAAGGGTTTTTTATTGTCAAATTCGACATGGTCAAGGAAAAAGAACATGTCCTCCATGAGGGGCCATGGTTCTGGGGCAATGCATGACTCTTCATGACACCCTGGTTCCGGGTTTTGACCCCTCCTCTATGGTGGTTTCCAAAATTCCGATATGGGTTAGGCTACACAACCTCCCATTACACTTCTGGCTTCCCAAAGTTTTTGAAACAATGGGGAATGCAATAGGTAAATACATCAAGCAAGATGTGGAAAGACTTGCTAGATGCATACATACTTTTGCCAGAATCTGTGTGGAGGTTGATCTTAGTCAAGGGCTACCTGACAACATAATTCTGATCCATAACAACACACAGTGGAAATAGCCACTAGATTATGAAAACACGGCCTTCAGATGTCGAGGCTGTCAACAAATCGGTCACCTCCGTAATAACTGTCCACAAGTCAAAAGAGAAAACAGAAGAAACAAGAAACAAGCACAAAAAGCAAGACGCTGGCAATGCACAGTAATTCTAGAAGAAGAAACAGAGGACGAGGAGGCAGTGAACCCTCCACCTGAACATGATGATGATCCTATTGGGGAAGAAGCCACGACATCCATCCCCATAGCTAACAATTAGATACACAAGTCCCCAGACTCTGAGAAAATTGCAGCACGGGAATTGATGGACTCTTTGCTAGAGAAGATACCAGATATAGAGGATACTAGCGGAGCTAAAAGACAGCGTTCTCTAGATCACTCTGATACAGACAAGGATAATCCTTGCATCGTGGAGGACTCTTCTCTCGTACTTTTTTCATCCTCACAGAGTGTGGGGGAGTGGCGAAAAGTTGAGAAGAAAAAAGACATATTTCCTCCCCCGTTTTTTTCTGTTTTTGACTGCAGACTTTTGTGCTGCTTGTTGCATACGCACTTCTGCATCTACAAAATGAAATTTTGTTATTTTTAATAAAATTACAATTTTCCAAGAGAAAAAAAAGAGAAATAAAAAAAAATTAAAAGAGCCAATTAAAAAGAGAACGGTAACGGGTAGAGATGTGGTAGAGATAAATTACTAATTGGACCGGGAGATAAGGAAGAAACGCTATCACGAAGAGGGCTGGCCAGATCTCGTGGAACGGGTTGGCATGAACGCAGGATGGAGGGAGCGGAGGGGTTTAAGAGATCAAAACAGGGATTCAGGGTAGAAACGGAGTTGGGTGAGGGGCCGTCAGCACGGAAAGAGAGATTGAGGGGGTGGGAATGGGTACCGGAAGCAACGGAGGAGGATACGGAGTTGGGTGAGGGAGGGCTGAGGACGGAGTTGGGTGAGGGGTCGCCAATACGGGAAGAGAAATCGAGGGGGCGGGAATGGGTACCTGAGGCAGCGTGCGAGGAAAGTGGTATGACCGTTGTGCAGGTCAGGGGAGCCGAATCAGGCTGAGACCGAAGAGTAGGAAAGGAATGAGGGTCGGTGGGGGAGCTGACGAGCCTTCAGTGTGTCGACTTGGGCGGGTGCTCCAGACTGCAGACGCTCCCGGACTCGGTGGGGGCGCTGACGAGCTTCAGTGTCTTGACTTGGGCCGGTGCCCCACCCTGCAATCTCTCCCGGCCTCGATGGGGAAGCGGACGGGCCTCCAGAGTCTCGACTTAGGTGGGTGCTCCAGTCTGCAGGTGCTCCCGGACAGCGTGGGGAATCTGATGGGCCTCCACAGTCTCTACTTAGGCCAGTGCTCCGGCCTGCAGGTGCTCCCACAGTCCGATCCCCTCCTTATGTTTACCGATTCTAATAAGAAATTTAAATGCGTTATAGATACAAGGGGAGGATTTAGAAACACTCCAGCAACATGAATCTCACGTAGTCATGTTAATTACATTTACATTTTTTCGTCGAATTATAAAAATTGCTTGTAGGGGTAGCGGTAGTCGCCTACGCCTGTATCTTTCCTCGAATTTTCTATTTTAAATATTCGGAATTCATAATACATATTTGAGTTTCTTATTCTTTATATATATATATATTTCAAAATTTCAAATCTGTGAGTAATTAGTTGAATGAATAATATATACAATTTTCAAATTTATAAATAGGTAGATGCAAGTAATTAACAGAATGAATAATAATAGTATCATCCTTAAAAATTAATTTAGTATTTTATTCACCATAATAACAATGCATACATCAAAATTGCCATGTAACTATCTCTCTATCACCACACTTGAGGAGGGGTGCAATGTTTGTCTTTTTCCAATGAAGGTTGTGAATCCATTCACATTTGAACTAATACTCTTTATGAAGGTTGTGAATTCATTCACATTTGAACTAATACTCTTTATGTGGGCAGAAGACCATGCACAAACACCTTTTTTATGTTTCCATTAAGACCTTTTAAAGGAATCACCTTAATAGCATAAAACAACCAATCATTTTCTTGAATTATTGACCCAACTAGCCCTTTCAAGAGTTTGACACGATATAAAGGAAATAGGCCATTGGGCCAATCATAAGGATCACCCATTCAATGCCTCCAAACATTTCTTTGATGCAAGAAAATTGACCATTATGTCATTTTGAATGATTTCCTAATAGGTGTTTTTGAATGATCTACCTAATGCAAGGAAATACATCATTAGACCATTTTAAAAGATTTCATTAAGGGAATTTATACTATCTGTGTAATGCAAGCAAATATGTGATCAAGCTACTTCAAAAGATTGCTTATTGGGTGTTATCAAAATTTTGCTCACTGTGAGGAATTAGACCATTAAGCTATTTTGAAATATTATCTCTTAAGTTCTTTAAAAGATCCACACAATGTGAATAAATAGATCATTAGGCCATTTCAAAAGATTGATCGATGGGTGCTTCGAAAATACCTACCCAATGCAAGGAAATAGGTTATTGAGTCATTTCAATAAACTTTCCAGTGAACACTTTCAAAAGCTTGGCCCTATTCATTGGGCCTCTTTTGAAAATGTGAAGTCAAGCCGCTTTGAAAAATAGAACATGACCATCAAGCCTACTTTGAGAAAACTCATCAATCAGTTTCAAAGTATCTCTCAATTGGTTAAATAAAGAAATTAACCCATTCTAAACAAAGATCGCTAGCCTTATTCAAAGTAAATACTTCAAATTTCAACATATGAGGCTTACGATCCTTGAACACTTTGAACATGAACAAAAGGACTTAAAGTTGGTCAAAGGCTTTGATCAACATTCAAAATTAAAAAAAGATCGCTAGCCTTATTCAAAGTAAATACTTCAAATTTCAACATATGAGGGTTTACGATCCTTGAACACTTTGAACATGAACAAAAGGACTTAAAGTTGGTCAAAGGCTTTGATCAACATTCAAAATTAAAAAGTTTGATGGTTTATTTAAAAGACCCTACTTCATATTGGTAACATGTAGCCATTGAATATGCATAAATAAATCAAATTGGATGTGCCCATCACTATCCAACTTTAAATGCATAACATATGTCCAGACGAAATACACTCTACACGAATTCCAAATTTAAAAAAGTATGTAAAACCATGCGACAACTATGTATGCAACTTCATACATAAACAACATTCAAACTTAATCAATAGAATTATATAACATTTCATTAAATAGATCGAACACTTACCTTTGAAACAAGTTGGTCTAAGGAAATCAATTGTTGATAAATAAACTTTCCACCTGATGAAGCCTCGAAAATCATTGCTTACAACATTGGGGGAAAACCACCCGGTCCAAACTTTGTTTGGCAACTCCTTTTTCTGTTTGGAGTAGTGGCTCCGATTGGGGGTAATGGGATCAGTTTCCCAATATAAATTATGATAGTGCTGATGGGGTGATATATGATAGTTCGGCGAAATGTTTAAGCTAAAAGTAATCTAATCTAAACTAATAATCACATGCATATATCCTAATTTAAACACTATCTAGCTATGACTATACCCGGGAAAAAAATTGAAACATGCAATCTACAATAATGTCTTAAAGGAATTGGTAATAAATATCATTCAACTGCAATAGGAAGTTAAATCATTTTAACAATAATCTTTTCGGATAAATAGTTAGCCGAAACGATTGTGAAAGATATATCGCATAAGAAATTATTCATATATTCAGCGTAAAATTTAGGTCATCACCACACAAAAGTGCAATAATGCTAACCAAGCTTTAAATTTTCATACATAAACAGTTTGAAGAAAAAATTATTGCTTAATACGTAAACAAAATAAAATTACGAGATAAAAGTACCATTTGTAATAAGTTCTGCTCATGTGTTTCAGCAATATCGACCTACTTCCAATCAATCCAACACCATCTAAGAGTACAAAAGTGCAATTTCAGTAGAAGATGCCAGATAAGATAAAAATAAATCATGTTCCATTCATTTCACCAGAACTTCCTCAAAGGGATAGAAGTGCATGTTTTGAAGATTGTTTCTGATAAAATTTCTGGACCCCTCTCTAAATGCATGAGAGGGGTTTAAATACTAAACTATAAATCCTAATAATAGATTATTACAAAAATAGTTGAGGAGGTTTAAACGACCTTCCTCAAATTGTGCAAAACAAAACAAAAATAGAAATTAAAACATGGTGACTAACTCCTTTGCATTTGATCTTTGAGATCGCAGATGTCCGTCATGAGTTTGAGCTGTGTAGGTCGGTTGATCGCAGATTTCAACTGCCCAGTGAACACGACATCGGTCAGTGCTGGCACCATTTTCTGCATGGAAGAGGTTAGGCATCGCAGGGTCATCCACTAGCTATAAGGTTTAACTAAATATTGCCAGTACACTTCCCAGTTTAACCTGGTCATTTGCCTAATTGCTTCCTCTTTTTCTCCTGTTGCCTGCCTCCACTATTGTTCGAGTTGTTTGACATTTGGAAGAAAACCTGGTACAGACTTTGCCACCAGGTTTGCACTGTTTAGATTTTCATTGATGTTTTCAATAACACAGTTTGTTGCTGCTGCTGTGAGCGTTGTTGCCTTTTTTGCTTACCTAAGCCAAGAATCCCAGTCTGCAAATAATTTTTTTTTATGTGACTCCTCCAATATAGGAAAATCGACCTTCTTTCCATCCTCTAAATTCTGCCAGGTGATGAAGTTGGAAACTCTTTTCAATACTTCATCATATTCAAGTCCCATGTCAACGACTTGACTCGTTAACTTGTCACTAGTATCGCAATAAAGACTCAAATGCAAGACCTTCTCGCATAGAATTTCTTTTTGATGCATTAATTGGGAGTTCAGGCTGAGCGCTTTGATTATAAACTGATCAATATTTGGGTTGTCCTTATACTTATCTGTTAATGCTTGTATCTGCGCTTCCTTTTTTGCTAAACTGGCTTGATGTTTTATTTGCATCTGCTCGAATTCTTGCTGGAGCTTGGCTATTTGCAATTCTGCTTGTTGGTTAGATTTTTCTTGCTCTAACTGTTGTTCCAACAACAAATTTTATTTTCCTTTTCTCTTAGCAACATTTGTACTTCTGTTTCTTTTTCAATAGTCATTGTAGCATAGGCTCCTGCAAACTGAGACAGTCTAGTAAGGTTGTTAGATGGGTCGATGGGTGAGTCTTTCCAGACAATATCCATCGGTTCATTATCAGGAGTAGTAGCAGCTGTAGCATCCAACTTCCTCTTTTTTCTCTACCTTTTGACAACAACTTTGTGGGTTGGGCTATAGAACACATCTAAAGGAGGAATCTCCTCAATTCTCAAAACAATTTCAGAGGTAGGAGTGGCAGGAATGTGCTCTACCTCTTGAGTACTTACAGTTTTCTCTATTGTAATTTCTTGAGTTGTTTTGTGTTGCGGAGTCTGTGGCTCAGGTGCTTGTTTCTCTGTATGGAGCTTTTTATTAAAATGCTCCCATTCTTTCTCTAAATCAATCACTGGGGGTTTTGTTGACTGGGTGGAGGTGGAATGAATTTCAGCCTGTTTTCTAGCTGAGGTTTGCTCAGCTGTCTTTTTTGTAGATTGGGTTGTATCCTTTTCTGACTCCTTTCTTTTGCTTCTCCCATTCTATGACTGTTGCTTTGATTTCTCTGACTCCCTCGTAGACCTCTCTTGGGACTCTGCTTGGGAATCATCTTTAGAATTTTCTCTGGAACTTCCTTCTAGGCTTACACTGGGAGTTGGCTCCCTTATTGGTTCAATCAGTAATTGGTCCAATGGGACTTCTAACAATCTCCTTTCTTTGTATTCATGAAAGGATTCAAGCTCTTCTGGGTCAAAAAGTAGTGATGACATGTGCTTCACCTCTGTGAATGTCTCTTTCTGTAGGAAGATGTCATCAAATGTGTCTTCCTCATGACTGAATACCTTCACTTTTACCATGGTAGTGAAGTCTTTGGCAGTGTCATTTGGGTCATACTGCCTTCCTGGGAATTTAGGTAATTTTAGAGATTGCATGATCTCTACTTCTTTGAATGCATGGCCTAGATCGTGCAGTGCAAATGCTCCACACTGTAACAGAAATGTAGGCCAAATGGCCTTTTTCGCTTCCTTTAATCCTTTGCTCAGCCCACCCTCACTAGCTGTTTGATAGGCTATCTCTCTAGCCATCAATTTGTCTGGAACATAGTATGGGAGGACATGAGGTGAGGTGATGCTCCCAAAAACCCTGATATATGTGAATGTTTCCTCCTGTTGAGGGCCTCGAAAATCGTTGCCTCAACATGGGGGAAAAACACCTGGTCCGGACCTTAAAGCAACTCCTTTTCTGTTTGGAGTAGTGGCTCCGACTGGGGATAATGGGACTAGTTTCCCAATTTGTTTAATGCTTATGCTAAATTGGGTGATGTGTGATGTGTTTAGAGTAACATTTTAAGCTAACGATAATCTAATCTAAACTAATCAATCAAAAATGCATTTAACTTCTAATTTCTAAAATCTATCTAATCATAATATACTCGGGATAACTTGATGTATGCGATCTATAATAATTTCTAAAAACAATTGGTAATAAATATCATTCAATTACGATTAGAAGTGAATCCGTTTTAACAATAATCGTTTCGTATAAAAAGTTAGTCGAAACGATTGTGAGAAATATATCGCATAAAGAAGTATTCATATATTCAACATAAAATAAAGATCATCATCATACAGAAGTGCAGTAACGATAATTGAAATTTAGACTTTCATACATAAATAATTCAAAAAAAAAATGATTGCTTAATACACAAGAAAAATGGATTACGAATAAAAGTACCATTTATAATATGTCCTACTCATGTGTTTTAGCAATATTGATCTATCTTCAATCCATTCAACATCATATAAGAGTACAAAAGTGCAATTTCAGTAGAAGATGCTAAGTCAAATAAAAATAAATCTTTTTCCATATATTTCACCAGAACTTCCTCAAAGGGACAGAAGTGCATGTTTTGAAGAGAGTTTCTAATAAAATTTTGGACCCCTCTCTAAATGCATGAGAGGGGTTTAAATACTAAAACTATAAAACTAATAATAGATTATTACAAAAATAGTTGAGGAGGTTTAAATGACCTGCCTCAATTTATGCAAAAATAAAATTAAAATTAAAGTAAATAGGGTGACTAACTATGTTACATTCGATCCTTCAGATCGCAACTATCCACCATAGGCTTCAACTGTGTAGGCCGACCGACTTCAGCTTTCAACTGTCCATCGAATACGACATCGGTCAATGCTGGCGCCATTTTCTCGGCAGAAGTGGTTAGGCATCGCAGGGTCATCCATTGGCTGTGAGGCTTGACCAAATGTTGCTGATATGCCTCCCAGTCTAGCCTAGTTGTTTGCCTTATCACTTCTACTTTTTCCTTCGCTGCCTGTTTCCATTGTTGTTCGAGCTATTTCGCATTTGGAAGGAACCTAGAATGGACTCTGCTACTAGATTGGCACCATGCAAATTCTCATTGATATTTTCTACGATAATGTTTGCTGCTGCCGTCGCGTCCGTTGTTGCCTTTTCTGCTTCTTTTAGTCGAGAATCCTAGCTTGCAAATAGAATTTCCTTATGTGATTCTTCTAGCTTGGGCAGGTCGGCTTTTCTCCCCTCCTCTGTATTTTTCCAGGCGATGTGATCAGAGACCTTTTTAAAGATCTCATCATATTCAAGTCGCATTTCTATGACTTGACTTGTCAGTTTATCACTTGTTTCACAATAAGATTTCCAGTGTGAAATCTTCTGGCACAGTAATTCTACCTGATGTGTCAACTGGGAATTAAGTCTGAGTGCTTCGGTAATAAACTAATCGATTTTTGGATCGTCTTTATGAAGATCAGTTATTGCCTGCACCTGTGCTTCCTTCTCGGCTAAGCTAATTCGATGTTCTATTTGCATCTTTTCAAATTCCTATTGAAGCTTGGCCAACTGTATCTCTACCTGCTGGTCGGATTTGACTTGCTGTAACTATTGCTTGAGCGATGTTATTTTATTTTCCTTTTCTCTAAGCAACGTTTGGACTTCTGTTGCTTTGTCTATGGTCGTTGTAGCATAAGCCTGCAAAATGCGAGATTCTAGTTAAGTTGGCGGATGGATCAACAGGTGAGTCCTTCCATAGAACATCCATTAATTCGTTTTTGGGGGTAGTAGCAGCTATAGAGTCCAATTTTCTTTTCTTTCTTTGCATTTTCACCACGGCCTTATGTTGTGTAGCTTTGGCACATGTTCCTCTATATTGAGACTCCTAGTAAAATAATCCCACTCTTCTTATAAGTCAATTACCGTGGGTTTTATTGGTTGCACAGAGGTAGTAGGGATTTCAACCTTCTTGCTAGCTGAAGCTTGTTAAGCTATATTTTGTGTAGATTGGGTTGTATCCTCAATGCTTCTGCTTTTGCCATTCTGTGATGAATTTCGTGATTCACCGATAGATTTTTCTTGAGACTCTGCTCCAGAATCAGATTTGGAGTTTTCTTTGGAGTCAACTTCTATAGTCACACTAGGAGTAGGCTCCCTTATTGGTTCAATTAACAATTGGTCCAATGGGACCATTGCCAGCCTTCTTTCTCTGTAACTGTAAAACTTTTCCATATATTCTTGGTCAAAAAGTAGTTGTGCCATATTTTTCACCTCTGCAAAAATATATCATCAAAAGCATCCTCCTCATTGGTGCATACTTTTATTTTCACCATGGTGGTGAAATTCTTGATTGTGCCAAACGGGTCATACCGTTGTCCAAGGAATTTGGGTAATTGCAGAGATAGCATGTTCTCTGCCTCTTTAAACGCATGTTCTAGGTCGTGTAGTGCAAATGCTTCGCACTGTATAAGGGAATGCAGGCCAAATGGCATTCTTTGACTCTTTTAGTGTATGGATCATTCCTCCCTCACTAGCTGTCTGATAGGCTATCTCCCTAGCCACCAATTTATCTGGAACATAGTATGAGAGGATGTGAGGGGAGGTGATGCTGCCAAAAACTTT